>CM021100.1:845132782-845732782 GCA_007115665.2 Sequoiadendron giganteum | reverse complement strand
AGAAGAACGCTCCTCGTCATCATATGCTTTACTCACAATAATCTTGGTAGCATCTACACATGCATCATAGAAGCCAAGAGCCTTAACCAATTTTAAAGAGTAGATGTTCAATCCTGCCATCTACTAGGACTCGTTGAACCTTATGATTATGGATGAAAACTCAATATGTAGGGCGATGTTATGAGATGGATTGGGTGAGGATTAGTCAGTATCTGAAAAGGTAATGTGGTGAGTTGAATTCAAATATCCAACCATAGTTTCAAAATGGTTGACATCAATATCATTTGGGACGGAGGGATCTTGCAAGACTTTATCTAATATTGCCTTATGCACTGGCGAAATGTAGAGTAATTCCAGGATGGAAATTTACGCAGTGGTCTTATTTAACTGCTTGATGAGGTTGAACTTTGGGTTGGGTATTAACTTCTTGACAAATGGGCCTGGTATGGTAATTTTGGGTTGACGAGAAAAAGGGCCTATGATGGTGACCTTGCCTTTGCATGTGGTGACATTACATTTTGAGGTCTTTTTGATAGTAATGGTATTGACACATTTTTCTTCATCGACAAGTCGAAGGTTATTAATGATTTTTCCACCGGAATAATCGAAAGCAACACAAACATAACTGGCTTGATTGTCATTATTATTTTTGTCGGACGAGGAGGGGTTACTTGAACTATGGTCCTATAGTGGGTTCTTATGGATTGTATGGTCTAAATTAGATGCAGATTGTTGACCACCAAGCTCAATGTTGTGGTTTTCAATAAGATCTTGGACAAGATTTCTAAGTTGGAAACAAGAAGAAGTTTTATGCCCTTTTGACATGGTGATAATCATAGAATGCATTATCATCCCACCATGATGGCTTAAACTAACCAAGATCATATGGTTTAGGTTCTTCCAAAGTTACAACACCATTTTGGATTTGTTTCTTTAGGACAACTTTGATGGGTTCACCCAAAGGAGTGTATCTGTGTTTTGGGAATTGCTTTGTCTGATGAGGTTGCCTTTGGTTCGATTGAGCAGGATTATTTTGAATGGCATTAACAGTTGGTGTTGGTAATATCACAGGTGTATTGTGAGTTTGAACTCCTTTGATTGTGATTACATGACCTGTTGTGTTGATTGTTTTCACATCAACCATGCCATCATTAGTGATGTGTTTATTTTTAACCCAATATTTTTTTTTTTCATTAGAAGCACTTGGGTTGGTGTTTGTGGTAGTGTTGATTTTTTTGCCAGCATACTTAAGTTCGCCTTTGGAAAGTAAGGATTTCTCAAGTCGGACACCTTTTCCAATAAGATTAGTAAAGGTGGTGCAACAATGGACTTGTAAGCCATATTTTAGCGAGCCGAGGAGATTTTGTACAAAAATTATGAATTTTTCCTTTTCAAGTATCTCCATAGGATGTCGGCTTGCTAAGGTTCTCCATCTTTGGAAGAATGGGATAAAGGTCTCTCCTACATCCTCTTGGGTGAGTTTGCACAAGGAGGCAATTTCAATGTCTATATCAATGTTCTAGGTGTAATTTTCAATAAAATTGTTTTCCAGTTCGTCCCATGATTTGATTCATTTAGGCAATTGTGCGAACCACTCTAGTGCATGCCCTACGAGACTCCTAGAGAAGAGTCTCATTAAGTAAGTGTGTTAATAGGCAATGTACATGAAACTGGTAGTGAATTCTTGGATATGTTCAACAGGATTTATCTTGCCTTTTTATATAGGGAAATATGGCAATACATATCCATGAGGAAATGGTGGCATATACAAGGTTGTGTCAAACGGATATGGACATAGGTCATATGACATGTTATATTTTTTGTTTGACTGTCACAAGGTTTCCACCTGTGTTTGAAGAGTATCAAGTTTGAGTGTGAGTGCCTCCATAATTGGGTTGTTGGTAGCATCACACATGTTGGTGATAGGTATGGATTGATTTCCCTCTTGTTGTGATGAGGTGTGTTGATTTGGAATTTTTTTTTGGTGAGAAAATTGGGTGTTCTGATTTGGCGATTGTTGGAAATGAATATTTTGATGAGGGATGTGCTAGTGTGTATGGACTTGAGAAGCATAATTTGGAATGTGGGATCCAACCATGTTGGCCTTTAGCACGTTGATGTCCATATGGAGTGGAATATTGGGTGCCTTGATTTCCTTGCCCAAATAGATAATTATGGCTTGGAGGATTGTTGGTATTAACCTGTGAGGAATTTGGGACATTAGTTTGAGTTCCTTGAAAGCCAACTCTTCGTTTATTCCTTCCAAAATGGTTTGATGAGTTTTTTTCCATTGCATTAGAGGAACCTAATAAGAGGTTCACTGATGTACCCATAGAGGTAGATGATTCCCCAAAGAGGTTTGATATGTTGGCACCCATTGTTGATCCAATAGTTTGTGAAGAAACTGTGGATGTTTTTTGAGGGATGGACTGTGATGTGGTGTTGTTTTGGGTTGATGATCCCTCAATAGACATTGTGTTGACCATATTGGATGTATTGGCTGTGGTATGGGTGGTAGTATGACCAAGGGTGGTATCATTGATAGTGTTGATGACATTTTGTGTGGTAGCTCCCATGGAGGCATTGGTTGCATTGTGTGATTGGCTTGTTTGATTGGTAGGATTAGGAGATGTTGCTCTTATAGTGTTGAGGTCAAATCCTTTTGGTAACCTAGCCCCTTGGTCAAGGAGCATAGCTAGATATCTAGCTGAATCATTTAAAATGAATTCTTCTGCAAAAGAGGCCAATTCTAGGTTTTGGGCAACAACTCATATGTCTTCTTCAATGACTTGCCCATTTTGGTCTCTACGGACAAATTGTTCAAAAGGATTGCATGAAGAGGATGGAATGGACATCTCACTGAACTGATTAATGAGAGAATACCCTATGTTGGTATTTCCATTCAGGTTGTTAGGGCAAGCATTTGTGTTCATGTCATTGGAAAAATTTATTAGGTTGGTGTCCTGACCAAAAGAATCCATGAGTCTTCTTTTTCTTTGTAATATGGTTTTAACCATAAAAGTTTATGCTCAACTTTGGGGATGGTGGAGGATGCACTAAATATGCAAATGTTATGACACTATGTTTTTGGGTTTTTGGAATAATGCATGCAAAGGAGACTAATGCAAATGTAAAGGATTCTAAAATGCACTCAATGTTGGAAAAATTAAGGAGACGCACACTTAACCATACAAATTTTTTGGCAATGTATCACTTTGGGAATTTCAATGGACTTTTAAAAAGGACTAAGGAGGACAAAGTGAAGTTTCCACACTAGACTAATGAGTGGGAAATGGTTCAAAAAAGATAATGACTAAGGAAAATGGTTTGATCAAGTCCAATGATAACCTACTCTTGAAGGAGAAGTTTTGACAACGGATGGTAAGGAATCTACTCCTAAAATCTATAAAATGAGTGTCTAAAATGATGGGAAAGCCTAACAATGCAATTAAGGAAATGCAATACAAACATATGGCAACCTAAGAATGCAACCTATAATGTAAGGATGAGGGAAGTAGAGCAACTCAAGATCTGGTTGTGGATAGAAACAACAAAGGAATATTTTTGGAATCTTGTATGGACATGTTGAACCTTAGTTTCTTAACAATGAATGAAATGCTAAGGTACAAGAAAATGCGTCGCAAAAAATGCTTTGCAACAGAGCAGATGTGTCATAGAATGAGTGATTGTGGCCCTTAAGTAGGAAAATGCAATTGGATAGAGCAGTTGCAGCATTTGATCTAGAAAATGTGACGTGTGATAGGAAATTGTGGCTCAAAAGAGAAGTTATAGTTCTAAATTCAGCGAATGCGTCACAATGTTTGATTTTTTGGAAAAAAGTTTGGCAGATTGCAAAAGAAATGCGTTTTAGTTTTTAAGTGTTATTTCAGATTTTGAAGAGGATGTTGACTTGTTCATTTTTTCTGAATACACATGTCAAACACATTTTCGTGAAATAAATTAAAAACAACCACATAGAAAACATGTACAATCCCTATGATTGAAAAGACTATAATATTTTGGATCACATGTGGATTTTACTCCAATAAGATATTCTTAGTGGATGAATTCAAAAGATTGGCCCCATGGGCTCCCCCTTATAGTGCACTCACTTCTTAGGGAAAATAAGCTTCCAACCCCCATGAATCTCCCATGGAAGGTCGATCATCTCTACTAAAAAATATGAAGATGTGGTTGCCTTCACAACGACCGTTGTTGCACAAAAGAATAGAAAAAGGATTTTGGTCACACTAGAACAAGGATTTTAATTCGGTCATTCCATTTGTGGGGAACCATCCATGCAGAAATGTACCATTTATGCCCTTCTTGTTGGAATGATGATTGTGATTCTCAAACTTTCCTCAAGAATCCACACTTATATATCGGCTGGAAGTCTCTTGGCATCTAGCGTGTTACCGGTTGGGTCATTCCCTGGGGTGATTACTTTTTCCCACCATGCAAGCCCTCTAAGATAAACAAAATTGAGTTAGTACACCTGTAGTTCGATCAATCCTTCTTTTCATAAACAAAGAGAGAACACATTCCATGTACTTAGCTCACACTAGCCATACTATTCATTGTTAAGCCAAAATTGAAATATGAATGCGTGATTAAGTAACCAACTCGTTAGTATCTTTGTTTCTCCAGATCATAGACACATAAGAGAATTGTATACACACTGTTGAGGTCATTACTAAATCACAAGACACTTCAGATACATGTTCATTTTTACAATTTTTAGTGTGATCAAACAAGGGTTCATTTTAACCATTTGCAGTATGAGGCAATCAAGGGTTCATTTTAAACCAATGAATCATCATGCATGTTGTGTTATTTTTAGCCCAATGAGAATGTGTGAGTGCTCATTTTAATCCATGAGTGTAATGCATATTTTTTGTTTGATTTATTAGATTGTAGAAAAAAAACAAAAAACTCAAAAAAGGGGGGTTAGACTCTAGCTTGGCACATGCTATCACACACATATCAGTAGCCCAAAAATCATTAATCTAGAAGCAAATAAAAAATGAGAAATCTAGAAAAAATAGAAAACACTTCTTTACCAGTCGATTGTGTCACAATAGAGCGAGTGCGGCTCGCTAAGGAAAATGTGTCATTCTATGTGGCAGATGTGGCTTGACAAGTCGATTGCAGCTCGATTTCTGTCAAATGTAGTGTGGGAAGTCAGATGTGTCATGACATGGAACTTGCATCATTTGTGAAGGAAAATGCAGCACAACAAAGCACTTGCATTGCAAAACATGGTAGATGCGACATTCTGTACACCTATACCTACAAAAATGACAAAAAGGTTGTATAGAAATCTATAAAAACATGTTTGAAAAGGAGTCAGGTTCACCAATGTAAGTAAGGGTAATTTTTTGTTAGGTTTGTTAGCAAATTAAATTCCTAACATGTAAAAACCCACAGTAAATAATGGAGTGCAAAGGAATAAACAAATAAACTTCTCGCTCCTCTACATTTGAACTTCCTGCTCCTCTATGTTTGAACTTCCTGCATGGATGGTGGAATCTATTTTGGGGGTACCCAATGGTCCCCCTCTACCCCCCCTGACCCGTGCTCCTCTCTTTTAGGCCTGTGTTTGTCAGGTACCATCCCTATGGGGATAGTGCTTTCACCTATGGGATTTTTGAAGATTTTGGTGGTTCCGGGCGAATCTTTTGTGCCGACGGTGGAGATCTCTCTGATTGTTGGTTGGAAGGATGTCCTATCCAATGGAAAAAAAGTCTCCTTATTTCCTCCTTTACTTGAGGTTTTCATGGCTTCTAGGATGGATTTTGACATTCCCAATTCGATTTGTGATAGGATTCTCCCCTCCATGGAGAATGTTGTAGTGGGTAGATTTATTTCTTACCATCCAACGGTGGATATGGTTTGGAAATGGGTTGCAGAAAAATGGTGCCTTAAGGGTAGTGTGGAGATCTGCACGATGGCTAGTGGTCTTTTCCTATTTAGATTGACGGTTGTGGAGGATTTGGTGGTGACTCTATCATCGAGTTTGTGGGTATTTGGGAAACATAGCCTAGCTATGTGTCATTGGAAACTGGGTTTCGACCCTACTACAAATCTAAATAAGATAGCTCCAATTTGGGTGCGGCTATCAGGATTACCTTTGGAGTATTGGGATGAAGTCATTTTCAAAGGTATTAGGGATTCGTTGGGTCAATTTTCACCACTGACTCTATTACAAAGTCAAAATCCAAGTTAGTCTTTGCTAGATTTTGTGTTAATATTTGTCTTGATAAAGTCCTCCCAAACTCTGTCAAGTTCTGCTCTATGTTTGGAAGCTGGATACAACCATCTTGTTATGAAAATGTTGTGGTATTCTATCATAAGTGTGCTAAAGCTAGGAATTTTATTTTTGAATGTAAATTTGTCGTCAGTCAGGAGGTTAAGGTTAACTATACCACGGAAAATCTCACTCCTCCATCTGGAAAAGATCCCTGTCCATCGGATGACTCTGGGCTTATTCCCCTAAGTGTTGCTTATTCTCATGAGGACCCTTGGCCTTCACCCACCCATGTCCATCCACCTTCTGAACTATTTGACTCTAGTGATTTATTGGAGTCTATTGTTAAACCCCTATCTATCCAAATGACTCAGGACCCTGGCTCTTCGACTGTTGATCCTCTATTAGCAGTGGTGTTTGTGGGGATGTGTGAGACAATGATTGAGGATGGTGAAATCTAGGAGGAAGAGAGCTCCTATATGGTTGATGAATCTATAGAAAGTATGGGGAGTTTGAAGATTGAGAAAAAGTGTAGAAGAATGGATATGGACAACGCCAAAGAAAAAAAGGAAGGAAGAAGAAGGAAAATGTAGGAGGTGACTCCAAGCCAAGGAGACCTTCTCAGAGGCACACTAGGATGAGAGAAACGACAAATGAGATTTCCCCGGGAAAGCAAAGGACATTGGATGTGTCCTCAAAAAAAGGTCAGAAATGAGAATTATGTCATGGAATATTCATGGACTCAATAGCTCCCACAAACAACATGCTCTGAAGGACTATGTTGTGGAACATAAGATTGGTGTGTGCTTACTACAAGAAACCAAAATGATGAAAGTTAATTTTGATAAAATTGCTAAACTTATTTGGCCTAATGCATCTTATGTCTACAGTGATGTTGAGGGTGCTTTGGGGGTATGGCAATGCTCTGGAACCCATCTAAATTTTGGGGCTCTGAATTATTCCACTATAAAATTAGTGTGGGGGCTTCATTTACTTACCTTTGTGAATCCTGGTGTATAATCAATATTTATGCTCCAAATCAGAGGAATGCAAGGAGTACTTTGTGGCATGACATTGAAGTTAAAATTAATCTAAATAGGGGAGGTCGTTGACTGGTTGTTGGAGATTTTAACTCTCCCCTCTTTCCATTGGAAAAAAGTGGTGGCCTTTTGGATTACTTTGACAACATGTCTGACCTGGCTAATTTTTTGAATTCTTCGGGTTTAATTGATATTGAGCTCTTGGGCCAAAAATTCACTTGGTCTAATAGATGGGTTTGGTAACTTGATTCAGGTCTAGTTAGACTGCTTCCTCTACTCTCCACATTGGACTAATGTTTTAGATACTAATCTAATAACCCTTCCTAGGACAATCTCTGATCATAACCCCCTTTCCCTGACCACCAATATTCGCCCTGTTGTGGGTCCCTTTCCCTTTTGCTTTGAGATAATGTGGAACTCTCATCCTGATTTCAAAAATAAAATTGTTGAATGGTGGAATATTCCTCTCCAGGGCTCCCCCATGTATAGGAGTTTCTTCAAACTTAAACATATTAAAAACATGGTAAAAGGATGGAACAAGAATGTGTTCGGGGATGTGTTTCAAAAAAAAAAGTTGTTAGAAGGAGGGTTTAGGACCTTACAAAAGAAAATGGAGGAGGGAGATGATAGTTAGGGGACTGACAACTATGAATGGGGAACCAAGATGGAATGGGAACGGGTTCTCAAAATGAGGAAATCTTTTGGAAGAAAAAATCAAGAGTCCAATGGTTGAAGGAAGGTGATAGGAATACCTCCTTCTTTCATGTTTTTGCCATCAAGTATAGGAAAAGCAATCAAATTTCTAAGCTGACTAATGCTATTGGGGAGGTGATTTTGAATCATGCTCGGATTGGCCTTTCTGCTGCTAACTATTTTCAAGAGGCTTATTCGGCCCTAGTTGAGGTGCCTAATCCAGCCTTGGACAGTGCGATTCTCAACCATCTTCATACCACCATTTCTCAAGAAGATAATATGGGGATTCTTAGTACTATTTCTATGGAAGAAGTTCATCTAGCTACCTTTAGCATGGGGGCTTTCAAATCCCTAGGGCCTGATGGTTTTCCTTCTACCTTTTTAAATATATTTTGGGATACTATGGTTGGGGACCTAGTGCTTGTGGCCAGGGACTTCTTCAAACCGGGTAAAATACTCAAACAATTGAACTACACTTTCATTGCTCTTATCCCCAAGATTGGTGAGCCTCAATCCATGACTAATTTCTGACCCATTAGCCTTTATAACACTTTCTATAAGATCATTTCTAAGATATTAGTGAACCATATCAAACCTCTTCTCGATAAAATCATTAGTCCTTTTCAAAAGGGTTTTGTCACTAGGTGAAATATTCTTGATGCTACTTTCACCACCCATGAACTGCTCCATTCCATGGATAGATGTAATTATGCGGGGATGGATCTCTAGCTTGACATCTCCAAAGCTTATGACAAAGTGTTATGGGATTTCATCTTGAAGGTCTCAGCTAAGTTTGGATTCAACAATTCTGTCATCAAACTCATTATGGAATGTGTTAATACTGTAAAGTACTCTGTTATTGTTAATGGATCCCCCTTTGGGTTCTTCTCTGCTAGAAGGGGGATCACACAAGGAGACCCCCTATCTCCGTATCTTTTCATAATGATTGTTGATGTTCTTGGTAGGAACTTCACTGGTTTGTTGTCAAAGGGCTCTATTATGGGCATTAGAGCAGCTTCCTCCCTAGATCCGATTGTTGTGCAACAATTTGTGGATGACACTTTTCTCTTTGGGAAAGCCTCTGTGGTGGAAGCCAAGAAATGAAAAGCTTTCCTTAACAACTATGCCTCTTGTTCTGGTCAAAGCATCAATTACAATAAAAGTATGATCTATTTCTTTAACTGCATGCCTAATTTGCAATCCATGGTGACTATAGTCCTGGGATGTGTCAGTGGATCTCTCCTGTTGGTTTACCTTGGGCTCCCTCTCATGGTTAAGGAGGTTACCACTGATTTCTGAAACTCAATTCTGAAAAGGATCCAAAGGAAATTGGCTGCGTGGAAGGGTTCAATCTTAAGCCATGCTGGCAAACTCTAACTGCTCACAATGGCCCTCCAAGGTATCCCCACTTACTTCCTCTCCATTTTTAATATTCTTAAGTACATTGTTGATAAGTTTGAAAAAATTCAAATGAATTTCCTTTGGTCTAGGACTGAGGAAAAAAATAAACTTGCTTTGGTGAAATGGGAAAAGGTTTGCTAGGCCAAAAATTATGGTGGACTAGGAGTCAGGACAATTGTCAACTCTAACAAGGCTCTGATGGCCAAGGTTGGTTGGGATCAGTTAAGGAACACTAAGGATTGGTGTAAAATTCTAAATTCCAAGTATCTTCAAGATAGGCCTTTGATCAATTATCTCTCGAAGTCTCAACCCAGGGCTCCTTAGTCTGGAGGAGAATTTGGAGCACACAAGGCATGTTAAGGAAAGGGATTAAATGGAAAATGGGAAATGGGAATAGAATTAGATTCTAGGAAGATACTTGTGTAATGATGATTAAATTTCCTGCAAGATAGAATCACTTGATTAGTTGTACCTGTAAGTTAATAACATCACACAATAAAATGTAAAGGAGAAAAACTAAAAATGGAAGAACACTGGAAAGGTCTCACCCATTTAATACTCCATGGCTTACTTCTATTTCACCTCCTCAAGCTTGTTGTGATAATAATGCCCTCAGATTTGTGAGAAAATTATATGTGTCTAGCCCTAGCATTGCCTTTGAAGGATTTCAAAAATAAACTAATGTGCAACTAGCAATTCAATCCTAGCATGCAAATAGTAATAATAAAAAGCCTAAGATATGAGACTGCCTATAGTAAAAATAGATTAAGCAAATGATTCATGGATCCAAAAATGAGATCAAGATTGTCATTTTATAGAAAATGCAATCTTGAACGGACGAACAAGATGAGAGATTTGAGGAATGCCCTGGAATCAAAGGTCAAGATTCAATAAGGCAACTCTCAATTAGGGTTAGGGAAAAATACCCATATGTGTGACTAAGATTTAATTAAATGAATTAAATCAAGACTGAATGTGACAGTTGAGATGAAATTAGTAAAAATCAGAAGACAAGAGGATGGGATTTTAGAAAATCGATAATTTTAGAAATTACTTGATTTGTAGAAGAATAATTCTATTTTGAATTGAATTAATTGAAAATATGGATTTTGTGAGATAATAAGTAATTGATTTTTGAAATTAATTACTTATTGAAGAATCAGTTAAGTATGTGAGATATTTTTAAATGATTTCTTTTACTTAAAAATATAGAAGTGTCACATACAATAATTAAATAATTACCAATAATTATTTAATTTAGAAGAAGTGGTTAATTAATTAGATAAATTAGAAAATCTATTTAATTAAGAGGATTTAGGAATTAGTGACACATTAAATAAATATATTTTAAATATATTTATTAATAATCAGGAGGACATTTATGATAAGGATTAATTAAATAAATAATATTTTATTTAATTGCAAGAGGACTTTGATAATTAGTGACATATTAGATAAATAAAGAAGATTTATTTATTTAATAATCATGAAGAATGAGAGATTATGAATTAATTAAATAATTATAAATTATTTAATTAATAGTTGGATGTGGGTTAGAAACATAATAAAAATGTTATAATCATGTCATGACGAAAGGTGGTAAAATAGTGGTCGCAGGTCTAAGTCATTTTTATGTGTCTACATTTGCCCCTCTTTGTCATAATGCAGTTTATCACGTTATGGAAAAGAAAATAAGTCTAGGATATGCCCCAACAAAGGTACAGAGTGTCTATGCCCCCTCGGGAAAATTTTTGAATTTCGATCCGGGGTCAATTTTTTTTGGAAAATATCTCGACTAGTCAAATTAATGACCAGATAAGTAATGAGGTGAACGATTTCGAAAATGGAGAATGCTAAGCCAGCCAAAATGTTGGTCAAAGGTGGTCAAATGAGCCTCTAGTAGAACCTACTAGGTCAAAACCCTAATTTTCAGCCTATAAATAGGTTGAAAAGGTCAATCCACATGTCATTTGCTCATTTGTCATATAAAAAATTCAGAAACTAGAGCTCTGAGAGATGATGGTGATTCCGACAACTACACACCATGGATATCGTGTGCGCACATTCCGACGACCCAAGGGCACAGAGGTACCGGTAAGTACCCTATCCAACTTGTCAAATTTTGAATTTTATGTATTTATTAGGGTTTAATGGGAGGAAAACAAATGCGATGCGATGCAATTGCCATTGCGAAAGCCGCAAACTCTTTTGCATTCGCCATATTGATTGCGTCACGACACAAGTGCGATGGGTAGAGTAGGTTGTTTGTGTGATTGCGTAATTGTCAAGGAATTTGACACAATCGCTAGGTTGCAACATAATCAAGGCTTTTGCAATGCATTTGCCATTTTGTCACACAATTGTCAAGTTCAAAGATGCATTTGCGAAATCAGAACACAATTGACAAGTGGAACGATGCATTCGTTGTTAGATTGCACATTTGTTATCTACAATGACACATTCTTTGTTAGATTGCACATTTGTAGGTCAGAATGACACATTTGACATATTGCAATGCAATTGTCATGCATAGAGCCACAATTGAATTCCTATGACGCATTTGCGATCAACACGACGCAATTGAAGTTGACCAAAGTTAACTTTTGTTGACCTTGTGCCGAGATTAACCTTTATGTACCCTTGACTTACTAGTAGTAGTGAACTTTCCATAATGTTGCTCAATATGTGCTAATCTTTGCCCTTTCCTTGCGCAAAGTCGGCTTGTGCCCATTTATACCTGGGAGTTCCGACCAGTGACCTATGCTTTCAGAGATCGTCTCAGTGATAGATAGAGACAACGGTTGATGGCCTTAGGCCTATACCATGGTACCTACATGACCATTATTCAAGAAAATAGAGGTTTGCTAATAGCCCTCTGTGAGAGGTGTCATTCTGAGACCTGCTCATTCCACCTGCCTACTCGAGAGGCAACAGTGACTTTGGAGGACATGTACCATATTCTCTGGATTCTAATTAGCGGAGAGAGGGTGGTCTATGATCCATGCCGAGGGTGACATACCCTGTCAGAGATGTATGAGGGTGTCGATGGTGCACAGTTGGCCATGGATGGTTATGAGATCGGCTAAGACATTGTAACTGACCAGTTTCCTAGGTTCGATGCCATGCTCATGACCTTGATCGCCGGATTACTTATCCTAGATCATCATGGTCACAGATTTCCCATTGGATGGGGAGATGTTCTTGTTCACATGCGAGGACAGAGGACTATTTTTGCTTGGGGGGCCATGGTTGTTGGCCATGCTCTATCACTAGGGGCATAGTATCAGTTGCGACACTACCCTCCTGATGATCTAGGTATGGGAGCACATTCCTGTGTTTTGACCACTGGTGCAGATTCAACAACTAGGTGATGGGATGCCTTACATTTATTTATATGTGGGATCAGTGAGTCAGACTCACATGGGAGATATCGAGTATTGGCATCATTGGATTGATACGATGATCAACTTTGTATGGAGACCCTATAGAGATTGTGTGTAGTGGTCAGATGAGGATGACCACTTATCTTTTTGCAGATAGTTTCGGTATTTGATTCACTACACAGTACAGACTCAGTGGATTATTGAGATGTACCTACCCCAGCGGGTACTATGACAATTTGGGGAGCAGCAGGTTGTGCCAGTAGGCATGGTAGAGTATGCTCGGTCTTATAGGGAGACCATGTGGGGCCCACCCATATCAGTTATAGTAGCAGAGCAGCAGGTTGACAACTTAGTGGTAGTTCAGTGGGTATGGAGAGGGGGTCCAGCAGCTCCAAGGACGTCTGCTAAGTTTGACACCTGGTGGCAGGTTCACAAGCCCATCCCTTGGAAAGATCTAGATGGTCCACTGCCAATAGATCATAGATTAGTCATTCCATAGATATCAAGGAGAGCTCAGGGTGGCAGAGGTGCTAGGGGTAGAGATGGAGGCAGGGCAGGAGGCAGAGATGGGGGAGATGGAGGAGGTAGGGGAGGTGGAGGAGGTGGAGGAGATGACGGAGGTGGAGGAGATGGAGGAGGTGGGGGTGATGGCAGGGGTTCCAGGAGGAGGAGAGATGATCGAGGGTGGAGGCAGCCCAGGAGAGTCAGGCAGAGAGTGGGTGGTGTACCATTATCATCGATTTGGGAGGAGGGGGAGGAGAGGGAGCCAAAGGTGAGGGTTGAGGAGGTCAGAGGGGGTGAGGAGGATGTGGAGGTGGTGGTTGAGGAGGAGGTCGAGGCGAAGGTGGAGGAGGAGGCTGAGGTGAGGGTGGAGGAGGATCCACTTATTGGGGGACACCCTCTTGATATAGATGTGGAGGAGGTCGGGGTTGAGGGGGCGAGAGATGAGTTGGAGGATGAGGAGGAGGATGAGGCAGATCAGTGACTGTGGGATCGTATGATCATCGGGGATGATGAGGGTGACAAATCACCCATTTTGCTTGTTGATGCTACTATTGATCAATGGATCGTGGACCTACAAAGTAGACTTGATGCGGCCTTGTCTTAGAATAAGGCCCTAGCAGTGGAGCTAGAGGTCACCCGGGTTGAGAGAGATCAGGCTATTCTCTGACGGTAGGAGTCAGATCGATGGGTGACCAAGTTTGTAGAGTTGTATCTTGCACCGACAGGGGATATGGTTTGGGAGTTAGCCAGGATGGCAGAGAGCAGGGGCTGATACAGGGTATTATATGAGTAGGTTGTTCCACTAGATAGACAGGACCCAGGGTTGTCCCAATCCTACAGCAGGATAGGTAGTGGTAGCCGGACACATAGCAGCAGGTCTCATAGTAGTAGTTACACCAGTGTTGGGGGGTCTACTGCATCAGGGTAGTCATCAGGTCACAGGTCTCATAGCTCTCATAGGCATTCGTTAGGTCATAGTCACCGATCAGAGCATGGACATAGATTAGTGTCATCAGGACACTAGGCAGAGCAGAGTCAGCCTCCTGTTACTGATCCCTCAGGATCATAGAGTCAGACTCAGGACAACATGCCCATCCAAGTCATTTTAAATGTGGTTGGTCAAGCACAACCACCTCGTAGTTCACCTCCATGGGATAGAGGAGGGCCATCCTAGGACTTGTTTTGTAGACATTTGTATTTTGATATTCAAACCTGCGAGCTTTATTTTTGGGATATCATATGACTCTATCTTGTGACATTACATGTTTTTGAGGTTATATATGCGATGCAATTTTGATGTGGCCTATATGATGTTATGCATTATGGTATTCTAATGTTTTATGAGATGCTTATGTGATGCTCTTATGATGCTATGAGGTGTATTTATGCTTATGTTTATGAATGCATTTATGGATGTGGTTATGTATGCATTGTGTAGTGTGATGATGATGTGACTCCTATATGTTAATGCAAATGTTTATTTATGATGATTATGTGTTGATGCCAATGATGGTTTTATGAATGGATGCAAATGGTAGCGTTTATGCAATGTGAATTGTGGTATTTGATTTATGTATATGTGAATATGAAATGCTCATGCTATTATGTATGCAACTTTGTTTTTGTGTGTCACAGGATATCATCAGAGAACCATAGAAGATAAGACGAAGATGGATGTTAGTGCGAAGAAAGATATGCATGTTAGTGTGGAAATTATAAATCCTTCAAAGCTTTGCTATAGTGTTATTCTAGTTGTTTCTTTTTAATCATCATTGGACTAAAATGTCATGATGGTCGACAAACACTATGATATGACATAGATCAATAGTGTGCAAGGTCGAACCATCACGTAAATCAATAGTTGCAGACAAAGGATGATCATGACTCATGCAAGGAACACAATTGTCCCTAATCATTTTGTCATGACCAAACTAATCATGCGATATCATTGCTTCTCTAAATCTTGATGATAGGACATCCTTGAGAAACTAGCCACATGATAGTAAAAAAAAATAGATAGTAAAATCATCGTACTACATCGTTGCTTCTCTAAATCCTAAAGTCAGGATATCCTAGAGAAACTAATAGTAGAGTGATAAGCAGACAAGGATAATCATCATGATATGTCATGGTTCCTAGGACATAAGGAACTAATACCATGATAATCATCAAAAGATAGAAAAAAAGTTTGCCAAGTGTTTTAAATGTTAGGGGATGCCAAATGTCGAGCGATATCAAATTCAAGAAGGACACATCCTGAATGACATTGATATCTAGGGGATTGATTCTCAGAGTTAGGAGAATCCATCGAAATTATAGATGATGATGACGATGCTTAGGAAGGACATATCCAAAAGCATAAAGTTGATGAGAGTTGCTCTTCAGAAGGACACATCTGAAGAAGAACCCAAAGTTTTGCCATGATAAATTGTCTTGATATGATTTTGACTACATGTCATTGCTGACATGCTGAATTGACTGAAACTGTTGATGAAACAAATTTTTGATAGATTGATAGTTCAAGATTAACATAATATTTTCTTGATTTGAAGATAGCTTGATGTGTGTGAAAATTTTGTGCCATGAACCCTAATGGAATGACCTAGTGCGGCCTCGGGGGTCCATCGATTGATGGCCTTGCCTACGTCGTGCACTGAGAGACCTTGTAGTTCAACAAAACCAATGACATTGTTCAAAGGACAGAAGCTTGAATCCTAATTTACTTTGCAACAAACCTAGAAGGACTGACCTAATGTCTCGGGGATTCAAAGATGAATCTTGCCTATGTAGCAAATGTGCATAGACAACGTAGTTCAGACGTGGACAAAAGATTGATTGATGTGATCGATTGGATTGATCAGATTGACTTTGATTTTGGATTTTGACATTGATTTGGATATTTTTGTATTTTTTCAAGACGCTTTCTGATTTTTAGATCTTTTTTCAGGACTTTTTCACATTCTTAGGATTTTTTCAGGACTTTTTAAGAATGCAGGATCATGTGCAGTACCCACTGTAGTTACACAATAAAGGTCTTGCCCACAGACAGAGCGGGGATTATTCGAGTCCAATGATATGGAGATAAGAAGACAAAAGGCAAGGATATACAAGGGATGATGTCAACCAAATGTTAACCATGGTCAGAATTGATAGGACTTAGGATGGATGTTGTGAATGTGTTAGGCCTTTGTGATTATGAAAAATGGATAAAGGTCGATTTGAGTAACAATAGATGGCGAAGTAATGATCAAGTACGCATGGTGCCTATTTGCCAGGTTTTCACCATGATACTTATCCAAAGCGCATGTTTGCCAGGTTTTCACTATTGGATGAATTCATTTCTTTTTACTATTTTTGCCATTTTTCTTTTTTTTATGTCACCAAGATGCCTGTGTGCCAAGATTTCATCAAGGGATGATTTTTTCCATTTTTCAATTTTTTAGCCAAGCTCTCTAATGCTATGTGTAGAATTTTCTCAGGTGTAAGCTATTGATGGGTTATGTCAGCTGTTCTCCATCAGGTGTGGCCAACTGATAAGCACTAGAACCAAATGTGGTAGTAATGATATAAGGACCAAGCCAATTAGCCTCAAACTTACCAGGCTTTTCATGGTCTGCCTGATTTCTGGGGTTCTGCATGAGAACCAAGTCACCGATTTCAAACTTTCTCACCATTACTCTTTTGTTGTAACTTTGGCAGAGACAATTTTGATATGCATGTAGATGATTTAAGGCATTTTTCTATCTTTCTTGTAGCATTTCCAACTCATGTAGGTGAGTATGTCTGTACTCTTCATCATCAATCATTCGTTTCAAAGAAACTCAGAGAGAAGGAATTTCAACCTCGATGGGTAATATGGCCTTAGATCTGTAGACCAGGGAAAATGGAGTGGCTCCAGTGGGGGTACGGATGCTGGTATGATAGGCCCATAAAGCAGGATTAAGTTGCAGGTGCCAATCTCGGCCAGTGTCATTGACGGTCTTCTTCAGAATGCAAAGAATTGTTTTGTTGGATGCCTCAGCTTGGCCATTACCTTGTGGGTAATATGGAGTGGAAAAATTGTGTTGGATGTGGAATCACTCACAAAGCTCATGAATGTCCTGATTTTTGAATGGACTGCCGTTATTTGTGATGATGGATTGTGGGACACCATACCGAAAAATAATGTAATTCAGGATAAACTTGGATATTTGTTTACCAGTGATGTAAGTGAGAGGGACGACTTCAATCCACTTAGTGAAATACTTAGTGGTGGTGATTATGAATTTATGGCCATTAGAAGAGAATGGATGCATCTTACCCACGAGGTTGAGTCCCCAGTGTGTAAAAGGCCATGGAGAAGTGATCAGTCTCAATTCCTATGCAGGTGCATGAATTAGGTCACTATGAACCTAGCATTTTTGACATGTTCTGACAAACTGAAGAGCATCTTTTTCCAATGTCAGCCAGTAGTATCCTAGTCTGGTGACTTTCCTAGCTAAGGTTGGACCACTCGAATGAGATCCACATATACCCTCATGTACTTCTTGTAAAGTAATTTAGGCTTCATCACTGTCGAGACAGTGAAGAAGGGTGTTGTCAAAGCCACAATGGTATAAGGTATCATTGACGATGGTATGTCTAGCCGCTTTTCGGATAAAGGATTTTTGTTGGTTGTTGGACATGTTGGGTGGGAGGGTTTGGGATTTAAGATAGTCATATATGTCTTGATACCAAGGCGAACTAGGACCAACAATCTCACACACCATTTTTGACTCTGGAATATCATATGCAGGCATCAACAGTTGTTCCACTAAGAATTCAAATTGGGACACATTCTTAGGGATTTCTAGGAGAGATCCAATGCTAGCCATTGCATTAGCTGCTTTATTCCATGTCCTTGGGATTTATTCAAATGGAATCATTTTTAAATACATCAGGAAACTATCCACCATTCATTTGTAGGGAAGCAACTTCTCATCTTTTGTGTCATAGTCATCATTCACTTGATTGATGACCAATTGAGAATCTCTGAATACGAGCAATGTCTGAATTTTCCATTTAATTACTATCTTGAGACCTATGACCAATGCCTCATATTCTGCAATATTATTTGTACAAGGGAAGGAAATCCAAAATGATTTAGGAATTGAATCCCCTTGTGGTGTGATAAATAATATGCCAGCTCTTGAGCCGTGACCAATGTGGGACCCATCAAAGTATAGTTTCCATGGTAGAGCTGGTTTTGTGTGAAAAATAGACTCATCCAGAAAATTAGTTATCAGCGAATGAGTGGCTTGGATTGGTGCATCAGCCAGTTGATCTGCTATTACTTGACCTTTTATAGCCTTGCACTCCACATATTGTATGTCATACTTACTTAATATCATGACCCATTTTGCCAAATGGCCTGTCAATGCTACTCAACTCAGGAGATATTTTAATGGGTCAATCTTTGCTACCAAATGTGTTTGATGGCTTAGCATATAGTGTATAAGTTTTTGTGCCATGAAGACAATTGTAAGGTATGCCCTTTCAATGGTTGTGTATTTAAGCTCATATCCAATTAGTGTGTGACTGATGTAATATATGGCTCTCTTTTTTTCTTCATGATCATTTTGTGCCAATAATGCCCCCAATGCATTTGTCATTGCAGAGACATACATGATTAATGGTTTGCCCTCAATAGGTGACATCAACACTGGTGGTGTTAATAGATATTCTTTAATTTGTTCAAAGGCTATGTTGCACTTATTTGTCCATATAAAAGGAATGCTCTTGTGTAGCAGGTATTGGAATGGTTGACACTTGTCTACCAACTGTGCAATGAAGTGGCGAATAGACTACAATCTGCCCTGAAGTGTGCGCAACTCACTAATTCCCTTTGGTGGAGGCATGTCCAGAATTGCTTTTACTTTTGTGGGATCAACCTCAATGCCTCATCTTGAAACTATGTATCCGAGCAGCTTGCCTGAAGTGACTCCAAAAACACATTTCTTTGGGTTCAAATGAACCTTGTAATCCTCAAGCCATCTAAAGATTTTGTCTAGGACTTTGAGATGATCTTTTCTTGTCAAAGATTTTGCTAATAATTCATCTACATAATCTTCCATTAGGATATGCATCATGTCATGGAAGATTGTTTTCATTGCCCTCTGGTACGTGGTGCCTACATTCTTTAAGCCAAAAGGCATGACGTTCCAATAGTATGTTCCCCAAGGGCAAGTGAATTTTTTTTTATGTTGATCCTCTATTGCAATTCAGATTTGGTTGTAGCCTAAGAAATCATCCATGAGAGATAGCATCTCATACCCTGCTGTGAGGTCAACAATCATGTCTATATTTGGTAAGGGGAAGTCATCCTTTGGGCAAGCCTTATTTAAATCTCTAAAATATGTGCAGATATGGATTTGTCCATTTGGCTTTGTAACAGGGACAATGTTTGATATCCAATCAGCATAGTCTATTGACCTTATGAACTCAACATCCAATAATTTCTTTAGTTCAACCTTGACAAGTAGTGCAATTTGGTGATCCATCTTGCACAACTTTTGTTTGACCCGTTTGATTTAAAGGAAGATGGTGTAGAACCAATTTGGGATCAAGGCCTGGCATGTCAGCATATGACCATGTGAAGTTAACTTTCTTGTCTATGAAGAATTGTTTAAATTCAGGTTTTTCTTCATCTGACAATGATGCGGCCAAGAGAATCATTCTGAGATTCTCTGGTGTGGCTATGTTCACTTCTATTGTGTCCTCAATGAGCATGGTTGATTTTTCCTGTGTTACGGGGAGAAATTCCAATCCTCCATCCTTAGGCACCTCAGAGAGGTTTTCACCTTCAGATGCATCTTTTGTTTTTACTATTTTACTGCCAGAAGGTGCCTTGTGGTTTTCACCTAAAGGCATTTCTTTTTCTTTTTTCTTTTTTGTATTTTTGCAATTGGAGGATTGCATAGTCTCCCCAAAATAAGCTGCACAATCTAGACCAATGGAGAATCCCATTTTGTGATCACCCCATGAAATACCTTCTCTTAGACCCATGAATTATGAAATTGCCTTGTCATTTTGAAATATGTACATCACTAGTGGATCCTGTTGGTCCCATTCGATTAGTTGTGGGTAAACAAGGGGGATTCCATCATCAGTGTTAGTAAAGGATGGGGAAGATGTGGAAAGTGTGCAAATTGATGCATCAAGTGTAAAGGAAAAGTTTTCAATTTCCACTTCCGTGTCTGATGCAATGGATGGTCCATACTCTGAGTCAGATGAATCAAATTCAAAATCATAATATGGGATGAAATTATCAACATCATGACTAGTGGTAGGCATGTCAGAAGTATGGAGAGTCAGCTCAGATAGGTTAGGCTCATGGGTGGGCTCAGAAATGGGGTGGGATGATTCAGGTATTGCCGATGACACTTTGTGTTCTTGATTCCAAGGAATGCTTACCCATTCCTTCTTTTTGGAATGTTAGTCAATAGGGTCAATGTTATGTTCCTGGTAGAATCATTCTTCAAAGGAAAGTTGGCCAAGTTCCAAGAATAGTTCATCAATATCATAGTCACTGATGGTTTTTTCAGATCCCCATTCCCATTCGTTTGAGTCAATTTCGGTAAGGGATTCTTCACATGTCTCAACACGTTCTGTAGCCATTACAAACTTACTTGAAAGTTCAAGGGTACGTTGATCGTCAATTCTGAGTTGGTCAAACCCTAGCCCTATGTATCTTGGTCTTGCTATCATGATAATAGGTTCCTATCTTCCGTTGCTATTCTTTCCAAGGCCACTTGTACCATCGAAACCTTGGGAT
This sequence comes from Sequoiadendron giganteum, assembly GCA_007115665.2. Classification (NCBI taxonomy): domain Eukaryota; kingdom Viridiplantae; phylum Streptophyta; class Pinopsida; order Cupressales; family Cupressaceae; genus Sequoiadendron; species Sequoiadendron giganteum. Next base: position 845,711,722 of record CM021100.1, on the reverse strand, counting down.
TTGTATATATCATATCCTTTGCCATAGAGATGCAACACTAGTGGAGATAACTCTGTTGAGTCTTTGTAGATCCAATTATCCATGTCAATAATGACTTCATTACCCATATTGCCCCACCGTGTAAAAAATCTTTTCGGTGGAACTTTGAAAGTTATTTTGGGTTCAACAACAAAACTTGGTCTACCATAGACTTTAGGTGGCTTTGGTATTGTAGTGATATAGTAAGCCGTATTCAATTTGAACTCTCCACAACCAAGGTCCTAGATCTGAAGGTCTTTACTTGGGATGGAGGCTAATGAAGATAGTGTGGTAGAAGGTGATGGAATGGATGATTTTGTGAGTGTTGATGGGTCAATGTATTTGGATGAGGTGGAAGATAAGGCTTCCCGATTTGGGCACTTGGTGCTCCGTAGTGGCTCACAGGTTGGTGCAGTATTGAAATGGATCGGGATCTCCGGGGATAGTGATCTTAGTTCCATCAAAAGGGAATTTGAGGCATTGGTGGTACATGGATGGAATAGCCTTTAGAGCATGAATCCAAGGGTGACCAAGTAAGATATTATAGTGTATGTCACGATCCAGGACTTGGCATGTGGTATCTATGATAACTGGTCCTACTCAGAGTGGAATTGTAATAACGCCTTTAGAAGCATGTTCTTCATCATCGTATGCCTTGATGACGATGCTTTTGCTAGAATCTACACATGCCTCAAAGAAACCAAGAGCTTTGACCAATTTTAGAGAGCAGATGTCCAATCCTGCTCTGCCATCTATGAGGACTCGTCTAACCTTATGCTTGTGGACAAAGACTTCAATGTGAAGGGCATCGTTATGCAATGGTTTGGGTGAGGAATAGTCACTATCTGAAAAGGTGATGTGGTGAGGAAAATTTAGATATCCAACCATAGTCTCAAAGTAGTTGGCATCGATGTTGGTTGGGATAGATGACTCTTGCAGTACTTTATCGAGGATGGCCTTATACGTAGGTGAAATATGGAGAAGTTCTAGAATGGATATTTGAGCTGGTGTTTTCTTCAATTGCTCAATAATATTGAACTCCGGTTTTGGATTGGGCTGTCTAGTGGATGGACCAAGTATGGTGATTTTCGGTTGATGTGCCGAAGGACCTGGGATGGTGACCTTGCCTTTACGTGTGGTTACATTGCATTCCGGGGCCTTTTTAATGTTAATGGTATCAACACATTCATCTTCATTTACAACGCAAAGATTGTTGATAATAATACCATCAGGATAATTATATGTAGGACAGATGGTATTATAGGCTAGACAGATGTGGTTGGCTTGATTGTTGGTATTCTTTGTGCCAGATGAGGAAGCTTTACCATGATTTGGCAATGGGTTTTTGTGTATGGTATGATCTGCATTAGATGTAAAATATTGACTACCTAACTCAATGGTGTGGTTCTCTATGAGGTCTCGCACCAGATTTCATAATTGATGACAAGAGGAAGTTTGTGCCCTTTGGCACGATGGTAATCACAAAATGAATTGTCATCCCACCATGATGGCTTGAATTGACTGCGGTCATATGGTTTCAGCTCTTCCAGCATTATGACGCCACTTTGAAGAAGTTTCTTCAAGAAAATTTCAATTGGCTCACCTAAAGGGGTGTACATGCATTTTTGGAATTGCCGGGGTTGACGTAACTACCTTTGATTCATTTGTGCATGATTGCTTTGGATAGCATTGGAAGTTGGTGTCGGTGTAGTTATAGGTGTGTTTTGATTTTGTACTCCTTTGATTGTGAGTACATGACCTATTGCATTGACGGTTTTTGCATCAACTACACTATCATTTGTGATGTGCTTGTTCTTAACCCAATATTTGTTTTTGTCATTTGAGCTACTCAGGTTATTATTTGTGGTGGTTTTTATAGTTTTTCCACCATACTTTAACTCGCCCTTGGCAATCAAGGCTTTCTCAAGTTGAACCCCCTTTTCCACAAGGTCAAAAAAGGTGGTGCAACAATGGACTTGTAAGTCGTACCTTAGCAGTCCTAGGAGAGTTTGAACAAACATGGTAACTTTCTCCTTTTCAGGTATTTCGACCGGACATCTGCTTGCTAAGGTTCTCCATCTTTGGAAGAATGGAATGAAAGTCTCTCTTGCATCCTCTTGGGTAAGTTTGCATAAGGAGGCAATGTCGATGTTTGTGTCAATGTTGTAAGCATAGTTTTCAACAAACTTGTTTTCCAATTCATCCCATGTTTTTATTCCCTTAGGAAAAAGTGAGAACCATTCTAGTGCATGACCTATAAGACTTCTAGAAAAAAGTCTCATGAGATAAGTTTTCTCATATGCAATGTCCATACAACTAGTAGTGAATTCTCTTGTGTGTTCAATGGGGTTTGTTTTGCCTTTGTACTTGGGAAAATGGGGTGCCACATATCCATGAGGAAAGGGTGGAATATACAAGATCATGTCAAATGGATATGGACACAAGTCATGTGACAAGTATGACTTTTTATTGGATTGCTGCAAGGTTTCCACTTGTGTTTGAAGAGCAGTGAGTTGTTGTGTGAGTTCTTCCACCATGGGATGGTTAGTAGCATCACCTATGTTGGTGATAGGGGCCGCTTGAGTCCCCAAATTTTGTGATGAGATGTGTTGATTTGCAATGGGTTGCCAGTGAGAAAAATGAGTGTTGTGATTAGGCGGTTGTTGGAAATGAGTATTTTGATGAGGGATGTGTTGCTGCGTATGGACTTGAGAGGCATAAGTGGGGATGTGATATCCTACCATGTTGGACTAAATTTGAGGACCTTGTTGGTTTTGATTTTGTTGATGTCCAAATGGAGTGAAATATTGATGGCCTTGTTGATTTTGAGCTTGTTGATTCCCAAATGGAGTGAAGAATTGAGCGCCTTGATTGCCTTGACCAAATAAAAGATTGTGGCCTTGAGGAATGTTTGTGTTTTGGGTCACAAGAATGTTGGTATTAACCTATGATGAAGTGGGTTGGGTGCCTTGAATGAAAACTCTTCATTTATTTCTCCCAAAAGGGTTGGATGAGTTGGTTGCTATGGCACTTGAGGAACCCAATAATAGGTTTGCTGATGTACTCATGGAACTAGATGAAGTTCCCAAGAGGTTTGATGTGGTTGCACCCATTGTTTGTGAAGGGATGGTGGATTTTTTTTGGGGGATGGATTGTGACATGGTGTTGGTTTGGGAAGATGATCCCCCAATAGATGTTGTGTTAGTTTTGGTAGTAGTATGACCAAGGGAGGTAGCATTGATTGTGTTGATGATATTTTGTGAAGAGGCTCCCTTGGAAAGATTGTGTGATGTTGGAGTGGGAGAAGTTGCTTTAAGAGTGTTAAGATCAAATCCCTTTGGTAATTTATCCCCTTGGTCAAGGAGCATAGCTAGGAATCTGGATGAGTCATTTAGGACCAATTCTTCCACAAAAGAGGCCACTTATGGGTTTTGGGCAGCAACTTGTATGTCTTCTTCAAAGATGTTCCCATTTTGATCCCGTCGGATAAATGGTTCAAAAAGATGTGATGGAGATCATGGGAACTTCATCTCACTAAAAGGATTGATTGTGGAATTTCCCATGTCAAAACAAGGATTGTTCATGGCATTAGGAAACGAGTCCATGCCAGTTGTGAACTCAAGAAAGTTGGTGTCTTGTCTAAAAGAATCCATGAGTCTTTTATTTTTCTGTAATCTAGTTTCAACCATACAAAGTTTTGCTCAACTTGGGATGATAATGATCTAAGTATGAGACTATGTTTTTGGTTTCTTTTTGGATTTTTAAAGGATGCTATGAAATGCAAGTAAGACTAAAAGCTTGTGAATGCAAGTGGTGTGACACTAAATAGAGATTCCAAATGATATGCAATAAAGGATCCTAAGATGCACTTACTAGTGAGAGATCTAGAGAGGAAAAACTTGGGCAAATAAAGTTCTTGCAATGATTCAATTTTTGGAAGACCAATGGACCGTAGAAGGAATATAAATAGGACAAAGTGAAGTTTCCACACTAGACTACTAAGTTGGAAATAATTCACAAAAGGATTGACAAAGTGACAAAGGTAATTGGGTCCAATGATAACCTACTATTGAATGCAAAGTTTGGACAATGAATGGTAAGAGTCAACTCCTAAAATTTGCAAAAGTGAGTGTCTAAGGAGATGGTGAAGCTATCAATGCAATATAATGGAAGGCCAAATGAAAACCTATTGTGAGTCTAAAATGGTAAATAAAATGCAATTTTTGAGGACAATTGAGCAATTCAGAGTCTGGTTTGGACTGTAATAGTGAAGGAAGACTTGATTGAATTGAAGATAAGTTGTGGAATTTCTATTTTTGACAGTGAGGAATGGTTTTGATGTTTTTAGCAAATGCGTCATAGCAAATGTGGTACAACAGAGAAAATGTGGCTCACAGAATTGAATGTGGTTCAGAAAGTGTTGATTATGACACAATCTGGTGAATGCGGGTTGATCTTTATCAAAGGCGGCTCAAGTTACTGAATGTGGTTTACTGATGGCAAATGCGGCTCTGAATAGTTCAAATGTGGCTCATCAGAGCAAATGCGGCTCAGGATGACTCAAATGCAGCCCATCAGAGTGAATGCGGCTTCATGTTGGTGATTGTGGTGCATCAGAGCAATTGTGTCGCAATGGATAATTTTTTGGAAAACCTGAACTCAGTTTTGCAGTTTTGACAATTTTGTTTTGTTTTGTTTTGTTTTGTTTTTTATCAGATTTGTGATTTTCAATTTGCTGAAGTTTATTTAAAAGTAGTTGGTAAACACATAGAAATTAAAACCTTAAAAGTATGTTCAAGAAAACCCACTCTTAATAGTCAAATGGGTCATCATAACAATCACAGCCCACAGCTTAAAATCACGTCGAATCACACAACCATGTCACCCCTAGAGGGCGCCCATGTTTTTGTCTTTTCTAGGTGCGTACTCAAGGTGATAGAAGTGGATACTGAATCCCTTGAGCAAAAAGTCCGTGGTGATTATATGGTGAGTGTCTTGGGGGGAGATTCTTCCCTCCCCTTGCACTGTGATTGAAACAATGTTTGGTTACTGACACGGTTGGCTTCTACACTATGGTTCTTAGTCAAGGTTTCCGTTCGGCACGACAAATGATAAACTCCCTTAGGAGACCTCCCAACCTTTAGATCAAAGGTTTTGGCGATGGTTATCTTGCACACTGCCATCGAATTGCGGACTTTCCCTGAATTAGCTTTTGATTATAGTGGGTTGGAAAACCTGGCTTTGGCTGTTGCCACTTAAGTCGTTCCTGTAGGGTGAGTACTTTTTCCCATTACGATAGGCCTTCTAAAGGTTTTAATAAAGCATAGAGTGCATAAAAATAAAATTGGTAAGTCTAGTTTTTTGATCACCCAGTGAAGGGGAGAGCATATACCTATTACCCAACAAACACAGTAAACAAATGTTCAGTTTTAAACCCAAATGAAAGTTTTCTATTCTATGTGAAGATATTGCTTCACAAAAACATGGGGTTTATTTTTAATCCAAACAAAAGTAAAATGTGGTGACTATCCTAGATTGATAAATCACAAGTTAAGTTGCCTATCCTAGGATTGATAAATTCATAATTAAGAGTCTATTCTAGGGTTGGCTTATTTTAATCCCAAAAAATAGAAAGCTGGCCACGAATGCATCAGATCCAAATTACAATCTTTTTGAAAATAAAATTTACTAGTCATTTACAGCGCGGTATGTCAAATGTGGCTCAGCAAATGCGTCATGTCAGATGCGGCTCTCAGAGTGGTGAATGTAGTGCAACAGATCAGTTGTGTCACACACAAAGGCGAATGCGGCATAACAGAGTGATTGTGTCGTATGAGAAGGTGAATGCGGTGCACAAATGCGGCATTCTGTACCTATTCTTGGAAAAATAAAATAAAATTATGAGACCGTACGAAACCTACAAATGTGTGTTAGAATATCGGGTTCACCAATGTAATGACGATTAAATTTACTGCAAGATATAATCATTTGATTAGTTGTACCTGCAAGTTAATAACATCATACAATAAAATGCAAAGGAGAAAAACTGAAAATGGAAGAACATTGGAAAGGTCTCACCCATTTAATACTCCATGGCTTACTTCTATTTCACCTCCTCAAGCTTGTTGTGATAATAGTGCCCTTAGATTTGTGAGAAAATTATATGTGTCTAGCCCTAGCAATGCCTTTGAAGGATTTCAAAAATAAACTAATGTGCAACTAGCAATTCAATCCTAGCATGCAAATAGTAATAATAAAAAGCCTAAGATATGAGACTGCCTATAATAAAAATAGATTAAGAAAATGATTCATGGATCTGAAAATGAGATCAAGATTGTCATTTTATAGAAAATGCAATCTTGAATGGACAAACAAGATGAGAGATTTGAGGAATGCCCTGGAATCAAAAGTCAAGATTCAATAAGGCAACTCTCAATTAGGGTTAGGGAAAAATACCCATATGTGTGAAAATCAAGACTAAATGTGACAATTGAGATGAAATTAGTAAAAATCAGAAGACAAGAGGATGGGATTTTAGAAAATTAGTAATTTTAGAAATTACTTGATTTGTAGAAGAATAATTCTATTTTGAATTAAATTAATTCAAAATATGGATTTTGTGAGATAATAAGTAATTGATTTTTGAAATTAATTACTTATTGAAGAATCAATTAAGTATGTGAGATATTTTTAAATGATTTGTTTTATTTAAAAATATAGAAGTGTCACATACAATAATTAAATAATTACCAATAATTATTTAATTTAGAAGAAGTGGTTAATTAATTAAATAAATTAGCAAATCTATTTAATTAAGAGGATTTAGGAATTAGTGACACATTAAATAAATATATTTTAAATATATTTATTAATAATCAAGAGGACATTTATGATAAAGATTAATTAAATAAATAAGATTTTATTTAATTGCAAGAAGACTTTGATAATTAGTGACATATTAGATAAATAAATAAGATTTATTTATTTAATAATCATGAAGAATGAAAGATTATGAATTAATTAATAGTTGAATGTGGGTTAGAAACATAATTAAAATGTTATAATCATGTCATGATGAAAGGTGGTAAAATAGTGGTTGCGGGCCTAAGTCATTTTTATGTGTCTACAACTTGGCTAATTGAAACCCCTCTAGCTTGCTCTAACTTCAGGACTATGATGGGATTGTCCCAAAGATTCTTTGGCATCCATATCAATGATTACATTTCAGGACCCCCTGGAGCTAGGATTTGGAAAGACCTTATCCTATGCGGCCCCCAGTCTCATGACCTTTGTTGTCTAGCTTAGTCCCTCTAGGTGATTCTCTCTAGCACTAGGTTTCCTACCTATAATAGAGAGGATGAGTTTTTTTGGACCTTTGAAAAATAGGGGGATCTCTCTGTGAGGTCAGCATACAGACTGCTGACAAACCAAAAAAATTCTAAGGAACCCTAGAAGAAGATTTGTAATTGCCACATGATCCCTAAAATAAATTTCTTCTGGTAGACGGCCTGTCATAACAAGATTCTTACTTGGGACAATTTGAGGAAATGAGGTTTTTGTGTTCCCAATAGATGTTTATTTTGTAAGAATAGGGAGGAAACGGTCAACCACCTTTTTTTTCACTGCCTGTTTGCTACTAAAGTTTGGGGGTTCGCATTTTGAGAAACTTGACATCTCTTGGGTTATGAGAAAGGATCTCTTATCGTTCATTCTGGGTTGGTATGGTCCCTATTCCCACCCTCTGCCTGATGAAATTTGGAATCAGGTCCCTCCTGTCTTGGGTTGGTGTTTGTGGAAATAGAGGAATAACAAGGTCTTTAGGAATTTTGAGAGGATCCCTAAGGATGTTTTCGGCATTGGTGCTCAGCTCATTGTGGAGAATATCTCTCTCTTTAATGGGAAACTCCAGGAGACAAGGCCATTAGATTTCAAAATTAGAATGGCCAAGGCTTGGCATCAGGGATTAGAGGCTAACTCTTTTGACAATTCAAATTTATTAGCCAGGAAAAATACCAAATGGGAGCCTTTGGATAGAGGTTGGTTTAAACTCAATTTTGATGGGGCTACTAAGGGCAACCTAGGTAGGGAAAGTATAGGTGGAGTGATTAGAGATCCTAGGGGGGTTCTGGTGGTGAGATTTGCTGGAGGTATTGGGTTCGAGTCCTCTATAGTGGTGGAAGCTCATGCACTGCTCATGGGCCTCAAAGTTGTTGTCTCTTTGGGGACTGCTAATATCCACATCGAAGGAGACTCAAAGTCTATTACGAATGTTGTGAATAAAAATAGACTAATTAGCTGGAGTACTAAGGATATATTGTTGGATGCCAAATTCCTTTTATCCAAATTTAGGGGTAAAAAGGTGACACATATTTTTAGAGAAGGAAACCAAGTGGTAGATGCCTTGGCTAATCCTGTTTTTTGCTGGGATTCCACTAAATGTTGGAGGAAAATGGAAAGGTTACTACCAAAAATTAAAGCTATCATTGCAAGGGAACAAAGCAACCAAGTATCACAATGATTTTAAAACTATGGATTATGGGTGCTAAATGAGGGGTCCACCTGATTTTATTAGGGGTCTAGTGGATGAGTGTTAATGCTAAGATGGCATACAGGTGGAGGGAATCTAATTTTTTGGCTCACTAAAGGCTTAGCATTTTTTGTGTGTGGGGCACGGACTAGAGGATCCACTTGTCTGTCCTTTGGACTTGGTGGATGGGTTCAAATGCTAAGGTGACGAAAAGGTGGTGGGGTTTAAATTTTAAGGATGGTAATACGAATAAAAAAGGTGGCTTGATGGAGGAAAGAAGGAAGGATGTGACTTCAATGAATCTGAGGATCTGTACCATGCGATCTCTTCTCTTGGGGATCATGAGATATCTGGTTTTATCTCATCCTTGTATCAGTGTGTTTGAGAGTTTTAATAATGATTTGACTCTTCATTATGAAAGAAATCCTCCTTCTAGTGTCTTCGTGCTAGCTAGTTTAGTGTGTCTCCAATTGCACCCTAAGGAATGTTTCTATTTTTAGGCAACGACCAAGTTGCCTTGTTTTTTATGCATTTTATCCAAGAAGAAGGAACCCTACATGCTTGCCAATTCCTGTCTTGCTAGCTGCAATCTTCCCAAGATCCTCATTAACTCTATTGTCAAGTCACCATGTGGTGATTTTCCTTTCCGTGTATGCGACTGGTACATTGGCGTAATTACCCATCGCTGTATACCTTGCCTAAATGAATACAATGTGATAATTATCCATTGTCCTGCTAGCTCCTACATTTGGTATCTTTTACAAATTCTTGGGCATCTTGTGCAGGTTGGAAAAATGGGTGGCAAGTGGATGAGGATTGAGCCGAATAACTGTGATGAATTATGGAATAATCCTTTAGTTTGGCACATTTGTGTGGAAGGTGGCATTGCTCCTCTTATGGAGATATTGGTTAACCATGACCCTAAATTGTCTGGCTAGTTTGCCAACTCATGGAAGGATCGTAGGGTCTCTATGGGAGGTATTTCATTTGAAATCAGTGAGGAAGTCATAGCGCAAGCCACGAGATTATAGTGCACCAGGAAAAATACCCCAAACACACCAAGAAACCAGACAACGAAAGATTGAAATCTTTTTTCAGAGGAGATGAAGAACCGGTGCGAAACTAGTAGGGTTTTGAGAGAGAAGCTCTCCGAAGCCCTGGGATCAAGTGTGCCTAGTGCTAATGAAGTACGTCACCTTGGAAGGTAGGTTTAAAATCTGCTTTTTTTATCAATTTCCCCTATTAAATCACTTAAGACACAAGATGTTGCTTAGTTTTCCTTTATTTCTTCTAATGGATTTGGAAAACTCGGTCGGTCAAAAATTTCAAAGTTAGCTAGCCTTAACCCTAGTGATCTCCCGCCGCTCCTGCTCCATCAGGGGCTCATTCTGAGACTTTACCACTTCCACCTAGCCCTCTATCCTCCTAAATCTATTACGGTTGTGCATGTTGAAAATATTGAACCCCTGTCAGCTATGAATATCTCCCTGACCAAGTCTAAAAGTGATGAGGGTGCAACCCGAGACACAGAAAATCACACAGAAAAACTAACAAATCTTATTATTTTCAAAGTATGAAATTCCTACATGCAGAGGATCTCAAATCCTCCAGTTTTGCAATACATGCAAATTACAGAAAGAAACTACAGAAATTCCCCTATTCGCAGCATGCGATCTTCTTTCCCCAAAAACTGCCTAAAAGAAACAGTAACTCGCCCATAAATAGCCCGCTTCTTTGTTTGGAGCCAAAAACGGGATTCAAATTATGCACCAACTTTCGGAAGCCCTAACTCAAGATCTAACCGTCAGATCTTCAATGATAATACCTTTTCGGAAAGCTCTCGCGAAGATCTCTTGCCGGAAAGTGGGGCCTAAAGGTTAACCACTTTCATATTCCGCCAATTTTTCAGGCCCATCCGGAGCCTCTAAGTACCTCAAAATTAGCTCCGAAGATTTCATAAGGCAAAAAGCAGAAATTGAAACTTGAATAACTTTTGAACCGGAAATGCTCTTGATCTGATTCTTTCACCAAAGTGTTTATTATTATGTCCTGAAGCTTCCCTTAAATTTTTGTCTCCTCACGCCTTCAAATTCATACCTACTAAAAATAGCAGTTGAGCAGAAAAAGTAGAAAAGCAGTTCTGAAAGTTGGGAATTCTTCTTCAATGAAAAGGGTATCCAGAAATGCAAAAACATCTACAAAAAAAAATCTAAATGAAAGTAAATATATTTTTGGGTGATGTAGGATTGCCCTTACACCACTGGATGCTCCTACATCAGACACCCAGGGTAATTTGAAAAGTGACTCCGTCACTTCTGAGATGGTTGAGGAAAACCCAAACGGTCAACCTCTGCCTTGGACAACCAGGATGAATCTTCCACAGGCCTTCCTTTCCACTTCACCAGATATTCTTCATATTGCCTATTTCTGGTACTCCTTCCTACACGGCTATCCAAGATTTCTTCAATCTCCTCCTTTTCTGAAGTAGGTGCTGGAATACCGCACTGTTCCATTGCTGGTACTTCCTCTGCGCCACCCTCATGATATTCTATCAAATCTGCAATGTTGAACACAGGGGAAATGTTGAATCCATCCGACAACTCTACCTCATATGCGTTCCCTGAATCATGCCTCTTCAAAATTTTACAGGGATCGAACTTCTTCATCTTCAATTTGTTATAGGTTCCTACTGGAAACCTTTCTTTCCTCAAGTGGACCATCACTTCATCACCAATCTGAAACTCCTTATACCTCCTCTTTTGATCTACCTTAGCCTTATACTGCATATTCATCTTGTTAATGTGTTCTTTTACCTTCTCATGCATATTCTTGATGTGTTCTGCAAAGTCTTCAGCTTCAACACTTGTCTTCTTCTCTTGGTCCATCTTCCTCAATTCTGGAGCAGTCCTAGGACTACTTCCATACACAATCTGGAACGGTGATCTACCAGTGCTTCTATTGACAGAATTGTTGTAAGCGAATTCTGCCTGGGGTAAGATCAAATCCCATCCCTTTGGTTTATCTCCTACCAAGCATCTCAGTAGGTTACCCAAACTCCTGTTCACAACTTCAGTCTGCCCATCAGTCTGGGGATGGTGTGCAGAACTAAACTTCAACTCTGTTTTCAACTTCTTCCACAAGGTCCTCCAAAAGTATCCAACAAATTTTGTGTCACGATCTGAGACTATACTCTTTGGTAAACCATGTAGCCTCACCACCTCTTTGAAGAACAAGTCAGCAATGTGGACTGCATCATGGGTCTTCTGGCATGGGATGAAATGTGCCATCTTTGAAAACCTATCAACCACCACAAATACTGAATCATTCCCTCTCTGTGTCCTTGGCAAACCAAGAACAAAGTCCATACTTATATCCTCCCACGACCTCTCTGGTACAGGTAAGGGCTGATACAACCCTGTATTCTGACTCACTCCTTTAGCCATTTGACATACCCTACAACTCTGCACAAACTTCTTCACATCTTGTGATAACTGAGGCCAATAATAATGCTCACTGATAATGGAAATGGTCTTATCCCGACCAAAATGTCCTGCCATTCCTCCACTGTGCTTCTCCTTTATCAGATTCTCCCTCATGGAACTCCTCGGAATACATAATTGACTTCCCTTAAACAACATGCCTTCTTGAATTAGGAAATCCAACCACTTTGTCCTGTCAACTGTAACAGGTTCCTTGCAAGCTTTCCAAGCCTCTGCAAAATCAGGATCATTCGGGTACAATGTCTTGAGTTCACTGAACCCAACCACCTCAATCTGCATTTCTATCAACAATGTATGCCTCCTACTTAAGGCATCTGCAACCCTATTTGACTTCCCACTCCTATGCTTTAAAACAAATGTATAACTCTGCAAAAATTCTACCCATTTCATATGCCTCTGATTTAATTTTCCCTGACTACTCAGGTACTGCAATGCTTGATGATCAGTATACATAACAAATTCCTTCGGCAACAAATAATGCCTCCATTTCTTTAATGCTTGAACTATTGCATAAAATTCTTGGTCATATACAGAGTACTTTCTCTTTGCATCATTTAACTTTTCACTGAAATAGGCAATGGGCTTACCTTCCTGGCTTAACACTGCTCCAATGGCACAACCACTGGCATCACAATCCACTTGAAACACCTTATTGAAATCCGGGAGAGCCAAAACAGGTTGTTCTGTCACCTTCTGCTTCAATAGATCAAAACTCCTTGCTGCTCCAGTGCTCCACTTGAACTCTTTTCTATCCCCTCTCATTGTTTCAGTTAGGGGTGCACAAATACTACTGAAGTTTCTAATAAACTTTCTGTAAAAACTGGCCAAACCATGGAAAGACCTCACCTCAGTAGTAGTTCTTGGGGTAGGCCATTCCAGAATAGCCTTCACCTTCTCTGGGTCCATCTTGAGACCTTTTGTCGAGACAACAAACCCCAAGTACACTAACTCCTTCTTCACAAAACTACACTTCTTCAGATTAATCAGCAATTTCTCTTCTCTTAACTTCTCAAAGACTCTACCAATATGCATTATATGCTCATCCAGTGACTTACTGAATATCAAAATATCATCTAAATACACAATAACAAAGCTTCCTAGGAACTCTTTCAGTACCTCGTTCATGAGCCGCATGAATGTGCTCGGTGCATTGGTTAGCCCAAAAGGCATGACTAACCACTCGTACAGGCCCTCTTTGGTCTTGAAGGCGGTCTTCCATTCATCTCCCTCTCGAATCCGAATCTGGTGATATCCACTCTTCAGATCAATCTTTGTGAAGTACTGAGCTCCACTCAAACAGTCCATCAGGTCATCCATCCTTGGCAGGGGAAATCTATACTTGATTGTTATCTTGTTTATGGCCCGAGAGTCTGTACACATCCTCCACTCCCCATCCTTCTTTGGTGCTAGTACTGCAGGTACTGCACATGGACTCAAACTCTCTCGAATCAAACCCTTTCTCAACAACTCCTCAACTTGTCTATTTAAATCCTCATTTTCTGCAGGAGTCATTCTATGAGCTGCCTTATTCGGCAAACTGGCTCCTGGGATCAAGTCAATCTGATGACTGATCTTCCTCATTGGTGGTAAACCCTCAGGTACATTATCAGAAACAATATCTTGAAACTCATTCAATAACCCAGAAACTTCTACTGGAACCTTCTCACTACCCTCCTTATCCATTTTAGGAATCAATGCATAACACACACACTCATGTTTTATGCCTTCTAAAAATTTCCTTCCATCGACATAACAAATTCTAGCACTACTGCATACCTTTTCTTCGGCCTTCTTCAGGGGTTTCAACTTATGGCGGACTCCACCCTTCATCAGGGAATAAGTGTTTGCATGGCCATCATGTACAGCTCGCCTGTCAAACTGCCACGGCCTCCCCAACAACATGTGACATGCATCCATGGGGATGATATCACAGAGTACCTCATCACGATAGCTTCCGATCTTGAACTTCACCAGGCACTGCTCATTGACTAGAACTTTGTGGTCTTTCTGCAACCAGGCAATCCGATATGGATGTGGATGCCTTTCCCTCTTCAGCTTCAACTTTGTAACCATTTCTTCTGACACTAGATTATCAGTGCTCCCACCATCAATAATGACATCACAACATTTGTCTTCACACTTGCACCTTGTGCGAAACAAATTCTTCCTCTGTTCTGGCTCCTTCTCTTTAGTCACCAAGGCTCTTCTAACCACTAGGGCTTCTCCCCTTTCAGCATCATCTGAATGCTCAGATTGAGCCTCCTCATCTACATGCGCAACTCTTGCATGACCTTCTGGCCTTTTGTCTGTCCTTCCTTGGTATTGTGGACATTCATAGGCTTGATGCCCTTCTTCACCACATCGGAAACAAGTTCCTCTGAAACCACCTCTTCCATGTCCTTGCCCAAATCTTCCTCATCCTCTACCTCTTTGATCACCACCATTTTGATCACGTGGGCGGTAGAAGTTATCATTCCTCTGGCTTCGACTGGTACCCACATCTTCATTTTTCTTCTCATCCTCATTTCGGCTTTCAAAAGATCTTCCGCTACCCCTTCCGCTTTGACCTCCTCGTCCTTTTTGTTTGCTATCAAATCTCTTGTTCAGCTTCTCTTCAACTCTCAGCGAAAATTGGTAAGCATCCTCAATGGTGGCCATTTTGACCAGGCTTAACTCCTCTTGAATGCTCGGCCGTAACCCATTAAGATAACGGGCTACCTTCTCCTTGTTGGCCTCTGCATGTCCCGTTCTGATGATCATCTTGTGAAAATCTTCTGTGTATTCTTTCACAGATCTACTTCCTTGCTTCAACCCTTGCAATTTCTTCAATAGATCTAACTCATAGTCCATTGGCATGAACTGCTTCTTCAGTTTCTCCACCATGCGATCCCATCTGGTGATCTTTCCCTTTTCTCTCTTATTTCTTTCTAGTTGGACCTCTTTCCACCAGATACTGGCGTGGCCCTTTAGCTTCGTTTTTGCAAACTTAACCCGATCTGGGTCCTCTACTTCTTCATACTCGAAATACTCTTCCAACTCATTGATCCAATCAATCAACTCTTCCGGGTCTAGACTTCCGAAAAAACTGGGAACTTCTACTCTAGGTCTTTTTCCGATCTTCGAAATGGCCCTTATCAGCCGCATTTGATCTTGATCAATAGCTTCTTCTTCCTCTTCTACATCTGAATCTTCCACCTCTTCTTCATCCTCACTTTCTTCTCCCCTTCTCGGGTTTACCCCTCTTCTTAACTCTCTTTGTAATGCATTTATTTGTCTCTGGAGGGCTCTGAAACCCTCAGCCGCTAATGGATCTCTTCCACCAGCATTTCTGGCACCACCTCGCCTACCACGTGCCACTCTTGGAGGCATCTTGAATATCTTGAACCCACAACCACAGTCCTGGTGCGAACTGCCTCACGATCGGTGATCTGTCCACACGCTCAAGAAAACCCGCTCTGATACCACTTGATGAGGGTGCAACCCGAGACACAGAAAATCACACAGAAAAACTAACAAATCTTATTATTTTCAAAGTATGAAATTCCTACATGCAGAGGATCTCAAATCCTCTAGTTTTGCAATACATGCAAATTACAGAAAGAAACTACAGAAATTCCCCTATTTGCAGCATGCGATCTTCTTTCCCCAAAAACTGCCTAAAAGAAACAGTAACTCATCCATAAATAGCCCGTTTTTTTGTTTGGAGCCAAAAACGGGATTCAAATTATGCACTAACTTTCGGAAGCCCTAACTCAAGATGTAACCGTTAGATCTTCAATGATAATACCTTTTCGGAAAGCTCTCGCGAAGATCTCTTGCCGGAAAGTGGGGCCTAAAGGCTGACCACTTTCGTATTCCGCCAATTTTTCAGGCCCATCTAGAACCTCTAAGTACCTCAAAATTAGCTCCGAAGATTTCATAAGGCAAAAAGCAGAAATTGAAACTTGAATAACTTTTGAACCGGAAATACTCTTGATCTGATTCTTTCACCAAAGTGTTTATTATTATGTCCTGAAGCTTCCCTTAAATTTTTGTCTCCTCACGCCTTCAAATTCATACTTGCTAAAAATAGCAGTTGAGCAGAAAACGCAGAAAAGCAGTTCTGAAAGTTGGGAATTCTTCTTCGACGAAAAGGGTATCCAGAAATGCAAAATCATCTACAAAAAAAAAATCTAAATGAAAGTAAATATATTTTTGGGTGATGTAGGATTGCCCTTACACCACTGGATGCTCCTGCATCAAAAAGTCCTCTCCGGAAATCCAATATGGGTACTACAAGGAATCCCAAAGTGAAGATGGTCACCAAGAAACTTAAGGGTGGTTTGGGTAAGGATCATACCAGCGCAACAGAGGGTCTATGTGAATTGAAGTCCACTCCAATGAAATCGACCTACAAGGCCACCACTACAAAAAAAGGGAAGGATAAAGGTACATCAAAATTGACTGTTAAGGAAGGGAAGGGCAAGAACATAATAGAGAAAGACCCTAGAGGAGAAACTGTTGTGGGGACTATTGTGATGACTAGTGGGGAAAATACTAGAAGGAGATCTAGGAGGCTTACAAAGAACAACAAAAAGAGGTAGATAATTGAGGACTCAGAGGAGGAGTGGTCTGATAGCAAAGAGTACAAGGATGAGGAAACTGAGGATGATGAGGATGAGATTGTGGAGGGGCCCCAGTTTACTCCTTAGGAGAGCAAGGTTCCTAAAGATGGCTCTGCCTCTCACTCTCTACATCCCCTGGTCGAAGAGCTTGGTGAGTTCTCAGGGACCATGGACATTGGGGAGGAGCATTGTGATATGGAGAAGAGAATAGACATGCTCAACAAAAGGTTTCGTGGGTTGACCCGCTTCACTATGAAGTTGGACCATTTTGTCACTAGCACCCTATCAAATGTTATTAAGGAGGAGCTGGAGGGAAATAAAAGTCAGGAGAAAAAAGATTGGGTTGGTGATGAGGCTATGTACCTCCTACTTAAAAATTGGGACAACATGATGAGGGTGCAACCCGAGACACAGAAAAACTAACAAATCTTATTATTTTCAAAGTATCAAATTCCTACATGCAGAGGATCTCAAATCCTCTAGTTTTGCAATACATGCAAATTACAGAAAGAAACTACAGAAATTCCCCTATTCGCAGCATGCGATCTTCTTTCCCCAAAAACTGCCTAAAAGAAACAGTAACTCGCCCATAAATAGCCCGTTTCTTTGTTTGGAGCCAAAAACGGGATTCAAATTATGCACCAACTTTCGGAAGCCCTAACTCAAGATCTAACCGTCAGATCTTCAATGATAATACCTTTTCGGAAAGCTCTCGCGAAGATCTCTTGCCGGAAAGTGGGGCCTAAAGGCTAACCACTTTCATATTCCGCCAATTTTTCAGGCCCATCCGGAGCCTCTAAGTACCTCAAAATTAGCTCCGAAGATTTCATAAGGCAAAAAGCAGAAATTGAAACTTGAATAACTTTTGAACCGGAAATGCTCTTGATCTGATTCTTTCACCAAAGTGTTTATTATTATGTCCTGAAGCTTCCCTTAAATTTTTGTCTCCTCACGCCTTCAAATTCATACCTGCTAAAAATAGCAGTTGAGCAGAAAAAGCAGAAAAGCAGTTCTGAAAGTTGGGAATTCTTCTTCGACGAAAAGGGTATCCAGAAATGCAAAAACATCTACAAAAAAAATCTAAATGAAAGTAAATATATTTTTGGGTGATGTAGGATTGCCCTTACACCACTGGATGCTCCTGCATCACAACACCAGTTAGCTGCTGCCTATTTTGGTGTCCTATCTTTCGGTTGCCTCTCTGTGGTCTTTGTGTTGTCTGTGGGTTGTCTCTGGTTTCTGTTTACTTTAATGTTTTCTTTTTAGTCTTGCTTTTTTCTGGCCATTGTGGCTCGATGTGAAGGGAACGTCACCTTGAAAATGTTGCTTAACATTTTAAAAACAAATAAACAAATGGAATTATCTCACCCATGTTTTTCATCCTCCATGGCTAATTTCCATTACACCTTCTAGCTTGCTGAAATATGAGATTGCCCTGATATTTTTATGAGCAATCTAAACTTTTGACCAGTACTAAACAAGTGTTGAAGGATTCAAATGACTATGCAAGAGAATGTGAAAATCCTACATGCAAACTAAATGGCTAAATGACAAAGACAAGAGAATGCTAAACTCAAGAAATTGCAAAAGCTTTTAAGACATTAAGAGATGACAAAATGAGGAAAAAATTGGTATTTTATAGAAAATGCAATTTTGGATAGATGGATGAGATTAAAGATTGGGAAGTGCCCCAAAATCTATGGTCAAGGTTCAAAATAACAACCCCTTAATTAGGCTTAGGGCAATCTTAGGGTGAAATTAAAATTGAGTGGACAAGATTTAATTTAAGAAATTAAATCAAGGAATGAGAATATGTGTGACAATGAGATGAGAATTAGCAAGTAGAAAAGGATGAGTTAGAAAATCAATTCATTTTAAAAATTACTTAATTTGTTGAGGGAAATGCTATTTTGAATTTAGTATTTTAATTTAATTCAAAATGGTGAAGTCATGTGACAGTAAATAATAATTAAATTATTTACTTGAACAAAGAGAAATTTAAATAAATGATTTAAAAAATAAAATGGAAATGAATTGTGAGAGACAATTAAATAATTTATTTTAAATTATTTAATTGTGGAAAAAGTAGGTTAATAATTAAATAAATTGTGGGGGATTTATTTAATTATGAGAAGACTTTAATATTAAAGACATACTTAAATAAAATTAATTTATTTAAATAATCAAGAGGGAATAGCGGATTAAAAAAATTTAATAATTTATTTAATTTAAAGAGGACTTTAGACATTAGTGACATATTTAAATAAATGTGGTTTATTTAAATAGTCAAGAGGAATAAGAGAGATGAATTAATTAAATAATTGGTCATTATTTAATTAATAGTTGAATTTGGTCAGAAGAACATAATCAAATTATGTTTAGAGGAATTGATGAGAAAATTGAGTTCACAGGCCTAGGTCAATTTTATGTGTCTACAACTTCTAAGATAGATAATTGAAGATATGATTAAGTTAGGTGAATGGTGTGAATGTGGAAATAACTTTTTTTTTCTTTGTTGCAATGTTCAGTTGTTTTCTCATTACAAATTATGTGTGTGATTTGGAGTTTAAGTTGATGTTGATTATTGTGGTTGATTTTGGATTTTGAGTTGATTTTCGGATTTATATTATAAGGGAGTTCTTGTGCGAAATGTTATGGGAGTTTTCCAGAGGCCATGGAAAATTTTATTCTTGATGGAATTCTTTGATGATCCTTGGAGATGATTATTTTGCGTTAAATGTGTTTATGATGGTTATTATACTTGCACAATGTATTCGCCTATGTGGATGGAACTTGTGAGCGGAAGGGTTATGCCTTGCATTGTTATTTTTTTAATGAGATGTGATTGTGCAAGTGGTTTTATCTTTGATTTTATTGGGATCTCCTACCGCAAGCTAGTATCCCCTTGTCTCTTTTTTTCCCTTGAATGTTTGTGTTCCTATGGAAGTGGTGTTACTGTTGTTTAATTTTGTGCTCTACTTGTTCATTGATGTCATGTTAACCTTGTGTTGTTTATTGTCTTTTTCTTGTATGTGATGGTGGGACCCTTGGCTATCTCCTAGCATGGGGGTGGAACTTTCGGTTCCACATGGTTGGGTGGAAAGTGCATTATAATCCATTGGATTCCCTCTCCATGTTCATGATTGTGGTGAGTTCTTCTAGATTGAAGACTTCTACATTTGTACCGATTCATATGGATTGTTACTCATGTACTTGTATTGTACCATAAATCTAATGTATAATGTATCATACTTAGATGTACTCTCCTCATGTGTATTCAAGGAGACATTGTTGTTCATTTGTATCAATGTAATGATGTGAAATGAAGTTGAACTGTCTTATGTAATAGACAATCTAAATTATTCTATTATATAAGTTAGTTAATTGGATTGATTCTAAATCATAGCTATTGATCATGTAATGGTTATTTCATATTAGATGATCTTGTAAATGTGATGATTAAGTGTAACTTCATATTGTTGAGGGAATTTGTTTAATGTAATGTTTTACTAGCATAGTCACAAACCTTAGAGGACTTAAGTTGGAATTTGAGTTAATGTTTCATTTGTAATCGTGTGAATATTGCATTTTCACAAAAAAAAAAATTGTTCCATTTTAAGTGTTGTGTGTTGTCCTCTAGGGTTCCACAATAGGGCGTTACAAAACACATTAATCATAAAGTGAAAACATTGTAATATCTTGGGGGGGGGGGGGATTTTTGACACTAGTCGAAAGGGGTGGTTTCTCTTGATGTATCTTCTTACACTCACTTAAAGTGGCTCTTTTGCATCAATCTTTGGGGATTATATAGGAAATTTATAATCACAAACTAAGATAAATTTCCATTTATTGGTGAAGGGAGGGGTTATTCATGTATCTTAAAACTTATTTCCATCCTTTTGTTGTCAAAATGAATTTAAATAACTATTTATCTTGGAAACAAGGGATAAAGAATCATTTCCTTCAGTAGGATCTACTGCCCTAATTCATTGGACTCATTCCTAAGCCAAGTCATTATGATCAAAATAATTAATGGTTTCACAATAATGACATGGTCTATGGTCTAATATTTCTTACTATTTCTGAGGAAATTCTACATCATGTAGACCACACTAAGTTCATTTTCACTACTTGGACCATCATCAAACAATTATATGGAGACATATGGTCTTCATCTAAAAGTCTTGATTCCTTCAAGAACAAATTTATATTGTGGATGATATTGAGACTTATGTTGCCTCATCTTGTGTGGACACATCTTGTGTGGATGATCAATTAATTTATACCTAATAAAAAATACCTATTGCTACTTTAGATTCTAGAGATGATTCTTTGAGAGTCTTCAATGATTCATCATACAAAGGTCATTTATTTCTTCTGGATTCAATTCATTGGGACCAATTTTTACAAGACATCTCTTGATTTTGTAGAGTCCTCTATTTTGGATCTAGATCAAATTATTGAGGGAATACACCTTCTCTTTGACGAAAACTAGATTCTATCCTTGCATCTATTGCTACTTCAGATTTTTAGAGTTGCTTCTTAAGAAAATTCTAATGATTCTTTGTAGCAGGAAATACATTGTCTTTCATATTCAACTTGGGATGATCTCTTGACTAGAATTTTAGACATTTATGGAAATGCATATTATAGATTTGAGAGACACTTGATTATATTCATCTTCTCATTGATGAAGTTTATTCTATTTAGTTGTTGTGAGGGAATATTTTGACCCCCTTGTTCATTCTCTACATGATCATTCATTACAGTTTGACATGAGTGTGGATAATCAAAATTTGGAGGAGACATCTTCAAAGGAGATACCCGAGTCTTTGGATTATTGTCTACATCAATCTTTAGGATATCTTGAGTTTTCTTTTTTTAGCAATGTTGCCTAGAATGCTAGATTTGATTGGGAGAGACATCAATATTGGCATGCAGACACTTGATTTGAGTTCAAAGACTCCATACATCTTGATTTGTATTCTTATGTATTCCTTTAGGAGTGGGGAGATTGTTGAGATTCTCTTTTGCTATTTGTCCTTGATGACAATATTGTGTTTTAGATTGACATCTTTGTGGTTGGTTATTCAGTTGCACTATTTCTATTATGTCTTGGTATTCTTACTTTGGCATTATAATGTTAGTTTTCATGGCACTAATCTCTTACTCCATGTGCAGATCATAAGGAATCTTGTCTACAGGATAATGTCTCCAATTTAGGTGGTATAATTCTGGTTTGACATTTTGTGCAATAGTGATCTACAGGTTTATATGTTATTGGCTTGTTCAGATTTCTAACATCATGGCATTGATAATGTTTTTGAACTACATCAGAGTTGCATTTTTTCTATTCAGCCTCATTCAGGTAATGCTTTTAGTTAACCTACTTTTTGGAATCATCGAATGGAGTTGGGTTTTAGATTTAAGAAAACCCTATTGGGTTTCCTTAATCAATTGATATTGGCAAGGAATTAGCCTTTATTACATTACAAAGGCATTGGAAAAATTGGGCTTTATGTCATGGAAAATGGCTTTGAATAAAGGTCAATAAATTGATCCTTACATATGCATGGAATCGGGTCTTATGTTTAAATATTTCTTTAGGCCTTAAGGCCGACAACAGGTATGAGTTTTTTCATTATTTTAAAATTCACTATGAAAGTGACATGGTTTTGAATTCTTGGTAACAATGTTGATTAAAGAATTCAACACATTGATAAGACAAGGAAATCATTGTAATGTTTTAATCATGGTGTTAGTATTTTGCATGGGATGAATTTTTATTATGTCAAATTACATGTGCCACAGACTTGAAATGATCTTATGACTTGGAAAATTCATTGATTACCTTGAAAAATGAAATTAGGTCATTCTTTTGTGCTTCTCTAGCTCAAGGGTTTGGAACCCTATCTTGGCTGCCATCATAGAGATCTTCTCATAGTCGTTACTCAATCTTTGTTGGCTTACTGCAACTCTTTGATAGTGAATGGGGGTATCTGCAAGATCCTTGCCATGGTCGATGTTTGTTTTAGTTGCTTTTCTTTGGGTGAAGGCTCAAAATTGGAAGGAGCTTTGCTATTTTTTTGTCTTTCAACCCGTTGGGTAAACTTTCTCCATGACAGATTATCTATCATCCACTTCAGTTATTCACCTTATCATCTAATTCTTTTTGAGGAACCATTACTTCTCTTGTCACAAAAATAGGTGAAATTTGTTTGATTTTTCCTGAAAATTGATCAAATGGGTTTAATTCTTGTGTGGTCTGAAATGTTGCACTTTCAATTTTCTCATAATTTGATATTGATACCCAGATCTTCTATCTATTATCTTTCAATCCTGCTTTAGGGGATTATGTTTTAGTAGGTGGGTAATCATGCCTTCTGAATATCATTTGAGTGATTCACTTGGATTCGGTGATAGTTTTTTTTGGGTGCACTATAATGGGATTTCGGTTACATTTTGTTACAATAGTTTTCTAGGGTATTGTACATGGAATATTTTTGTTTTAGTGTTTTTTCGGTTAGCATTGCTTGTGTAGGCTCCTTGTGTGGATAGGGTTCAGTCTTCTTTCTAAAATTGCATATTCCTTGAGCATTTTTGTCAGAAGAAAACCTCCATGCTGAACATTCTTCTAAGAATGACTGCAATACCTGGCAACATGTTTTTTTGATAGAAGTTGGGTACAAAAAAATTACCTCTATTGATTTTGAAAAATGAGACAAGTTACAATGTTGTGATTTATTGAGATGTAACGTATAAATATATGTTAGAAGAAAGAGATAGTGAGAGTAGGTTTTTCCGGATTCTTGAAAAATAGAGAAAAAGTGTTAACTATTTCAGAACTATGAGAAATAATCATGAAGTATAGTGAAAACATCACTACTATTGTAATTGAAGAAATGTTGAGTTTTGAGATTGAAAATCTGAAAAATGAGTTCTATATCAAGCTGTCTTAAGGCTTGACAATGGCTAGAATTTTGAAGGTTCATTCTTGAACTTTGAGGATTTTAGATATTGTCTATCAAGAGGCACTTGAGTGAAAAGAGAGAAACACAAAGATCCTTTGTATCATTGTATGTCTTACTAAAAATGGAAAAGGGGTTGGTGATCCTTGAAATTGGTGTTTCAAACTGAGGGGTTGGTGCTCCTTGAGTTGGTGCTCATAAATCAACCTATAAGGCATTGTTAAAAGAGGTTATTAAAATAAAAGCCTAGAAAGGTAGTAGTTTAGGAGTGGTTTTTCTACCCCAAGAGGGTTTTCCACTCAACATATCTTGTGTCATTTTTCTTATCTATGGTTCATCTGATTTCTTCTGTGAATGATTTAATATGCTATATTTCACTATCATACTTCTCATTTTAGTTATATGTGATTGCATTCAAATACATGAATGATTTTATCATTGATAAATGAGAACATAAATCTGTTTCATTTCAATTTTACTAAAAATTTTCAAAATAGTTAATGAAACTAATTCACCCCCCCTCTCAGTGTATTTTTCACTCGAACAATTGGTATCAGAGTGTAGGGTCCTCTGATAGGTCTATCCAGCCTAGGATTGATTCTGACCTTGGAGTCTGTTCAAAATGTCTCAAGCTCATGAAGGCACATCAATGACTAGAGCTCCATTATTTGATGGAACTGATTATGTATTCTATAAAATCAAAATGGAGACTTATTTAAATTCTATTGAACTCGATGTGTGGAACATAGTGTTAACAGGGTATACTATACCAACTACATTGCCCACAACTTCTAATGAAAAGAAAAGATATGAAATTAATGCAAGAGCAAAACATGCACTCCTGTGTGCTCTAACTAAAGATGTCTTTATCAAAGTCATGCACCGTAGCTCTGCTAGGGATATCCGAGTTAAACTTGAAACTATCTATCAAGGAAATGAAAAAGTTAAATATTCAAAATTCCTCATTCTAAAACACCAGTTTGAAGAAATAAAAAATGAGGGATGATGAAAAAGTAGCTGATTACTTCTTGAGAGTTGATGAAATTGTCAATCCTATGAAGGGTCTGGGAAAAGAAGTAAAATAATTCAATGTTGTAACTAAGGTCATCAAAACCTTATCGATTAAATTTGAAGCTAAGGTCTCTACTCTAGAAGACAAGAAATACTCTGACCAGCTTACTCTAGATAGCCTACAAGGCACTCTGACTACCTATGAAATGAGAATCAGTAAAAACAATTCTTCTACAAAAGAAACTGCATTTAATACTAAAAGGAAAGAAAAAGATGAGGCTACCGAATCAGAATTTTCTGATTCCAAAGAATCCCACTTTGTTAGGAAGCTCAAAAAGGGGTCTAGAAAATATAAGGGAAAAATTCCCTTCAAATTTTTTAACTGTGGAAAAATAGGCCACTTTTCTACAAAGTGCCCATATGGTGATCTGAATAGTGACAATGAGAAATCTGAAAAACTGCCTAAGAAAAACGCCTATAGACCTAAACAAAAATTCAACTTTAAAAAGAAGAAGAGTTTGTTCAGCAAAAATGAAATAGACACTGAATTTGAAGATTCTTTAGATGAAGAAGATGAAAACCTATTCATGGCTGAAATCATTCAGCATGAAGATACTAACAGCAATGATGCTAAATATGGCAAAGTGGATCTTGAAGGTGAACTGATATGTGCTTTAAAAGAGCTAAGAAAACTTTAAAAACAAATGTGTGCTCAAGAACAAAATTCTTCTTAGGATCTTGCACAAGAGCAACTCACAAATCAAGAGATAGTCTCCTTGAAGACTCAACTTGAATAAGCCAAGAGAGTTGAGGATTATCTTCGTATTTGCTTAAATCATAAAGATCAAGAAATTCAAAAACTTGAACATGAAATTTTTGATCTTAGGAAGACCATTGAGATGTATGAGAGTACTCTAAAATTGAATGACATGCTCAATAAGAAAAAAATGAACAAGGACAAAATAGGTATTGGATTCATGAAGGGTGAATGTTCAAATAATAGTGCAAAGGATTATATTGTTACTGGAAACAAATGTTCTGAATCTAATCATCCTAATTCTAATAAGGATCATGTTCATCCTTTTAGGAATAACAAAATATCATATAATTCTCACCCTTTCTTTTATGGGTTCTGTTATTTTTGCAATAGATTTGGCCACAAAGTGAGATCTTGTAGGTTTATGAATCCTAAAACATCTAGATTTTGTCATAGGAAAAATATTGGCTTTGCTAGATAGGTTAGATGCTTCAAATGCAATTCCATGGGTCATTCTGCTAAGCAATGCAAAGCTAATCTGCAAAATAAACAGCAGAAAACCAAAAAGGTTTGGAAACCTAAAATTGTAAACAACATAGAACAAACTATGTTAGTTCAAACAACTTTCCATTCCAAGAAAAATGACTTATGGGTCTTGGACAGTTGTTGTTCAAACCACATGACTGGTGGCAAAGAAAAATTCACTAATCTTCAAGATTATGTAGGTGGATATGTGAAGTTTAGAGATAATTCAGGTATACAAATCAAAGGTAGAGGGTCACTTCTTCTGAATGAGTAAACTCCTATCTACAATGTGTATTACTTAGAAGGTTTAAAGCACAATCTTCTAAGTGTTAGTCAAATCTATGAGAGTGGCTATAATGTTTTGTTCACTTCATAGGGATGTGAGATTAAAAATAAGCTTGCAAAAGTTATTGCTGCTGGAAGAAGGACTAAGGGAAATGTCTATAATCTTCTTAACACATCTAGAAATGAAAATAATCAAGGTATGTGCTTAATGAGTCAAGTTGAATAAATTTGGCTATGGAACAAGAGACTAGGTCACATTAACTTTGACAATATGGTTAGGATCAGAAAAAATCAGAATGTAAGAGGTCTGCCTGTTTTAAGAAAACCTAAAAAAATCCAATTTGTAAAGAATGTCTCAAAGGCAAGAAAAAAGTAAGCTTTAAATCTAAATAAAATTCCTCTACTAGGCCTCTGCAACTTGTTCATACAGAATTATGTGGTCCTACAAGGACTAGATCTATCAATGGTGAGAAATATTTCATGCTATTTTTTGATGACTACTCTCGTATGGTATGGGTTACTTTTCTCAAGCATAAATTTGAAGCTTTTGAACATTTTAAAGTCTTTAGAAAAATGGTTGAAAGGGAGTCAAATTTAAAATTGAAATTTCTAAGATGTGACAAAGGTGGTGAATTCACCTCACAAGAATGCATTGACTACTATGAAAGACATGGCATAAAAGACAATATGTTGCTGCCAGAACACCTCAACAGAATGGGGTTGTTGAGAGAAAGAACAAAATGTAAAAGAGATGGAAAGGACTATGCTAGATGAAGCAAAACTGCAAACATGTACTGGAAAGAAGTTGTTCATATAGTTGTCTATCTCATGAATAGAGTAGTGAAATCCAATTTCACTCCATATGAACTATGGTATGGTAAATCTGCCTCAATTAAATATTTTAGAATATTTGGCTGTAAATGTTTTATGAAGAGAGATGATGATAACTTAGGCAACTTTCAATCTAAGTCTGATGAAGGTATCTTTTTAGGATACTCTACTCATAGAAAAGCCTATAAATGCTTTAATAATAGGTTGAATAAGATTATTGAATCTATCAATGTCAAATTTGATGAAAATCTACTTTTAGATGTTGAACCTATGCAGGATGATGATGTAAAGCGTGAAAAACTTAATTTCTGAACTTTGAAATTTACTTAAAATAAATTCCATTATATTCCAATTAAAGTCGTCATCTCTTTCATTCATTCATTCATAAAACAAGTCGATTACATACAATGACATAAAAGTCAAAAAGATATCTTCATTATAATTCAGTCTAAATCTTACAAGTGTCGAAATACACATTTCAAATAATAAATACAAAGGATGATACATATCCAGTATACAATTTGAGACTTAGGCATTCAGTTACCATAAGCTCATCATTACATACATCATGAATAATAAAGCATTAAAAAGAAGATTTAGTCTATTGATCTTCCATCCATAAGAAAATCTTCAAAAGAAGATGAGAACAAGAATCAGGCACTTTTTCGCCCAACCTCGAAGCTTACGCTTCCCCAGAATTTCTTAGTCAATCAAGAAATACCCGACCCTGCAAGAATTGCTTAGCAAAAAGTAGTCTACAAGCAAGATGGAATCTAGTGCATCCCTAGTACTACTAGTAAACCACAAGCATTTTCATTTTTCTAATTCAGTTAAGAAAGAAGCAAGTTCGGTACTAGGTTATGGTAAAGAGCATTAAATAATCCATCTATTTCAATGGTACAAAAATTACTTGGCCAAGTAAAATGTCATGCACAACAATAAAAAGTAGTTTTGGAAAAAGAAAAACTACACTCTCTATTTACCCATATTTGGCACCCATCTTCGAAGGTAACTTTACCAAAAACAACACATGCAGAATTATCTATCATTCATGCATGGTTAAAATAGTCAAACACAATCTTCCGCAATCTTTCAAACATTAACTGAAAACAGTATTTAAAATGACAACAGTTTAACAAGTACTACTTTTCATTGTTCCATTTTGCAAAAAGACATAAAATCAGTATTTTAATTCAGTCATTTAAATAATCAGCAAGTTTCAAAATGAATGTGTATCTCTAGTATGTTGAATAATACATATAAAAATGTAAATTAAAATAGCACACATTCAGTTGCTTCAAGCTCTTCTTTAATTTAAGTTATTTAAAATTCGTTCGGATAGTTTTCAAAAATTGACTGAATTTCAAGTTTAAATGTTTTGATTAAATTTCATCCTATTTTCAGCGTTTAAAAATCAATTATTTATCAAATTAAATCTAACTATTTTAAATTTCCGAGTTTTGACAATTTTCATGAAAAGCGAAATAATCAAGTTAAAATTCTATTTCTATGTTTTTCTGTCAACATGATTTAACTAATTTGCATCAGCATATTTCGTTTCTCTCAATGTGGTCAGTTTGTTTCCAAGTTTAATACGTTTTTTCTAATATGATAAAAGAATGTTTTCAGATTTAACTGATTTTCCTGAATTCAGTTTACTATTTAAAGCAAGGTTTCTAATCAGTAATCTCTAAATTCTCAGCAAAGATAAACAAGTAACTGTTTAATATTTTTTTGAATCTATATCTACAATTCGTTTTATGTTTTGAGTTTGTTCTTGAATTTGATCAATATTCTTATTTCATGATCCTAATCGAAAATCTTTCCTAAAATCTCTATCAATAAATTTATCTATTATTCTGGAAATTAAATACACTCTAATTGTTTGAACTTTCTCTTTTCTAAATTATTTAATCAAAAATTTGCTTAAACTAGTATCCATTTCCAGAATTTATAAATTGAATTTAAAATATATTCTTAAAAATCTAATTTAAGAATTCTTACCTGGAAATTTATATTTTCTGGAAATGCAACAAAGTGAATTCTTCTCTTCCTTTATCTTCTATGTTTATATTTCTCTCTCTGGCTACGTATTCCGTTGCTCTAGTTGTTTCTCTCCTACTACTGTTGCCTTCTTTCTGCCTTGTCCTCTTTGTACTTTTCTTTTTATTTCTTTCCTTGGCTATGTGTATGCTGATGTTCTGAGTGGGGGGTACCTTTTTCCTGCTACTGTGAGGTGTCTTTTCCCCTTAAATCCCCTGCTCTCTTTCTTTATTTTTAGACTATGCACCATTTTCCCTTGGTGTGCGGTTGAGAAGAGGGAGAGGAGTGTCTAGAGAGGTATGGGGAGGGTTGTGTGTGCCTCTCCCAGGCCACACCTCTTACTGCCTTCCCTGCGCATGGAAAAGAGGAGGCAACATTTGGAAGGGTGCGTGGGCAGTCCCTGCCTTGGCTACGTAGGGTGAAGGAGTGTGGATGGCGCCCCTCCTCTTAACAGAAGTACCCTTCTTCCTTACCTTAATCTCCTCAAGATCATAAAATTAAACACAAATGTATCTGCCTTACTGAATTTCAAATTTTTCTGTGTGTTTTCAATCCAAATTTCCAATCTCATATTCATCTATTTTACATGCATTCATTCAAAATTGAGATCCACCATTTTCTCTTTGATCTTCAGATCCAATTCAAACTCTAAGTTTTGATATTTAAGATATTTTTCTTTCTCATGTTTATCTAAAGTTCAAATTTGAATGCAAATTTCAATTTCTAATTTTGAATGGAATTTTGTTTCAATTTCCCAATTTTCACTAAGTTTAAATTATGAATTTTATTTCAATTTTTTTGAAATTCATTCTTTTTCACAATTTCTAATTTAAATAACAGATTAAATTTAAAAATCACTTTATTTAACTAAATTTAATCAAATTTCAAATGTAGAATTCTATTACTTTTAAATTTCAAAATTTCAACTTCATATTTCCAAAATAGTAATAAAATATTAAACAAACATTCTATTTATTTAATTTACATTAAATTTCATCAATTTAACAAAATCATCATTTGAACACATGCATTTTTGTAATTTTTGAGAAATCACACTATAACTAAATTTTTTAATTCACAAGCATAATATACGCACAAAACCTTAAAATATAAATCTACATGAGTGTGTGAGATCCCATCTATTCGTAAACGTCAATCGGCTAAACAACTCTACCTAATCGTTGTTCTCGCCTTCAATCACGTTCACTTGTTCCTGCGTTCACTTGCACTCGATTTATCATCAGTAATGACAAACCCCAAAATAAACATAAATATAATTCAAATCATAATACTTGCATTTCGATTTCAATTCCATTTCAATTCAATTTCATTTTGAATTTCAATTTAACTATCATTAAATAATCATTTAATTTCTATCTAAATCTTGACATAATAATTTTGTCTGCATTAAATCAATCAATGAAAATCCATACGTGACAAATGAGGAAGAAGAATTTGAACTTGAAATAAATTCAGAAGGCTTTGAAACAACAAAGCTTGAAGTAGAATCAACAAGTCCTAAACTAGCTGAAGGAAATTCTAAAGATGTTGAAACTAGACCTGAAAAATGTGTAAGAAAAACAACTTCAAAATCTCTTGCTAGAAACCATCCTAAAAATATGATTATCGGAGATAAATCTACAGGAGTTCAAACAAGGAGAAGAATTGTTAACTTTGATGAAAAATCTCACATAGGTAAGCTTACTGCTTTCTATTTAATTACATAGTTTGAGCCAATTTTTTTTTATGAAGCTCTAACTGATGAATGTTGGCTTGATGCAATGTAAGATGAAATAGATCAAATTGAGAAAAATCATACATGGGAATTAGTCCCAAGACCAGATGAAAAAAATGTCAATAGGTGGAAAATGGATATTCAAAAACAAACATGATGAAAATGGCCATGTTGTTCGCAACAAGGCTAGATATGTCTACAAAGGATATGCTCAACAAGAAGGTATTGACTTTGGTGAAACCTTTGCACCTGTAGCTAGACTTGAATCTATTAGAATATTCTTGGCTAATTTTGTTTTCAAGAACTTTACTATATATCAAATGGATGTCAAAACTACTTTTCTGAATGGTTATTTGGATGAAGAATTTTATATAGAACAACCTGAAGGGTTCGTTTGCAAAAACAAGCCTAATCATGTTTACAGGCTAAAAAAGGCTTTATATGGCCTAAAACAAGCTCCTAGAGCTTGGTACTCCAGATTGGATAGCCATTTAATTTCAAAAGGTTTTATTAGA
The DNA here is from genome assembly GCA_007115665.2 of Sequoiadendron giganteum. Taxonomy (NCBI): domain Eukaryota; kingdom Viridiplantae; phylum Streptophyta; class Pinopsida; order Cupressales; family Cupressaceae; genus Sequoiadendron; species Sequoiadendron giganteum. Next base: position 845,680,403 of record CM021100.1, on the reverse strand, counting down.
GGAGGTGTAGACAATAATCTTTATGTTAAGATTGAAGGATCTAATATTTTGGTTGTTGAAATATATGTTGATGATACTATCTTTGGCTGCAACAATACTGCTTTGAGTACAAAATTCTCTCAGATTATGGAATCTGAGTTTGAAATGTCAATGTTGGGAGAGTTAACCTTCTTCTTAGGTCTTCAAATCTCTCAACTTGAAACTAGTATTTTTCTCTCTCAAACAAAATATGCAAGAGAGATGCTAAAGAAATTTCAAATGGATGAATGTCATCCAGTTAGCACTCTAATGGTTACCGGTTGCAAACTCAGCAAGGTTGATTATTCTCCTACTATAAATCCAACTGAGTATAGGTCAATGATAGGTAGCTTATTATATCTAATAGCCTCTAGACCTGACATAATGGAAGCAGTCTGCATGGTTGCAAGATTTCAATCATCCCCTAAGGAATATCATATTAATGTTGTTAGAAGGATTCTTAAATATGTTTAGGGCACTCTTGATTATGGAATTTGGTATGCTAGCAGCAATGATTTTTCATTAGTTGCATATACTGATGCTGATTGGGTTGGTTGTCTGGATGATAGGAAAAGCACCAATGGTGCTACTTTCTTTCTTGGTGATCATTTAGTGGAATGGCACAACAAAAAATAAGATTTTGTTTCACTCTCCATTGCTGAAGCAGAATATATAGATGCCACCTCTTGTTGTACTCAAGTGATCTAGATATCAGAAAACTCTATCTGACATGGGTATTGAAATTCCTAAACTTGTTTCTATTCTATGTGATAATACTAGTGTGATTAATATCTCCAAAAATCTTGTTATGCACTCTCGCACTAAACACATTGCTATTAAATTTCACTTTCTTCATGAAAAGGTGTTGGCTAATGAGGTTTTTGTGCAATATGTTCCTACACAAGCATAGGTAGCTGACATCTTTACTAAGCCTTTGGATAAAGAGGTATTTGAAAGACTTCGGTCTAGATTGGGAGTTGTCTCTCAATATTTGTTATCTTAATTCTCTATCTTGGTGATAGGGGGAGCTAGTCAACTCTCTTTGTAGCTCATACTTTGATGCTCCATTGATATATCTGCAACTTCTTGGCATTTCACTATTGGCTTCCCTTTATCTTTATGACAAAAAGGGGGAGAATTATGATCTCTTGGTTCTGGTTCAATATTTCAGTTTGGTGGCTCAATTTTTTCCATCAAGGACAAAGGGGGAGTTTGTTCAGCTTCTCTTTTGCTATTTGTCCTTGATGATAATATTACATTTCAGATTGGCATCTTTGTGGTTGGTTATTTAGTTGCACTATTTCTATTATGTCTTGGCATTCTTACTTCGGCATTATGATGTTGGTTTTGATGGCACTAATCTCTTGACTCCATGTGAAGATCATAAGGAATCTTGTGTATAGGATAATGTTTCCAGTTCAAGTGGTATAATTCTGGTTTGACATTTTGTGCTATAGTGATCTATGGGTTTATATGTTACTGGCTTGTTCATATTTCTAACATCATGGCATTGATAATTTTTTTGAACTACATGAGAGTTGCATTTTTTCTATTCAGTTAACTTGGTTTTTGGAATCATCAAATGGAGTTGGTTTTTAGATTTAAGAAAACCCTATCGGGTTTCCTTAATCAATTGATACTGGCATGGGTATATGGTACATTGAAATTGGCAATTAATTAGCCTTTATTACATTACAAAGGCATTGGAAAAATCGGGCTTTATGTCATGGAAAATGGCTTTGAATAAAGGTCAATAAATTGATCGTTACATATGCATGGAATTGGGTCTTATGTTTAAATATTTCTTTAGGCCTTAAGGCTGACAACAGGTATGATTTTTTCATTATTTAAAAGCCACTATGAAAGTGACATGGTTTTGAATTCTTGGTAACAATGTTGATTAAGGAATTAGACATCTTGATAAGACAAGGAAATCATTGTAATGTTTTAATCATGGTGTCAGTATTTTGCATGGATGAGTTTTGATTATGTCAAATTGCATGTTCCACATACTTGAAATGATCTTATGACTTGGAAAAGTCATCGATTACCTTGCAAAATGAAATTAGGTCATTCTTTTGTGCTTCTCTAGCTCGAGGGTTTGGAACCCTATCTTTGCCACCACCAAAGAGATCTTCTCACAATCGTTACTCAATCTTTGTTGGCTTACTACAACTCTTTGACAGTGAATGGGGGTATCTACAAGATCCTTGCCATGGTCGTTGTTTGTGTTAGCTGCTTGTGTTTAGGTGAAGGCTCGAGCTTTGCTATTTTTTTGTCTTTCAGCTGGTTGGGTAAACTTTCTCCATGATAGATGCTCTATCATCCACTTCAGGTATTCACCTTATCATCTGATTCTTTTTGAGGAACCGTTACCTCTCTTGTCACAAAAATAGGTGACAGTTGTTTGATCTTTCCTGAAAATTGATCAAATGGGTTTAATTCTTCTATAGTCTGAAATGTTGCACCTTCAATTTTCTCATAATTTGATATTGATACCTAGATCTTCTAGCTATTATATTTTGGTCCTACTTTAGGTGATTTTGTTTTAGTAGGTGGCTAATCATGCCTTCTGAAAATCATTTCAATGTTTCACTTGGATTCGGTGATAGTTATTTTTGGGTGCACTATAATGGGATTTCGGTTACATTTTGTTGCAATAGTTTTTGAGGGTATTGTACATGGAATATTTTTATTTTAATGTTGTTTCAGTTAGCATTGCCTATGCAAGCTCCTTGTGTGGACAGAGTTCAGTATTCTTTCTAAAATTGTATATTCCTTGACCATTTTTGTCAGAAGAAAATCTCCATGCTAAACATTTTTCTAAATATGAATGCAATACCTAGCAACGTGTTTTTTTGACAGAAGTTGGGTACAAAAAATTTACCTCTGTTGATTTTGAAAAATGAGACAAGTTACATGTAATTTCTTGAGATGGAATGTAGAAATATATGTAAGAAGAAAAATATAGTGAGAGAAGGTTTTTCTAGATTCTTGAAAAATAGAGAAAAAGTGTTAACTGTTTCAGAACTATGAGAAATAACTATGAAGTATAGTGAGAACATCATTGCTATTGTAATTGAAGAAATGTTGAGTTTTGAGATTGAAAATATGAAAAGTGAGTTCTATATCAAGTTGTCTTAAGGCTTGACAATGGCTAGAATTCTGAAGGTTCATTCCTAAACGTTGAGGATTTAAGATATTGTCTGTCAAGAGGCACTTGAGTGAAAAGAGAGAAACATAGAAATCCTTTGTATCATTGTATGTCTTAATAAAAACATAAAAGGGGTTGGTGCTCCTTGAAATTAGTGTTTCAAATTGAGAGGTTGGTGCTCCTTGAGTTGGTGCTCAAAAATAAGCCTATAAGGCATTGTTAAAAGAGGTTATTAAAATAAAATCCTAGAAAGGCAGCAGTTTAGGAGTGTTTTTTCTACCCCAGGAGGGTTTTCCACTCAACATGTCTTGTGTCATTTTGCTTATCTATGGTTCATATGATTCCTTGTGTGAATGATTTAATATGCTATATTTCACTATCATACTTCTCATTTCAATTATATGTTATTGCATTCAAATACATGAATGAGTTTATCATTGATAAATGAGAACATAAATATGTTTTATTTCAGTTTGTGTAAAATTTGTCAAAACAGTTAATGACACTGATTCACTGCCCCTCTCAGTGTATTTTTCATTCCAACAGAGATAGCTTGCATACACCTTTGGTTTTGTTTATTCCTAAGGGGAGCAACATTTTTTGATGATCATGGATCATATTCTACATCCAATTTTGGGTATTTACCATTGGATCTTTGTAAGGGAATTTGTTGTCATTCCACTTCATTTCTCTCTCTCTCTCTCTCTATTATGGGGGATGTACTTGTTGTGATAAGGGGGATTCTTCTTAATTTGGGGGATTTTATATGTATGCGGGTGCCTAACATGGACTCATTTGTTGGGACCCATTACATTTTGCATCCTCCTAAGCCATGCTTAAAGGGAGATGTTAGTGTAGGTTTTCATTTTCCTAGTGGGCTAATTTATTTTCACTTATTTATAAGGTTTTCCTATACTTTAAATCAGATTTATTAGGATAATAAATTGATTTTATTATTTAACAAGTGCCACATAATGGCTAGTACTTGCCTTAATAGTATTGTAATTATTGTTGTTTAGATTTGATATAAATTAAATGTAAGTTTTTTTAATTATAGTGTTTTAAATTATTGTTAATTAGTTATTTTAATGACCTAACCCTAACCCTAACTCATACCCTAACTCTAACCCTAACTATGATCGTAACACTATCCATAACTATAAACCTAATTTTTATCACTAATTTTTTAAAAAATAAGATATTTAATAAATGATATATTACGAATTATTATATATTAAATAAATTTTATAAATAAAATAAATATAATATATAATAAAAATCATTAAAAGTTAGATAGTACATGTTGGCAATGTTTCTTCTCTTATTATTAATATAAAATTGTTATATATTAAAATGATTATTTATTACAAGTTGTTTATTTTTAACTCGATATATATATATATATATATATATATATATATATTAAATAATAAAATATATTATATTAAATTATCAGATTTGATTCATAGTAGACACAAGTGCAACTATATCTCTTTATTCAAATCAATTATTATTTTTATTTTTTTAATAAAAGTGGCTACGCCACTAAAATTTTATTAAATAAAAGATTACATCAGTCCAACATAAAACTCAATCTTGAAACTAGGAGAGCCCAGGTTTAACAAAAGTATATATGTGCATACTTAATGAATCCCATCTAGAAGCTAAACCCAAAGAAGATAGAATAAAACCACCTGCCAACCCCTAGTCTAGATCAAAATAGACAAGTATGCAGAGCCTAGACAAAAAATGGGCAAAGAAAAACCGATTAAGATTCTTCCACCAAAGAACTGGAAGATGAACTAGCCTCATAATGAGAAAGAGGTAATAAATTATTCAAAGAGAAAGCCTCTTCTTTTTTGGAAATGGAGGCTGAAGCCTGCTCTGAAGACATTGATCTTTCTACAATATCAAACAAGAAGTGTAAAGCGAGGAATATATCAACCCCAACAACAAATATTTCTGGAAGAACCTTATCTCCTAGGTCATTACAATCTAGCACAATCCTTTTGAAATCATCACAAGTGATGCGAGATCTGAGAATCATCAAGAAGTCTCCACAAAAACCATTAGTAATCAGATCATTATGAGAAATAAAACCACCAATAGGAATAAAACCACTAATAGGAAAAAAACCATAATCAAAATGATAATTATCCAAAGCTTTACGAAGTTCCAAGTTAGAAAGAAAACTTGGCTGAGAAAATTTTGAAGCACGGACCATGACCATTTCAAAATCCAATAGAATGTCCATGAAAATAGTAAATAAGTGAGAAACAACTTCAAGATAGGTGGCATTAGAATTTTTCTGCAGCCATTGGGAACCCACCACCTTTTTAAAAGCCAAAAAAATAGCCACATCATCCAGACAAAACACTTTACCCAGTTTTTCATGATCATATGGATGAGGATCACTAAAATCCTTTCCCTTTGATAGGAGAGAAATTTTGTACCATTCGACATCAAATTGAGAAGACATTGCATAAAATAGAATACACTGCAATTTACACAATATACCACAAGGAAATGTAGGTCATTTCTATTAAATAGAGAACAATAATCAAAGCACTACATAGTCAACTCACATGTAAGAATCATTGTAGTCAGATCATGGGTGAGAAGAATACCAAAGAAAACATGTGATCCCAAATCATATAAGAAAATGATTCCAAGTTTTATTAGATTGTGAGCCGAAAGAATTGCACACAAAAATCCCCAATGCGTGATTATACAAAGCAAATGCAACAGTCAAAAGAATGATGAAGATGGAAAACCAAGGCCAACGAAAATATATTCCAAGTAAGATAAAGTCTATTTTATTGGATGAAACATTGCCTTCAAATCAAATCAATAATGATAAAAATGTCCTCCAAAGCCCACAAAAATGTATAGAAATCACTACCATGAAAAATAATCCCAATCATGATTGAGCAAGGTGCAATTTTGGATGATTATTTGGAGCAATCATTCCATCCTTGGGATTTAAGAATCATTGAAGCAAACACCCAAGTTTAAGCATTGTTAAATCAAATTGTACACCAGGATTTGGAATAATCATGGCAGCACACCCCCAGAAAGTCATGTGGAAGGTAATTTGTTTAAGGGGGGAATTTATTTCTACAAAATTTCTTTAAAAAACCATTGTTCATCTATTGCATTATTATCAAGAAAATCAGCAACATAGTTTACCTCCCTGAAACAATGAGAGATTGAATAGCTATTAAATAAAGTTAATTGAAGAAGAACTTTTTCTAAGAGGTATTGCAATTGCCATACATGTGATTTATTATTGGTAATTGCATTAAAAATATCCAAGGAGTCACCTTCCACAACAATATCTTTAATGCCTAAATATTGAGCCAGTTCCAACCCAAGGTTGAGAGCCTCTAATTCAGCCTTGTTATTAGTCCTGTCAGGTAAAATTTTGAAAGCTACTTTCAAAATATTTGAGCTTGAGTTTTTTATAACAATACCAATTCTAGATTTCCCAGGATTTCCTCTAGAGGCACCATCAAAGTTTATTTTGAAGCAATTTTGAGGAGGGGGGTCCATTTTTCTTCCTTTCTTTCTTTACATTTGTCAATCTTATTTGTGATCGAGCCATGAAATGGAAATGACTTGATTAAAGACCAAGAATTTATGATGAAGTTGTCCCAGTTTGAGAAGGTTTTCAAGTTTTTAATTTATTTGAAAATATATCTTTTTACAGAGCTTCAATATTGATTGCTTTTTATAAATTGAAGAGAACGTCTTCCTTGGAAGATGGTTTACCTTTGAAAATTCTATTATTTCTTTCAATCTAAATATTCCAGAGGAGCAAGGAAGCGGAGAAAATCCATAAACAGGAGAAAAAGGAAACCTGAGAGCACTAAGGCCAAGCTTTAAACTAAATAGATAATGAAGGACAAATCATCGAAGACCAACCCAATTTCTAGAACAACCAATACCAGCATTGAGATGCAAATGGGCAATTCAAGAAAAGATGATAATTTTTTTATTCTAAGAAGTATCCACAAAAAACACATGGGAAGGTTGTCATAATACCCAATCTATCCAACCTAGGCCAAGTCATTAGGACTCTATCTTGAAGGGCAACCCAAGAAAATGCCCCAGCCTTTGGGATGCAAGAATCATTCCAAAAATGGAAATGGGGAGCTCTGACTTAGCAAAGGAAGAGAAGAGAGACTTATACCCTTCCTTTATTGTATAATTTCCTAATTTTGATTTAGTCCAAATTAGAACATCCTCCTTATCCATAGAGACAATAGTTCTTTTTTCAAATTCCTCTTTAAAATCCAGTTTAAGTGAAAGAGGGATGGGGAGAGTATCAACTGATTTCCACTTGATTTTTGGAATCTAGTGTGATGAATACACAATAAAATAATCTACCACATTTGAGCCCCATTGTCTCTTAAGTATTTAAATCAGAATTGTTAGGGTTAGAAGGCAGATATCTAAAAGTTAGATGTAGATTTTATCAATAAATCAAGAAATAAAACACACAAAAAAAATTATAACACAAAAAATTTAATGTGGTTCACCCAATATGGGCTACATCCACCAAACTGCAGCCATCCAATGATTTTATTATCCAGTGCAAAAAATATTACAATATCGCAAATAATTCCATACTAAAACTCTCATCCCAACTGCTTATAACAATATTTTTAGAAGCTTCCAAAAATTAGGGTTCTACAAAGTTAGTTTTTCCTTTTTCGGGTGTCGACACAAAAATGTAGGAGCATACATGAAGAGTGTACAATATAGCATGATCAATCACCACATACCAACAATCTCCCACTTGGAGACTAATTAGGCTCCAAACCAAACAATCTCTCATTTGGAGATTGAACCTGGATGACACCATTGCACTTATAGCTCCCACTAGAAATAAGCACCTTGGACCCTAATGCTCTATTATACTTGAATTCAACCTTGAAGGCCAATTTAAGCCGAAGAGGAGCTTAGATTCTCCCTTGTCACTGTATTCACAAACATATCCACTAGATTGGCATCTGTATGTATCTTTTCCAGCTTTACCTGTCCATCCTCCAACACTGACCGAATGGAATAATATCTCAACTGTATGTGTTTGGTTTTAGAGTGCAAGGCATAATTCTTTGCAAGATGTATAGCACTTTGGCTATCTGTAAACAAGTAATTTTTAGCCTATTGTTTTCCTAACTCTTCCATGAAAATTTGTAGCCATATCATCTCCTTTTTCACCTTTGTTACAACAACATACTCTACCTTCATGGTGGTTAAAGCAACCACCTTTTGCAACCGATAAATCCAACTCACTATTGTCCCACCAACTATAAATACATAACTTGAGGTACTTTTCCTAGTATCTATATCCCTTGCCAAATCTAAGTCAACATAGCCTTTTAAATCAGTATTAGAGCCCCCAAAACATAAACATTTATTGGATGTACCTCTCAAGTACCTAAGAATCCATTTTACTGCATTGTAATGCTCAACTTTGGGATGACTCATATACCTGCTAACAAATCCTACAACATGTGCAATATCTGGTCTCATGCATTCCATGACATACATTAAATTGCCTACAACTGAAGCATATGGTACCTTGGACATTTTTTCTTCCTCCTCTTGTGTCTTTGGACACATATCCCTAGTCAATTTGACATGACTAGTCAAAGGTGTGCTGATATATTTTACATTCTCCATATGAAATCTCCACAACACCTTTTTGACATAATGAGCTTGAAATAAAAACAATTTCCTATTTTTCCTATCTCTTGTAATCTTCATACCAAAGATTTATTTTTTTGTCCCCAAATCCTTCATAGAAAATGAATTTTCTAACTATTGTTTTAACTCCTTTATGTGATCCATGTTAGACCCCACTACAAGCATATCATCAACATATAAACATAAAATAATGTAGCTATCTTCACCTAACCTCTTAAAATAAACACAACGGTCTAAATTACACTTGTTGTAGTCTTACCCAACCATAAAACTATCAAATTTAATATACCATTGCTGAGGTGATTACTTCAATCCATATAAACTTTTCTTCAATCTGCACACTAGTTTCTCCTTACCTTTGACCTCAAATCCTTGTGGTTGTTCCATAAATAGTTCATCTTCTAGATCACCATGGAGAAAGGTTGTTTTACCATCAAGTTGTTCTAAATGCAAATCTTCAGCAACCACAATACTTAAAACAGTATGAATAGAAGTCATTTTAACAACTGGAGAAAAGATTTCATCAAAATCAATACCCTTTTTTTGTGCAAATCCATTTACAACTAATCTGGCTTTAAATATTTTCTTACCTCCATCCTCCTCTTTCATCCTATAAACCCATTTTTTTGGTAAATCTTTTTTTCCTATAGGAAACTTGCATAATTCCCAAGTCTAGTTTTTCAACAAGGAGTCCATTTCTTCTTACATTGCATACTCCCACTGAACCTTGGTATCCACCTACATAGCTTCATGATAACATTTTGGTTCACCAGCATCAGTTAATAAAATAGAATACAAAGAGGGAGAAAATATTTCTAGAGGTCTACTCATCCTTGAAGATCGTCTAACATTCACTGGATTTTGTGGTTTTCATTGTTGTTGTTGTTGTTGCGGAGGATGAGGAACAACTGGAACATCGTTGTTTGGAGTATCATCCAATACTTCATAATCATTTTATTTCTTCTCATGCTGCTGCAACAGATCTTTGTACAACACTTTCTCATTGAATATGACATCCCTGCTTCTCACAATTTTCTTATTTTCAAAATCCCAAAGCCTATAACCAAATTCATCAATACCATATCCAACATATATACATTTCTTTAATTTTGCATCAAGCTTGGTTCTATTTTCAGAATCTACATGTGCAAATGCTTCACAACTAAAGGTTTTGAGAAAAGAATAAAACTCAACTTCGTACCTATTTATGCTTCCTTTGGAATACCACAACCCAAAGGATTAAAGGGACCTCTATTAATTAAATAAACAACATTGTTTATAGCCTCTTCCCACATGTTTAAAGGTAACCTAGTATGCAATATCATAGTCCTTGCATTCTCCATTATTGTTCTATTCATGCGCTCAACCACTCTATTTTCTTGTGGAGTCCTTGAAACTATTTTCTGCCTATGAATACTATTAGAGGAACACTAATCTTCAAATTTTTTGCTGCAATACTCACCATCATTGTCAGATCTGAGACATTTTAACTGTTTACCCGTCTCATTCTCAACCAAGTTTCTCCATTTTTTAAAAGTTTCAAATACATCAAATTTATGCCTAAGGAAATAAATCCATACCTTCCTAGTTGCATCATCAATGAATGTAACATAATACTGAGAGCCACCAAGGGAAGATACTTGAGTTGTTCCCCATACATCTATATGCACAAACAATTCTCATCTTTCTTTTGTTTCCCATCCTTGAGAAAACTAACTCTCTTTTGTTTTCCATACACAACTTTCACAGAAATCCATATTAACATATTTTATACCAGGTAAAAAATTCTTTGAATGAAGTACTTTCATACCTTTTGCACTCATATGCCCAAGTCTATTATGCCATAGTGCTTGTTCAAAATCCATAGCAACTATTTGATTTTCTTCCTACTAAACTGTAACAACTATTCCTGAACATTGATTTTTATTTGCAATAGCTAAAGTAGAAGGAACAGTATGACTTGTACAAAGATATAAGGTGCCTACTTTCACACCTTTTTCTACCACTAAGGCACCTTTTGTAACCTTCCAATTTTTATCACTAAATGTAACAACACAACCTTCATCATCTAGTTGCCCCACTGAAATTAAATTTATTCTTATCTTTGGAATGTGCCTTACCTCATGTAGTAGCCAATGATTCCTATTCTGCAACTTAATCTTGATTCTTCCCTTTCCAACAATCTAACAGGGTTCATTATCTCCCAAATAAACCAGCCCCAAATCCCCTTGGACATAATCAAGAAAATAATTTCTATGGGGTGTAGCATGAAATGAAGCCCCTGAATCTAACACCCAAGAATCATCAGCATTGTCAAGGGAAAGAATCAAAGCACCCTCATCAGATTTATTACTTACCACATTTGCCTCTTTATTTCCTTCCTTTTTGTCTCCTTTATTTTTCTGAGACCAACAATATTTCTTTCAATGAACCGACTTACCACAATACCAACAATTCCTCGTCTCTAGATTGGGACCTCTTGTCCTTTGATTTTGCTTGTGACTTCCCACGACTTCCAGAATTGTTTCCTCTCTCCTTTGTGTTGTCCCCACTTTCTACATTGAAAACACTACCTAATGTGGATGTTCCACATAAGCTTTTCCTATGAATTTCCTCACTCAAAATAACACCAAAAACATCATCAAATTTCAATGTATTCAAACTAGAAATAGAATTGCTAACAACCATTACCAAGCTATTCCAACTTTCAGATAAAGAACACAAAATCAAAAGAGCCCTAACTTCTTCATCAAAGTTTACATTTATAGAATTTAATTGACTGATAGCCATATTAAACTCATTTAAATGATTAGCAACTAACCTACCTTCTACCATTTTCATATTAAATAAACACTTCATAAGAAATACCTTATTTGAAGCGGAAGGCTTTTCATATAGCTTTGCTAGGGTTTCCATCAACCCTAAAGTTGTCTTTTCTTTTGTAATATTGAATTCCATCGATTGTGCCAAGCATAAATGAATACTGCCAAGTACCTTTCTATCCAAAATATCCCAATCCTCATCAAACATTGTTGAGGGTTTCTTGGTTTTCCCTTCCAATGGCCACCATAAATCCTTCTAATAGAGGTAATCCTCCATCTGCATCTTCCATAACTAATAGTTCTTCCCATTGAAATTCTCAACCTTCAACTTACCCTCATCTTACAATTCTCCCACTCAACCGTGAGACCTTCCTATAGAGGATAACTAAAAACAACCCGCTCTGATACCACTTTTTAGGGTTAGAAGGAAGATATCTAAAAGTTAAATGCAGATTTTATCAATAAACCAAGAAATAAAACACACACAAAAAATTATAACATAGAGAATTTAACGTGGTTCACCCAATATGGACTACATCCACCAAATCGCAACCATCCAATGATTTTATTATCCAGTCCAAAACATATCACAATATCATGAATAATTCCATACTACAACTCTCATCCCTACCGCTTATAACAATCTTCTTAGAAGCTTCCATAAATTAGGGTTCTACAAAGTCAGGCTTTCCCTTTTCAGCGAGGATACATGAAGAGTGTACAATACAACATGATCAGTCACCAAATACCAACAAGAATACCCCAATCTCTAATTTGGGACATTACGGGATAACCATTCCAAACACCCTCCCAAAACTTAGCTTTCTTGTCATTATGAATCAACCAAGAAAGGTGAAGGAGAATAACTGAGTGGTAGGAGGAGATGAAATTCCAAACAACAAAACCCTTGGGTAATGAAGAGGCAGTAAAGATGCACTCCCTTGGATGAGGATTTAAATATTTGGAGAACATTATTTTTCCCCATCTAGAACTAGGAGATTGATATAATCTCTAGGTTAGTTTGGCTCCCAGAGCAAGATTTTGATGTTTTACTCCTCATATGTTAGCCCCACCAAGCTCTTTGGTAAGACAAACATTTCCCCAAGCAATAAGAGGAATCCTTTCCTTTCCCCCAACATTTTCATTCCACAAAAATGAATGTAGAACTGATTTTAGATGATTTAATGTGGATACAAGAGATTTAAGTATTGACATCAAGTAAATTGGAATAGTATTAAGGTTTGATTTTATCATCTAAATTTTACCAGAAAAAGAAAGTCACTTGTATTTCCAAGAAATAATTTTGCCTGAGATTGAAGAGACCACTTTATCCCTAAAAGATGGTATTTTTTTCTCAAAAAGAAAGGGATGCAAAGATAAGAACAAGGTAATGTGCCAATAGGGAATCCCCAAAATTTTTGTAATTTGGATTCAATAAAACTAGGCACATTTAAGAGAAATAATTTAGATTTTGTTGGATTGATCAATTGCCCTAAAGCCACAGAGTATTCCATTATGATATATTTGATAAATTTATCTTCAAGAATTTAAGCATACCCATACAATAAGGTATCATCAACAAATATTCCATGAGTTTGGTTATCCTACAAATTGGGAAAATGGATACCTCTCTAGATATTTTTGTGGCTAGCAAACTTAATTGCTCTACTGAACCCTTCTGCCATGAGAATGAAAAAAAAGGGAGAGAGGGGATCCCCTTGTCTTACCCCCCTAGAGGAGGAGAAAAACCTAGAAGGGGAACCATTAATTAGAACTAAAAATATTGTAGATTAAATGCAAGAATAAATCCATTTAATCCATTTGTTAGAGAAGCCAAATTTCTGAAGGACTATAAGAAGAGAATCCCAATTTACCCTATTGTATGCTTTCATCATATCCAATTTTAGAATCATATATAGAATCTTATGTTGCATAATGGAATGTAATATTTCATGAGAAAAAATTGCTCCATCAACTATATCCCTACCTAGGACAAAGCCCCCTTGCTCTTCTGAAATTATGCATGGAAAAAAATTTGCAAGGTGGATAGAAATTTACTTTGTGAAGATTTTGTAAAGAGTATTATGTATAAATAAATTGGTCTAAAATCTACGAAGGTGGAGGGAGTTTCCACCTTTGGAATGATGGTGATGAAGTTAGTATTAAGCTCTTTAAGAATAGACATGTTTCGCTTTGATTCTTCCAAGGAACATAAGACATCCTACCCAATAAAATTCCAATATTTTTGGAAGAGTAAAGAAGTAAAACAATCTTGGCCCAAAGCTTTTTCTGGTGTCAGATCAAAGACATCATGCTTTAATTTCTCTGGAGAGACTGAAGCCATAAGAAATTCATTATCCTCCTAAGAGAGTAAGGCATGAATGGAATCCAAGAAGGAATTTCTCATATTAACTGGTTCAGCCGTGAGGAGGTTTTTAAAGAAAGAGGTAGCTTCCCAAGCTATTTATTTGTCCTCTTCCAAAAGAATACCAGCATCATTTTTAATAAAAGAAATTTTGTTCCTTTGCCTCTTAATTTTTGTTGAGGCATGAAAGAATTTGGTGTTTCTGTCTACCTCTGAAAGCCAAGTATCTCTAGATTTTTTCCTCCAATAGCATTCTTCATGAAGAATAACCTCATCTAGTTTAGAGACTAGAGATTTAAACCGAGTTCATGCCATTGTTAAAAACATGCTCATTTAGGGATTTAATTTCTTATTGGATTCTATGGTTTTCTGCAAAGATGTTCTTAAAGTGGGAGATGTTCCCAGATTTGATTTTACACTTTAAGAAGTTCAGCTTCTTAACCAATTGAAACATATAAGAACCAACAAAAAAGGGTGAATTCTCCCACCAGTACTAGATTATGGGGATAAACCTTGAGTCCCTTACCCACATGGGTGCAAACTTAAAAGGAATCTTATTAGGAGCTCTATCTTCCAACACTACTAACAAAATTGGAAAGTGATCTAAGCCCGGATAGCCAAGAATTGAAGAATAGGCATCAAATTCAGAGTCAAGCCAATTTGAAGATAACAGAAAATGGTCAAGCCTTTCAACAATTTGGCAAAAATATTTCCTTTTGTTAGTCCAAGTAACTAAACCATTTTGGGGTCTATAGTCAATGAGATTTTTATTTTCAATGAACCCTTTTAAATCATTCAATACCCTTTTGTTGGGAAAAAACCACCCATTTTCTTAGAATCCTCCACAATTGCATTGAAATCTCCACCAAAGATAATCAAAGATTCACCTAGTGATTGAGAAAGCAAGGATAAAAGGTTCCATAATTTTTGTTTCTTAGAAGTATAAGTCAGACCATAAACATTAACCAACCAAAAATTAGTCTTTGAAAAAGTACTCTTTACAAGAGTCAAAGACGAATGAGAAGAGGAAGCCAGCACCTTTAAATCTACTGAATTTTCTTTCCAAAGAAAGGAAAGGCCCCCTGATGCCCCTGCAGAAGGGAAACTAGAATATTTCTAGGCTAACCACTTTCAAAAGAGGGATTTTGAAGACACTACATTTAATTTAGTTTCTTGCAGCATAACTATATCAAAATTTTCTCCTTCCAATTGATGCCTAATTAAGCATGTCTTGTTAGGGGCATTTAAGCCCCTAACATTCCATGATAGAACCCTCATTTTCCTCAAGGGGAGAAAAATTTTCCCCTCTTCTTTTGAGATTTTGATTGGGATGGCATCCTAACAGAAAGCTCTAATTGCAAGTTCCCTTTTTTTTCCCCCGATCTTGTCAAAGGAGAACTAAAAGTTCTTTTCTTTTTAGCTGGGGAAAAAAGATTCGCTTGAATACCATAATTATTAACAAATATTAAAAAATTGATGATTATAGATGGTATGATTTTTTCAAATTCCATGAATGATAGAGTAAACACTTCTAGATTAAACTATGTATGTTGTTTTGAATTGAAGTTTAGAACCACTCTAAATGATTCATTATAGGAAGATGATAATGATGAATATGATTATATAAATGACCTTAAGAAGAGTTAAGTGGTGGGAGAGGGTAGGGAGGGAGGATATTGGAAAATAAGTAAAAGTAAAAATAGGTGAAAAAATGATGAAGACATAATAGAAGAATGAATATAGTAATATGATATAACACAAATAAATGGATCAAAAAAGGTTAAAGTTAAATGTCTCAAACAATGAATAAATAACTATAATGACCTTACCCTAACCCTAACTCAATGATTCATCATGGGAAGAGGATAATGAATAATAAGATTATAGAAATGACCTTAAGAATATTTGAGTGGTGAGAGAGGGTAGGGAGGAAGGAGATTGAAAAGTGAAGTAAAAGTGAAAATAGGAAAAAATTGATGAAGACATAACATAAGAATGAATAATATGATAATACAATATAACACAAATAAATGGATCAAAAAAGGTTAAAGGTGTCTCAAATAGTGAATAAATAACTCTAAGAGAATTATATAAAAAAATGATTGAGGAAAAAATACCAAAATTATTAAAATAAATGAAGGATGATATAAAGGAAAATATACTAAAATGTAAAACAATAATAACTTAACCAAAGAAAAAAGAAAAAAGATGAGATTATATATAAAATATAAATTGGAAATTTAAATAAATGATTCAATTAAAATAAAAAAAGAGATGGTTAAAATACAATATATTATAATATATAACCTATATTATATATTAGTTGTTGCATGTGGTGACATGCAACGATGAGCTGATAGGTGGAGGGAAGCACAAATGGTAGGAATAATCTGAGAGGGAGCATGTGCAAATATGTGTGTATTCTATAGCTCATTGAAACAACATGTAGTAGTACTGGTTGTAAGAAACAACATAGTATTTTGTGGACAACACGTTATAGAAGATTGAAACAATACAACCCTTTCAAGAGCACATTTTCAAAAATGGGATAATATAGCCTAAGGTAGAGAAAGAGAATCAATGATACCTTATAAAAATAAACATGAACTATATAACACAAACTATTTTATTTCATTACAAGCATAGCTAGAAAATAGAAGTCATAAATGAAAGAATATTGGTTTTAGTAACAATATTCACAAAACAACAAATTTGACAGTAACAAACCAATGGAAAAATATAGAGTGTTCAATAGCACCATTTTAAGAATGCAATGTTCAATATATTAAGATAAACAGTATAACATTAAATATTTTACTACATTGCACCCACAACCATAAAATGGAAGACATAAATCAATTAATATATATACTTGGGACACAAAACACAAACCGTAAATAAACAATATTCGTTTTTACAAACTATATAGTGTTTTCTCAACAACAACTTATCAAAATTTGAAACAATCAATAGTAAATTATTGGAAATCAAACAATATAGCCTACCACAAACCAACACGAACTTATAATGTGTAACAAAAAAAGATACACTCTTTAAATTAAACAATAATCGTTTCAACAGTAACATAGAATCACAACTAACACTTTTGTACTGATTTTGCAACCATCACCCCATGCAAAAAACATAGAATAACCTCCAACCACCTTCACAAAAATTCCACAACCGATGGTCACACTTGCACCTTCATAGAAGCTTGCCCTCCTCACTCATAGCTATTTTCAAGAACAAGGTAAACCTAGAGAACGACACCCAACAATGCCTTATCAAAACTTGCACAGAGAGGAAAAATTCACGGTAGAAAATCCATGCAAAAATTGTATTCTAAGTGTTATATGCAACATTGATGCCACCATTGATCAAAGGAATGGACAATATATTATGTCAAAAAGTTAATACAATTATGTGAAAGCCTAGAGTATAATTGAAATGTCAAATAGGTGTATTTACATAAGCCATACAAAACCTTAAGAATAATGAGATAATTGCATTGACAAAATTATGTTGAAGATTGATACAAAAAATTGAAACTATATTTTTTTAATTTATTTCTAATCATTCTCAAAGGTCATTTACACAACATTATGTCTTAAAAATGGCCATAATGCAATTTTGAAACTAAACCTTCATCGAGGCTGACCTCATAGAAGATCAAATGCTATGAAAAGATCCATACTGCCTATCAATATAAGTTGAGATAAAATATCATTCACTAAGACATTACTATCTTATGTGAAACATAATTTGTTTTTTCACGTATGGTCTGCAAAGACCAAAAGGGAATGTGAAGTTTACTATAATGAATATGTGTCATTAGTAGACAATATGTAAAGTAAAGAAAATAAAGAGTTCTATAATTTATAGCAAATACTATGTAATGCATGTGCAATAAAAGGCATTAAAAATATAAGATGTACGCATACCTTGTGGTGCAATAGGATGTAGCATGAACAAAAGAAAAGAAGGTGTACTCTCCACCCTACCATATTGGGTCATGCAACCACATGGGATATCACCAAACCCCTAAGAAAGAGCATACATTTCCCACCACTATGATCAATGGTGAAATCATTGCTTTGAAATTTGAGATTTTTTGCTTAATATATGTTGTTTCTAGATATTTGATTTTGTGTGAGTTTTTCCATCCAAAAACAAAAACATAATCAAATATCTAGTAACAAAAAATCTTAAGAATTATGGATTGTGGACATATCATTAGCATTAACTTGGAAATTTTATTTAGTTGCAATCAATCTTTTTCATTTTGAAAAAAAAATCTAGTTGCATTGTTTATGACAAACAATTTGAGATGTAGTTGTGAAAGAAAAGATGGAATAAAGGACATATAGCCTTACCTTCTATGTAAATAGAATGTAGTCACAACTTGTACATTATGAAAAACATGTGATTGGAAATATATTTAGTATTATGGAGAGGTGTATGTAAAATTCCTAACATTTGCAATCTAATATGGTTTAAGTCAAATATAGTTAGACATAAGAAAAATTTGAAGTTCAATGCAAAAAACATGTGTCAGTGGAAGACAATATCTAAATCAAGAAATATAAACAACTTTGTAGTTCATAACAAATAATATATGATGTATGTGCAATAGAAGAGGTCATATAAAACAAAATGTAGACATAATCACTTCAAAGAGTAGGAGACAATATGTGTACAATTATAACTTGCATATAATTATCTTCTAGTACTTGGCAATTTTGTTTAGCTAAAATCAGTGTTATCATTTTTTAAAAATATATATAGATGTAGCATTTTTGACAAATAATTTCAGATGTAATTGTGAAAGAAGAGATGGAATAAAGGAGATATAGCCTTACCTTGTACATCAATGAAATGCAGTTGGAACTTGAACAACATGGAAAACTTGTGAGCACAAAGCTAATAAAAATTGTCAAGATCTATAGTTACAGCTGAAAATGTTTGCAAGCTAAGTTTATTAGAATATAATATAATTAGACACGAATGGTTCAAAGGTGATAGATCTGGAAGTGACATTATTGATGAAAGGGGAGGAAGGTTTTGAGAGAAAAATTAAATATAAATAATATTTGGCGAAGCTAGAAACAGTAAGGGATCGATGTTTGTTGTTGGAGGCAAGGGGAAATGTAGGGCAAGAATTCAATAGCAACTTGTGTTAGTAATCATTGTAGAAGTAAAAACCTTGCTATCTTGGATGAAGTGATTGCAACTACATTATGGAGGGAACGAGGAGGAAGGAAAACTAGGAATAGTGGGAATTCTAAATGCATTGAAATGAAAAGGAAAAGGAGAAGTGGTATAGTTACCTTCAAGAACAAAAAAATTACATCATAATGGGAATGTAGACAATTGTTGAAGGAAAACTTCTTTCTTGATGTGATGCATTATCGAGGGAATGAGAAGGAAGGAAAATTAGGAATAGTCGGAATTATAAATGCATTAAAATGAAAAGGAAAAGGAGAAGTGGTATAGTTACCTTCAAGAACATAAACATATCATCATGATGGGAATGCAAACAATTGTTGAAGGCGATTCTCTTCCTTGATTCGAAGTACATTGTATTTGTTGGAATGTAACCTATAGTATCTGTCAAAATAGAAAGGTGGATCTATGCATATTCATGTTATTGATTTAACATGAGAGAGAGATATGCACATTATTCCTTGCCTTTCTTTAGTTCCAATATCTATTGTAGCTCTTTCCAATGTCAAGCCCTAAGATTTATGTATTGTTATCACCCAAGCCATTGTCAAGGGGAGCTACCTTCAACTACCTCATGTGATTGGGGGAATGGTGATGTCTCTTGGATTGTCTTGATCCGATGCTTGGAAAATATAGTTTGGGAAGTGGACAACAACATATTCAAGTAGTTGAGGTGCTTTAGCACCCCTAGCATATATGATATCCTTCACTAAACCCAATGATCCATTAACCAAGCCAGCTGCCACCCAAAGATTAGTTGTCAACATTACTTGCTGGCCAATTTCAAGTAAGAGCTCTGCTTGAAGTTGTTCATCATTACCATAATCAAGTGTGTTTTGTTGAGAACTTTCAGTAGCACTAATTGCAATGTGAACACTTAACTGTTGAAACATTTTTCTATTATGCAAGGCAGCCAACCTATTTGTTGGGAGTAAGTGGATAGCTTCATCAAAATATTGGTTTCTCTTAGTTGAAAGCATGGAATTCATTCGATTCATAAGAGTTTTTCAGTTAGACTAGGATGGTTGACAATTTTTAATATTGAAAAGCAATGTACGAAATTGTTGTTATATATTGGATTGTCCATGTTGGTGGAAGACAGTTTCAAGCGTGACAACAATATTAAAAGTTCTAAAGAGCCAACATTATGGACTGAGAAGCATAGATTGGTTTGTCCAAAATAGAAGGTAGTTGTGCCACGTCACCTACAAGTATAACAGAGACACCTCCAAATGGTTGCATATGTTTAGTAGAGAATGATTGTCGCAATTAGCTATCTATTTTAAGCAACAACTTGGGCCCAAGGAAGCTCATTTCATCAATTAATATTTACTTAATATGTTTCAACTAGAATCTTGAAATATGGTCAATGCCTATCCTTTTAATGGATTCATATCTCTAATTGATATTCGAAGAGCTATATACACTGTGGAGGCATGAATATTGTAAGCAACTACTCCTGTTGGCACCAAAGCAAGAAAATGATTCATTCTCTAACTGGATGATGTATTTAGTGCTCTTCAAATCTTGTCTATAAGGAATGATTTACTTGTGCCATTAGTTACTTGAATGATCATATGCAATGAGAACAATGAAGATGGGCCAAGATGGTGTTGTTTAATGATATTAAGAGAAAGTTTTTACTTAGGAGATAGCTGATAACAAAGTGTGGGAACTACGAATGAGTAAAGAGTGACATTAACTATATGCAACTTAGTTTTTGAAAAGAACTATTCGGCAATGCCATGCAGAATTTCTGGAACATGGTGTGCATCCCACTTGTGATGTAGATCAAAGTCTTGTCTACCCAATAGTTGGAGCTAGTCAAAGAAAACATTATTTGTAGCACCAAGTTGAGAAAGCAACTCCCATTTGTAGTCATCTATGGGAGGTAGAGACTGTACATTGTCAATATCACTGTGGCCTTCCTCTTCATAGATGGGGAGAGAAAAAAATCTTTTGACATGCTAAGGGTCATAACAAGCAACATGAAATAGCCTCCAATTTTGTATTATGTTTTCTCTTGTAAGGCCTATGTTTTCCTTGACATTTTGGAAAGGCTTGTATGGTAGCAATTCCGACCAGAAAAATGTTTCAAATGTATTACTTTTCTCAAGGGGGCAATCTTGAATAGTGGGTAAACAATGATGATAGCAAGTTGTGGTCAGGGATGCCAGGCTGCACCTTTGCAATTTTTTTGATATGTATACAGTTATGCAAATTGGATAAGGGATACTATATCCATTTTGACTAGTCTTTTCATGTAACAATGAATATAGTCATGTGCAAGCTCATCACCACTATCAACTTTCCTCAAGTGGTGGAATTTTTGCCTGTTGATGTTTAAAGACAAGAATGTTAGCCTAAGATGGCAAGGGGCAACGTTTGGAGCATATGGCATGTTTCTTATGCACCAATGTCATGATCTATAACCAAGTTCACCATGAATTTTTGATAGGAAAGCAACACTTTATCTCTAGAGGAATTTGTATTTGCAAGCCTTTGCAAGATATCAATATAGCTTTCAGATTTTTTTCAGACTTTGATACATATTTGGAAATGTAGCTCAAGACAATTTGTCTAGACAAGTCTAGCTGGCAATCAACATTTTCTCATAAAATTGCAAGCATCTCAGGGTTGTGGATATTAACACACTCATAATTTCTTATTGGCTTATAAGATTTGTTTAATTCACTATCAATCACCAATGTTGATGATGGTTGTGTATTCCATGGAGCATTGTAGTGACATTCTAATTGGTGTTCTTTTTTCCTAAGGAAAGTATATTGAGTACACTTGGTATGCCTTTGTACTGTGTTCAACAGTTGTTCATAATCCACCATTGGGTCCATGCAATAAATTTGCATACTATTAAGTAATAATGAGTCCTTCAAAGATTAGTGGTGGACCCTTGATATTAGTTGAACTGGGGATTAAGGGTTCCATGTTGAAACATAGCGATCAAAGAATTTTTTTTCTATTGAAGCTCATGTGGGTTGGACCAATCAAGTATGTCCATATTTGGGGCACCTTAAAGCATAAGAAATCATGGAAATGTGTTGATCCATGGTGTTGCTACTCATACCTATACCAATAGTCCTTTTTTTTTAAAAAAGCCTCTCAATAACCTCTTCATGGAAAATGGTGAATCACAAGTGCATGTACAAGGCTGTTATGAGTGGGTTTTGCACCACATTGTTAGTGAAGAATATTTGGGAGTATGGCATATGTGGTTGGGAATGAGGATCAATCACCCTATGAAATCAGGCCACTTTGTGTCTGTATAGCTCAAAGTGAAGAAGAGAGTTGGTGTACCAAGCTAGTGGATCATTTTCACAAGCTCTTGATGACACTTTCCCCAATACAAGTGTGTTCCTTTCAAAGATGCACCAAAGAGAATAAGTTGGTTCACTATTTGGGTTTCTGGTGCATCCCAAATAAATTGTCACAAAGAAATAACAGACTTTGGGATGCTTTCCTCCAAGTTTGTTTAAAAAAAACTAAAGCTGATTGTTGGCTTTGATGTATCATTATCAAATTATAAAGGTAATATCTAAATCTGACATACCTCCCAAATCTATTATCATAGTATCTCATCAAGTGCAATGCATATTCATGTAAGTGAGCCTATACAGTTCTCGATTTTAGGGGCATTGTTGTGCCAGTGAGGAACAAGATTGGAAAAGCCATGCTTAATAACCATTATGTATTATATACATTGATAGGGCTAGAATTTATCTCAGGCCAAGGCAAAGTATTTTCACTAATGTCTTTAATTTTTAAGGCATCTCTAATTACCTACAATTCTCGAGGAGGGTTGGGCATGAATGGAATAAATGATTATGAGGCCTTGAGCTCATCGTCCTCATCAACAACACTTTTTAGAGTTTCCATTAGTTTAGCTATGTTATGAACTAGTTCTTTCATTGTGTGTAGAAGATCAAAGATGCTAGTACTTATAGCAGGAAACAAATTTAAAGCATCACAATCTATTGCAACATCACTGTAGAATGGGTCATTCTCAATTTTGTATATTAATGCAGCCATGACATCATTTTTATCAACATAGCAATAATAGTTCATCCCTTGAACGCCAGTTCTTTGCACAATCACCACTTCAAGATCATGTAGATGACATGGTAACAAAGTTGTAATGGTTGTGATGTCTTGAGGGAAGTTTATAGTATGACCAATTTATTTGTATTTCCCTCCTCTAGCATGGGTCACTTGCAAAACTAGAGCAACTCTAGCTATAAGCATTTCTTCAACTTGAGTAAGTTTTGCAAGGATAGGAGGTTGTGGGCCTGGATCCATCTTATTAACTAAACTAAATCTATGGATGCTCTTTTTAGAAGCACAATGCAAGCATATGGTCCCTACACTAGATGCTCGTGCTCTCATGCCAACATATCTTTCCTTGAAAACACTACAAATTTTCAAGTCAAACAAAGCATCAATGCACTGATGAAAGGATTACATTGAAGTGAGAAAAGAATCACCAAACATGTTGCTTGAGTGGTGGGCGACTGATGATGTGGATGGAAAGGGATGCTTGGGAAGAGTTTGTTGAGATCTACAACCACCTATTGTGGAGGTGTCATAACTATGATGATTGTGTGGAAGTTGGCAAGGCATGGGGGTGTGAGGCTATAATAGGGAGTGGGCTCTACCATCAGACCTCAATGTAATTATTGTGCACTTTTCTAGATATTCAAGGCCAAGTTATGCCAATCTATAGTGCCTTTTTGCTACAAGTATTTGGCTTGATGACCTACACAGATCTGGTCTCTATGGCTCACATAATAAAGTTGGTTTCTTTGGCATTTTACTGCCTTTTTATAGTCAACATTTGCTACAGGGTTGGAACTCAGACAAGGCTGAGGACCCTACAATCATAATATGAGGAAAATAATAAAATTCTTGCATACACCAACTTAAAGGGCAATGGCATAAGTATAGAAGTAAGGATAATTCAATATGGAATGAAATAACCAAAGGTAGATAGAAAGACTCAATAATTCCATATGGAAAACAATACATATACATACATCACAATGAAGATGAAAAAGTTCTTGCAAACTCTAACTTAAAGAGAAATAATGCAACCAATGAATAGATAGGTAATATAAAGTGAAACAAAAGAAAGGAATACTTTCTCTCCACCCTACCATATTGGGTCATGGAGCCCCATCGGCTCTCACCAAACCCCTGAGTAGGAACATACATTGTCCACCAGTATGATCAACGGTGAAACCAATGTTGCTTATTACACCAAATATAAAACCTTGCATTTTAATAGTTATTCTTTGGCCCTAGAAGGAATAATAGCCAAGAAGTCACAATCAACATCATGCATTGGATGCATATGTAGGGATTTGTTGCTTGGTAATATAAAACCATGGTGGGGAGGAAAATATATAAAAAAATTGCATGTACACAAATACTTTTTTCAATAGTGAATTATCGATAACAACAAAAGCATACATATATTCAAATGTATTTGTAAATGTATCTATGCATATGCAATGTAGCTTCGATGGAGACTGTAATGAATGCAAGGTATGGTGCACTTTTTAAAGAAGAGTGTAACACTAATGTTACCTATGGTTGTGCAATGTGCCTTCCTTCATTCTAACCTCCATCAAAAGAAACTTCATATTTGTGATTGCAGATGCATATATACATATACATATACATATATTATGATGAAGACAAAAATGTGCTTGCAAACACCAACTTAAAGACTCACAGTTCAACTAAAAAACAAATAGAAAATAGAAAATGAAAGACAACAAAATAAGATGTTCTCTCCATCCTACCATATTGGGTCATGGAGCCACATGGGCTCTCACCAAACCCCCAAGCAAGAACACACATTTTCCACCACTATGATCAATGGAAAAACCAATGTTTCTTATTAAAATCAATATAGAACCTATCATTCTAACAAATACTTTTTTGAGGCTGAAAGGAATAATAGCCAAGTTGTCACAACTGGAATTATGCATTGGAAGCATATGTAGGCATTTTCTACTTGGAAATATAAAACCATGTGGGGAAAAAAATAAAAATAAAAAACCTGTACACACACCAATTCATTTTTCAACAATACCTAATGGAGAATAACCAAAGCATACATATATGCATATGTATATGTAAATGTATTTATGCATATGAAATGCATTTTTTATGGAGACTCCAATGAATGGAAGGTACAATGCACTCTTTAAAGGAGAGTGTAACGCTGCTGCTGTTTATGGTTATGCATCATGATTTCCTTCATTGGAGCCTCCATCTAAAAAACTACACTTTTTTATTGCACATGCATGTATACATATACATATACATATACATATGCATATATTGTGATGAAATCAATAAAGTTCTTGCAAACACCAATGTAAAGACCCACAATGCAACTAAACAACAAATAGAAAATATGAAATGAAACACAACAAACTAAGGCATGCTCTTCATCCTACCATATTGGGTCATGGAGCCCTGTGGGCTCTCACCAAAACCCTGAGCAAGAACATACATTATACACTACTTTGATCAATGGTGAAATCAATATTTCTTACCACACTTAATATACAACCTATCATTCCAACAACTCCTTTCTTGAGGCTAAAAGAAATAATAACTAAAAAGGCTGCAAAGGCATATGGTGTGCATTGGGAATAGGTTGGTGGATTTTCCGCTGCATGCATAGAGAAGGCCAACAAAATTAAACATTTGTTTTCATCTACATTATTTGTTGTATGGTTTGCATGTGCTGGAAATGGTTGTAATAACACCTACTGTTTATTCATTTGTGGCTTGCATTTAGTGGTCATGGTTGCAACGTAGCTAGATAGTTAATGTTGTGCAGTTTATGTTGTGAAATATAGACACTAAAAAAGAACATGTATAAAATTATGTACATGGCATTAGATGTACAAACAATATTCATATATATTTTTTCACTCTTCTTATTGAAACTCAAAACTATAATTTTGAAACAAGGATTAAAATAACAATAGTCAAAGTTGCAAAAATTAACTTTGAAGATGAGTGCAAGTTGTTGCTGTCAGATTTGCCTACAATTTCCATTCCCATACAAGACCCTACAAAGATAATTGTTGTACTTCCTTGAATATCAAAAAACCATGCAAAATTATGAATTTGGATATTTTTTACAATTTTTGTTGATTGGGCATCTGTTTTCTTTTCTTTCTTTGGAGTATACATGCATATATACAAATACATATACCTATGCATATATTACAATGAATACAATAAGTTTCTTACAAACACCAACATATTGACCGACAGTGCAAGTAAATAGAAAATAGAAAATATGAAATGAAAGATAAAAAAACAAGGCATGTTCTCCACCCTACCAT
Organism: Sequoiadendron giganteum; assembly: GCA_007115665.2. NCBI lineage: Eukaryota > Viridiplantae > Streptophyta > Pinopsida > Cupressales > Cupressaceae > Sequoiadendron > Sequoiadendron giganteum. The sequence continues at coordinate 845,653,721 of CM021100.1, read as the reverse complement.
ATTGGGTCATGTAGCCCCATGGACTCTCACCAAAACCCCGAGCAAGAACATACATTGTCCACCACTTTGATCAATGGTGAAACTAATCTTTCTTATAACACTTAATATAGAACCTACCATTTCAACAAGCCCTTTTTGAGGCTGAAATAAATAATAACTAAAAAGGTACAGTTAACAAATATGACAATAAATACAATCCAACACCATGCATTGGTTGCATATGTAAGAATTTGTTGTTTGGAAAGATACAGACTAAAAAAGTACAAGTAGAAATGTATGTGCATGGAATTAGATGTAGACAATATATATATATATATATATATATATAAATGAATGGAAACTTATAAATATAGATACATATTGATAGATGTGCTGGGAAGGGAAATCAAACTTCAAACTTCAAAGAAGCTCGCAATACTTGCTCACAGCTTTGATAGTAGGTAAACCCACAGAAGAACACCCAACAATGCCTTATTGAAAATTTCAAAGACTTTTGCCACCTCTTCTCACATTTTAAATGGAAGGTGTTGGCACAATCATCGCCACTGCATGGATAGCATACAATAGTTAATGTTGACACCAAGAGGGTGAGCTTCTGTGAAGGTGCAAGTCCGATCGTCCATTGTGGAGTTCTTGTGAAGGTGGTTGGAGGATATTTTCTATTTTTTACATGGGTCAATGAATCGTAAAGAAATACAAAAGTCTCGGTAATGGAACTATAGATCAAAGTGATGGAAAATGTATGTGCCATATGTACAAATATCTATCTATGTCATAGCACATGCAAACAAGGCTATATTGTTTCAATTTTCAAGAAGGATCTGTTGAGAAAAGAGTATATTTCTGCATGGGTTTGTTACTGTGAATTTTTGTGGGTTTCCCTATATGACCTCCATTTTATGCTTGTTTGCAACGAAATAAAATTGTTAATGTTCAACAGGTTTTTCTAGGATTTGATAAATAAGGCAGTGCACAAAAATCTAGTCATGGAGAGAGGTGTGTTTGAAGAAATCAAGAAGAGGTGCATATCAAGAAAACCCTTAGCGATATTGTTTCAATGCTTGTTTGCAGTTGGTGGTAGGTTATGTTGTCTAATCTCTGATAAGGCATTGTTAATTGTTTCAAATTTTGACAAGGTGCTATTGAGAAAAGACTATATTATTTGTAAAAACAAATAAAAAATCATTTGTGGTTTGTGTTTTGTGGATATGGTTTTGCATGGGTATGTTACTGTGAATACTTTTGTTTTGTGAGTTTCTCCATTTGGATCACTGTTGAAACCAATATTGTTTGATTTATGGCTTCCATTTTGTGGTTATGGGTGCAACGAAGTAAAATAGTTAATATTATACAATTCTTGTTTGATTCCATTAGGCATTGTTGATTATTGTTCTCTAGCTTAGGGAGTGTTGAGAAGGCAATATTGTTTCATTTTCAATAAGGTACTATTAAGAAAATACTATATTTTTTCATAGGTTTGTTATTGTGAGTTTTTTGTTTGATGCCACCATTAATTGGAGTGATGGACAATATACTTTCCCTGCATACAGATATGTATGAATGCCATAGTAGATGTAAACAACATTCATACATAGTGATCCCTATTAGGCTATATTGTTTCATTTTCGAAAAGGTGTTGTTGAAAAGGCTATATTGTTTGGATTTTTGAAAAGGTTCTATTGAGAAAAGAGTATATTTTTGCATGGCTTGCTTACTGGATTTTTTTGTGGGTTTCTCTTTATGGCTTTCGTTTTGTGGCTATGTTTGCAACAAAATAAAATTGTTAACGTCATGCAATTTTTGTCAATTGTTGTTGTCTAGATTGGGGTATATTGTCTCATTTTGGATAGAGTGGTGTTGAAAAGGCTATACTATTTTAATTATTGATAAGGCGCTATTGGGAAAAGCCTATATTGTTTGTTATAAGCAATAAAGTTTTGCTTATGGTTGGGATTTTCTGGCTATCGTTTTGCATGGGTTTTGTGGCTATGGTTTTGCATGGGATTTGTGCATTGTTGATTGTTGCTCTCTAGCTTAGGGTATACTGTTTGATTTTCAATAAGAGAGTGTTGAGAAGACAATATTGTTTCATTTTCGACAAGGTACTATTAAGAGAAGATTATATTTTTGCATAGGTTTGTTATCGTGATTTTTTGTTTGATGCCACCATTGATTGGAGTGATGGACAATATATTTTCCCAATGTATAGATATGTATGTATGTCATAGTAGATGAAAACAATATTCACACTATCATCCCTATGTTTATTCCTTTGTTACATTGTTGGAATGATAAGTTGTATTTTAAGTGTCATATGGAAGATTGATGCCACCATTGAACTAGCTATAGGAATTTACATGCAGGAGCAATATACTCTACACTCAACCAACAAAAGAAGATTAAAACTATAGGAATAAAGGGGGATTAATGGGAACATCTAGGTGTGTGGTTTCCCCCTATTGTGTGAACTTTGGTCAGAATTTGCATCAACCTTCCCAGTTTTTTTAGCCTTCTGGTGTCGGAATTTTAGTCAAGGAAAAGGTGGCAGATGTTTCTTGAATTTTAAATTAAAAGTGTTTGGTGCATTAGTAGAAAAGGCTAGAAAAATTAAACACTGGTTGGCATTAGCATTAATTTCTATATGGTTCCTTTGTGGTGGCAATGTTTGCAAAGTAATAAAATATTCCATATTCTTCTTGAAGCATAGTTGTTATATGTATAAACCTCAATAAGGCTTTGTTACAATGCAAGGCTATATATTAAGTGTCCAATGAAACATTGAGAAATTTTTTATTGAAGCGTAGACAAATAACAACTATCCTTGAAGCCATACATAAATAGCCAAAAATAGCTTATTGTGAAGAACATGGACTATTTTACCACTTTCAAACCATTCCTAGTGGATAGAAACCATAGATCAAGTAAAAATATTTATTATCTTATGAAAAGAATAAGCATAGAAAGGAATATATATAAATGTTGTCTGCATTTAATTTCACATAGATACATATTTGCATGAAGGGATGAATGTTGTCCATATCTAATTTCACAAACATACATATCTGCACATAGAGAAACTAAAATGAGCAAGAACAAAAGAAGTCCTGCTCTCCACCCTACCTTATTGGGCCATAGAGTCCCATAGGCTCTTGCCAAACCACCTGAGCAAGGACAACAACTGTCCACCACTATGATGTATAGTGAAACAATTCTGCCTAATTATACTTAATATAAAACCTATTATTGTAAGGATGCTTCTCTAAGGATGAAAAAAATAAAAACTATCTTTGCAAAATAATAAACATGGTGAGGAGTATATATGAATGTTGTTTATGTGCTATCTTTGAAAACAATAAACATGGAGAGGAGTATGTATGAATGTTATCTACATCTAATTTCACATACACACATATCTACGTAGGAGAAAAGAGGAATGAAACACTACAAAAGAGACACATACTTTTTTGTGTGTATATATTTCCAAGCAACAGATTCCTACATATACATCCAACACATGCAACTACATATATTTGGAGTTGTAAAACAAAATCTACATCAATATATATGTGTGAACCCCTAAACCTGCAAATGCACAAGAGCAACAAACATGTTAAGTTGTTAGATCAAATGCATGCAAACAAGTATGAGAGATTCCCCATGAAATCCATCTATTCTAGTTAAAATTAGGAAATGAAGAACACAATACAAGAAATGAAGTTAAATCCTAATTAAGCCAATAGATTAGTAATCCCATGGGGGAATTGGTGCCAATGAAGTGTTGCAATTGGCCTTTTCCCAATTCCTAAGTTGTAATTTAGATTGATTGAGAAATAGTCAAATCTCCCAAAGAGATTTGAGCATAACCTTGTTACAATATTTTGAAGATGATGAGTGGTTGAGTGAAATGGGAAAAATTGGCTCTCAATGTGAAGAGAGTAACTTTGCATAAAGATTGTGGATGAGAAATGAGGAGAGAATCCTCCACTTTATAGATTTCAATTTGGAAGAATGAAAGAGATTTGAGCAATGTGGGACTAACCTTCAATCCAATGGTTGAATGCCACATGTCATGATGTGAATGGTTAGTGGTTGTACACATTCTGGCCAAAGTGCTAATAAATGCACTTAGTTTGAATTTGAAATTGTGAAATGACTTGTTGAAGAGGGAAGAGAAATGAAGTTAATGTCACTTGGCTCAAGGCCAAGGACATGTAAGAGGCCTTAAATTCCTTGTTGGAAGGACCAAGTCCACTTGGCCTTTTTGAATTCAAATAAGGGAATATTCCCTTTTGATGCCATGTGAGAGAAAATAGAGAATTAAATAAATCAAAGTAATTGATTTATTGTGCAACTTGCATTCTCTAGAGGATTTTAATGAGAGGGATTAACTTAATCATGGTTTTGATTAATTTAATGAAGAATTAGGAGATGTGACAATTTAGACTTAAATAGATGAATTAATTTAAATCAGAATTGAGAGGAAATGATTATTAAATAAATGAATTGATTTATTTAACGCAAAGAGGAATATGTTAGATTAAATTAAATAAGGTTTAATTTATTTAATTTAATGAGAAGACTTTAGAGATTTAATCAAATAAAATAATTTATTTAATTAAACAAAAATGTAAGGTTAATTAAATTAAATTGATTAATTTAATCAAAGGAGGTGATAGACCTGATCGGATGAATAATGATTCTTCAGATTAAGAGATAGAATTATGATGAAATGCTGAGAGTATGATTTGGGAAGAAATGTTGTTAGTGATTAGGATCAAGTGTGCCAAACAGGAAATGTACATTTTCCATGTCTACATTTTTCCCCTCTTTGAAGCAATGTACTTGTTGCATTGATTCAAAGAATAAACTATTGTGATCAAAAGTTCAAAATTTTCTCAAATTTTTCAAATGCCCCACTACTGCCCCGGTGGAAGGATAATGCTGGATATTGCCCCCTCGAGAGATCAGATGAAAATTTTGATTTTTTTGGATGATGTCGCGATAAAAAAGATGACAAGATGCTCGACAGGCCAAAAATGCCTCAGAATGCCTAAAAATAGGTTGACACCAAAAAAAGATGTAACACGGCCCTTGGTTGGATGAAAATGGGATCGGGGGACCAAAACCCTAGTTGGAAGGTCAAATTAGATCAAAAAACCCTAATTTTTAGGCTTAAATAGACCTCAAGGGGTCACTTGCAATACATTTGCCATCTTAAACCTTGAAAATTTTGACACTTTGAGCTCTGAGTCCTAGTCACGATGGCACAATGACAGGTTCCTCTGCATGTGTCAGAGCGGGTACGAGTACATAAACGACCAGTCACTGCAGGACCCGTGGTATGTACCCCTATCTGACTTTTATTTTTCTTGTTATTTGTGCATTAATCAGGGTTTTTGTTTCGGCCTATGCGCCATGGTGCAATATAGCGCCACAAAAATTACTAAGTCGGGGTCGCGCAGTCTTGTATAGAACCGCTTGTGCAAAGAGCATTGTGTGACACAGTTTAGGTTTTTAGGGTTTCAGTCACCAAACTCGGCCGCATGCACAAATAGTGCGGCGTAGCACAATTTGTCAAAATTAGGTGCCAAACTCCATCGTGCGGCACAATTTGGAACATTACAAACTACATCACTTTTGAGAACAATGCCGCTTTTGTTGTTTCAAAGGAGAAATGTGCTATGGATAGTAGATTTTCTTTAGGGAAATCAACATGGCTTCTTTCCTTGCACAAGAGAGGCATGAGGTCATTCACTCGAGGGAGCACCGGTGGCCAGTACTCGAGAGACTATAGGGTATGCACGTGTATCTCCAGGAGCAGCTTGGGATTCTCAGGCTATGGTATGTTGCACATGTCCCTGATGTTCGGGCACATCTAGGTATGATGCATGCCTTGGCTGAGCGGTGGCACATGGAGACATCATCCTTTCATCTTCCTATTGGTGAGGCCACCATTACTCTTGAGGATGTCTGGCGCATCCTGTGACTACCCATTCATGGAGCCCGAGTGATCTATGATCTAGAGGAGGGTAGGAATCCTGCTTTGGTGTTATGGGTGTTGATGAGCTCATCCTTTGTGATGATCAAATAGATTTGGAGCAGTATCGGGGTATAGCCCCTACTTACAGACTAATTGTGGCTACTATCATTTTTGGTCTCGTAGTTCCTAATCGGCGTGGCTAATATTTTAGTCTAGGTTGGGGATTGACATGGGAGCAAATGTGCATTCATCGAGTGTGTTTTACCTGGGGACCAGTGCTACTGGCCTCTTTGTACAAAGACTTGCACAAGTTTTCCTATTTGGATGGTCGGGCTCTTGGGGCTGAATTGACTCTTTTACACATTTGGGTATAGGAGTGGATCCCAGTGCTTTTCCCACTTGTGACACCAGCTGTTATAGATATTGATGACCCTATGGTATGGTGGTATGGTGGGGCAGAGATTCATTTTACTCACATGGGTACAGATGGTATGGCCCACTGGTAGCGGGCTTTGGATGAGATGATAGTGTTCATATGGAGGTCATGGATGGGTACAGGGCCATAGTACAATGATGCTCAGTAGCTTTTCTTTGCTCGCTAGGACAAGTTCATGCAGGGCCGAGAGCATACTATGATAGAGAGGTACCTTCCTGACAAGGTAGCCAGACAGTTTAGTGAGGTGCAAGACATACTTGATGATCAGTACATGACCCTTTTTTCTCGTATGACAAAGGAGATAGCATGGGGGTAGTCGATTCTAGGAGAGGAGGCAGTGTCCTCATTCAGATAGTTAGTGGCTTGATCATGGCCATATGATTAGGGGCCAGCAGACACAGGGGTGACTCTAACATATAGGGCATGGTTTAGACCTCCACTGAGATTGACAGTTCCTGGGACAATGCTTCCACATTGGAGGGCCAGAGGCAGGGCAATAGTAGAGGTCAAGGAGGTGTACCACCTCCTCAACAGTCACCTGTGAGAGATAGAGCACAATAGGTAGCAGGAGCAGATGGGCAGCCCCAGGTGGCACCACAACATTAGTCAACAGCACAGTTGGCAGGACAGCCAGATCCTCGGGATGCCTTGATTCAGTAGCTACATGGCAAGTACAGGTTCTAACAGTTGAGTGAGATGAGGCCTGACAACAGGTTATTGCAGTCACAATTGAGAGAGATCAAGCACGATCCGAGAGGGATCGGGAAATTGGCCGATGGAGATAGTTAGAGAGCGTACCCTCCACATTCCAAGGCTGATCAGTTGACATTCGAGAGTACAAAGAGGCTATCAGAGAGGCTGAGTACTATCGACAACACTACTGACAGGCAGTGCCATCAATGAGTAGAGTGCTAGATTTCTCCTAGTAGACAAGGAGGTGGCCGATAGAGGATCACAGTGACAGACAAGTGGGGGAGGGCAGTAGCCAGTAGGGCTAGCCCTTTTCGATCACGAACAGTTTTGCTTTTTTGATTTATGGGCTGCATTATCTTGGCCTTATTGTACCATGTATTCGATGTACACTTGATCTGATGTGTATTATAACAGTGTATTTTTTTGATGATATGTATGGATGCATTCTAATTTGATGTCATGCTATGGGATGTTTCTATTCTTATGCTTATGTGATGGATGCATTTCTTTTTGTATTTTTTTCATGCTTTTTAATGATGATCCTATGGATGTAATGTATGTTGATGATGGTGTAATGATATGCAAATGATTATGTATGGTGCAATGCTTTATTAAGATGTTTAGAATAACAAACTTATATTATTCGTCATATTTTAAGACAATGACATGATGCAATGTGCTTTTTATGCTAATGATCTAGTGGATGTAGGATGTATGCATTGGTGATGTTTTGATTACTATTATGATACCATGTTAGTGTGGAAGGAAGATAGAAGAATTTAGAATTGATGAGTTAGTTAGGATGATGATGGTGATTTGCATTGCTAGGAGTTGGGATTTTCAAAGGGTCAATTACGTTATGTTTGATAACACACATATGTACGATGAATCAAGGTATAAAGGACCAGGAGGGCATGTGTACCTAGTGTGGTGGATTTTGACTTGAAAAATAGATAGGAGTATTCTTGTTCACACTTAGCATATGTACTTCATTTAGGATATAGTTCAAACATTCTAAACATCTCAAGCCAAAACACAAGAAAGCAAGCTTTCCTATGTGGTCAACAAGATACCTAAAACATCCTCCCTACAAACCAAACAAGGCATGCATGACTAAGTTATTTTACAAGAGTATCCAACAAGCATAGTAGATAAAAAGATAATGATCATTGCCCCATTCCTTTCTCTCTAAACTTGTTTTGTTTTAGGCATCATCAAGAGATCCTTGGAATGAGCACAAAGGAAGATAAGTCAATAAAAGATCGAATAAAGCAAACCAAACAAGCTAATGTTCTTCATACCACTAGCCAAGACTACTACTAGGGGGTATCTAATACTTATGTCCATCATAGGAAAGCTTCATCCTAGGACATGTCGTGATCAAGGTTTTGATGGGACTGATTGGATGATAAACTATTGATACTTTGAGTTGACCAACTTGTTTTCTTACTGACTTAGACTTTCAAGACTTTGATGGTTAGAGTTTTCACTTTGGAACCTACTAGACTTTCTTCTGACTGAATTACCAAAGGGTGAAGGCGATGATTGATTTATTATGAGTGATGCTTATTGCGGGTGAAAGCGAAATGGGATGAGTGCACCATTTTGGGTTTTTTAGATGTTTGGATGTTTTTGATATTTTCTAAAATATTGAGGTTGTTTGTTATACATGCAAAGACCATGTAGTTTGACTGACGACAGACTGAATTGATGATAAGATGGACAAACAGATTGCCCTTTTTATTGCTTAAGGGACTGACCTAAGATGCAGGCTAGATGGGCAAATGGATTGCCAATGTGACGAACGCTTAAAGGCTTGACCCTAACTGTCTCGGGGGATGATCAAATATCAACCTTGCCTACGTTCAATCTCAAAGACAATGTAGTTTGACAAGGTGAAAGACTGACAAGACTCAATGATGAATTTTTTTGAAGATTTTCTGATATTTTGACATGTTTTTGTATTTTTGCATGATTTAGGAAGATCATGAGAAAATACACGAATCCAATCTGATGCATGGTATAGGAACATGCCCCCAGCATGTTCTGATAGACTACTTTGATGAAGGCAAGACAAACTGGCCTTAGGAATATGCCAAGTAGTACTATGGTGGAGTATGATATGGGCATCAGCTTAGGCTATGGTATGGATGTGAGCGGATGGGTGGATGGATGATTAATGAAATGTGATGGAATGGATGAGAGAGTCGTGCAAATCCTGGTGGATAGAGAGTGCTTTATTTATTCTTGCCGCCTGTTTGCCAGGTTTTCACCAAGGTACTTTTCCAAAGCGCCACCGAAGTGGTTTTCAGTAGAGGACTATTTTTTTCTTTACTGTTTTCAATCCTTTTTTCTGATTTTTTCTGATTTTTTCTGATTTTTTGTATTTTTTGATTATTTTGTTGTTGCCAAGACCCCTGTTTGCCAAGTTTTCATCAAGGTAACCATTTTTTTTAGGACTTCTTCCGATTTTTTTTGTATTTTGTATTTCTATACCTTGCAAGTTCTTAGGCATAAATTTTTTTGAGGTGAGAGCTATTCATGGGATCCTGTAGAGGCTCGCCCTCTGGTGTTGACAAGTGATATGCCCTTGACTTGTAGCTTGTGGTGATGATGAAAGGTCCCAGCCAGTTAGGCTCAAACTTTCCTTTTCTATCTGGGTTTGGCACATTATTTTGGTTCTCTTTTAGCACAAGGTCACCTACTTGGAAGGTGCATTGCTTGATCTTCTTGTTGTAGCTCCATTTCAGGTGATTCTAGTAGACTTGTAGATGATTGAGGGCGTCCATGCACTGTTCATCTAGTAACTCCAACTCATTCAGTCTTGTAACCCTGTATTCCTCATCTATGATGAGGTTTTGCAATGATATCCTCAGTGATGGAAGCTCAATCTCGATAGCGAGGATGGCTTCTGATCCATAGACCAGGGAGAATGGGGTGGCACCTATTGGCATGTGAATGCTGGTGCGATAGGCCCATAAGGCAGGGTTTAATTGCAGATGCCAATCATGACTGAAGTCATTGACTACTTTCTTAAGGATCTTCAGGATAGTTTTGTTGGTAGCTTCTGCTTGGCCATTGCCTTGTGGGTAATATGGGGTGGAAAAGCGATGTTGGATTTTGAATTTTTCACACAAATCATGGACATCTTGATTCTTGAAGGGTGTCCCATTATCAGAGATAATGGATTGGGGAACACTGTATTAGAAAATAAGGTAGTTCAGGATGAACTTGGATATCTACTTTCTAGTGATGTAGGTCATGGGAATTGCTTCAACCCACTTTGTGAAATATTCGGTGGTGGTGATAATGAACTTGTGGCAATTAGATGAGGTGGGTGAGATTTTACCTATGAGATCGAGCCCCCATCTGGAAAAGGGCCAAGGTGTAACAATAGGATGTAATTCTTGAGCTGGTGCATGAATGAGGTCTCCATGTTGTTGGCACTATAGACACCTTCTAACAAAGTCATGTGCCTCTCTCTCCATTGTCAGCCAGTAGTATCTGGTTCTCAGCAACTTTTTAGCCAAGGTCATACCACTTGAGTGTGAACTACATGTGCCACTATGTACCTCAGTCAAAGTAGTCAGGGCTTCCTTAGGTTTTAAGCAATGTAATAGGGTTCCATTGATGCTTCTATGGAAGAGGATTTCTCCTAGGATGAAAAATCGTAAGGACCTTTTGACAAAGGTTCGCTTGAGGTTTGGGGTAATGTCGGCTGGGAGGATTCCTAATTTCAGGTAGGTGTAAATGTCATGGTACCAAAGATCATCGGGACCAGCGATTTCACATGCATATTCTGATTTTGGTACCTCGAAGGTGGGTACGAGAAGCTTCTCTACTAGGAATTCATGTTTCAAGACATTGCGAGAGATATCTAGGAAGGATCTGATTGTTGCCATTGCATCAACTTCTATATTATTTTCCCCCAATATTTTCTCAAAGGTGATGTCGATGAATGATTCCTTGAGGTTTTCTACTACCTTTTTGTATGGTGCGATCTTATCATCTTTAGTTTGGTATTCTTTGTTGACTTGGTTAATGATAAGCTACGAGTCTCCATAGACTTTTAATGCCATGATTCACCACTTTACTGCAATTTTGACACCTATGGTTAAAGCCTTGTATTCTGCAATGTTGTTTGTATAGGGGAATGCCAACTTGTAAGACCTCCATATGCAATCCCCTTGTGGGGTGATGAAGTACACATTGGCTCTTGATCCATGTTGCATGTGGGAGCCATCAAAGTACAGTTTCCAATGGTCGGCTACATTGAGATTAAAAAGGGACTCATCTGGAAATTCTAATATGAGCGGGTTGTCTGTGTAGAGGGGAGCTTCTGCTAGCTGGTCCACAATAACTTGTCCTTTGATCACCTTTCACTCGACATACTCAATATCATGTTCAGATAGTATCATCACCCATTTAGCCATTCTGCCTGTAAGCATTGCTTTTGACAATAGATATTTGAGGGGGTCTATCTTGGCAATTAGCTTAATTTGATGAGCTAGCATGTAGTGTCTGAATTTTTGGGCTGTAAATACTAGTGCCAGGCAAGCCTTTTCTATTGATGTATAGTTGAGCTCATTCCCCACCATTTTTCTACTAATATAGTAAATGGCCCGCTCGGTTCCCTTTTCAACATGTTGGGCTAAAAGGGAAACAAGGAAAGCTGTAATTGTTGAGATGTATAGAATCAATGGTTTCCCTATGATCGCTGGCATCAACACAGGTGGTGTAAGTAGATATTCTTTGATTTTATTGAATGCTTGTTCACACTTGTCATCCCACCTGAATGCTACTCCCTTGTGGAGAAGATGTGAATAGGTGATCTATTATCTGCTAGCTATGCTATGAATCTCCAGATGGATTGGAGTCTACCTTGTAATCCTCTGAGTTTCTTTAGTGTTCTTGGCACTCCCATATCAAATATTTCTTTTACCTTTGCGGGATCCACTTCTATCCTGCTCATTGAAACTATGTACCACAACAACTTTCTTGATTGTACCCCAAAGACACATTTCTTTGGGTTGAGTTTGACCTTATATTGTTCTAGCCTATCAAAGATTGCACTTAGAGTTGCTATGTGGTCTTGCCTTTTCTTTGATTTAGCCAATATGCCATCCACATAATCTTTGACGGTTTTGTGGATCATGTCGTGGAAGATCAGTGTCATGGCTCTTTGGTATGTAGCTCCTGCATTCTTTAACCCAAATGGCATCATAGTCTAGCAGTAGGTGCCCCAAGGACATGTAAAGGCTCTCTTATGCTGGTCCTCCTTTGTGATCAATATCTAATTGTACCCCAAGAAACCATCCATTAGGGACAACATCTCATGCCTAGTCATCATGTCCACTGTCATGTCAATGTTGGGTAGTGGAAAATCATCCTTAGGACATGCTTTGTTTAGATCTCTAAAGTCCTTGCAGATGCAGATTCCCCCATTTAGTTTTGAGACTGTTATGAGGTTGGATAGTCGATTAGGTGTATGAAGCCAATATCCAGGAGCTTTTGTAACTCAATCTTAACGAGCAAGGCTATTTACGGGTGCATTTTCCTCAACTTTTGTCTCACTGGCTTTGCTCCAAGGTAAACAATTAAATGATGAACCACCACCTCAGGATCTAGACTTGGCATGTCAACATAGGTCCATGCAAAGTCTACCTTTCTTTCTTTCAGGAATGCTGTTAACAGTTCTTGTTCCTCTACTAGGAGAGACTCAGCGTAGAAAGTGATTTGTTGTTCTATTGCCATTCCCAAATTGATAGGGTTGCACTGCTCTGCCAGGACTACTGACTTTTCTTGATGTAGAGCAGTAGGGGGAGATTGAATCCTTCATCCTCCGGCACCTCAGAGAGGTTTTCACCATTGGATGCGTCCTTTATTTTTACTATTTTTGGTTAGAGAGTGCCATAATGTGGTTTTCACTCCATAACCCTGAGCTTATTCTTGATATTTTCCTTTTGCGACTGAAGGACTCAATCATCTCCCCATAGTATGCCTGGGTGTCTAATGTGATGTTGAATCCTACCTTGTAATCCCAACATGGAACTGTATCCCTTATTTCCATGAATTTCAAGAGTGCCTCATTATTTTTGAATGAGTCTAGAATGGGCAGTCCCCGTTGATCGTGATCGATGAGTTGAGGGTGTACTAAGGTGATTTGGTGGGTTTGTTGGCTTGACTCAGTGGGTGAGGCACTAATCATAAGTAGGGTGGAATCCTCAAAGAGCCTAGGAAGGCTTGCTACGATGTCATCATCATCACTACTGGCACAAACATCAGTGATGTCAAAGGTGAAGTTATTAAGTGGGATACCTAGGCATATAGGTGGTCTAGGAGTAGTTGTTGTTACCTGAGGAGAGCACTTGACTACCTTACTAGGAGTACCTTTGACATGTACGGTTATACTTGGAGGAGTATACCCAAGGCCAAGGTTCTGCATTCTACTTTCTACAATGATGGGCTCTAGCCGTCCATCACTATTTCTTCCAAGGCTTTCTTTCTTGTTATAACCCATACCAAACATCATTTGCAACCCTTTGTTAGTTTCATCCATGGATAGGGTGGGGGTGGGCCTTTCATCTTGGCATAATGTGTTTGAGATGTCTCCCTCATCCACATTTTTTTCACTGAGATCCCCTAAATGGCAAAATCTAGAAGGGTTTTCCCTAACAGTCTAGACAAGTGTTTTAGCTGGCTGAGGCTGTCCATGCGACCTAGGAGATTGTGGTAACTCTCCTACAACAAATGCATTCCTTTTCATTCTATAGTCATCGCATCTGTTGTCCTGGATCATGTTTTTGATTTTGGATATGTCAGGGATGGCGGGTGGCTCTGTTGTAGAAGTGGAAGCGAGGTTGGCTGGGTCGATGTATGAAGTGGACGGGCCTTCATCATTTTTTGGTACTTGGGGGATTTTATAAAACTTGGCTTCCAAGTTTTTGCAGTAGGTGAAAGGTTCGGGATCCCCATATATAGTGACCTCCTCATTCTGATGTGAGAACTTGATACATTGGTAATATGTTGAGGCCACTGCCTTCATTCCGTGGATCCACAGACGTCTGAGGAGGATGTTATATGGTAGGTTGAGGTCGAGGACCTGACAAGTGGTCTCCATAGTTGTTGGTCCCACTTGGATGGGGATTTTGATAGTGCCCTGAGACACTCTTTCTTGATCATCATATGCCCTTATTGTAATGCTTTTGTTCTTATTAATGGAATCCTCGGTGAATCCCAATTTCTTTATGAGCTTTAGAGAACAAATGTTAAGGCTTGCACCTCCATCCACCAGGACTCTTTTGACTTTATTTTTATGGATGAGCACTTGAAGGTGGAGTGCGCGGTTATGCGATAGCTACGGGGGGAAATCTAGGTCAAAGAATGTAATGAGATTTGGGTTAATGATGTTACCCACCATAGCCTGAAATTGCTCTATGTCAAGGGTGGTGGAGACGGTGGCATAGCTAATCCTTCATCAAGGATCTTCCTATGAGCGGAAGAAATTTTCAATAGTTCCATGATGAAGATTTGGGTGGGGGTTCTCTTCAGCTGGTCAATGACATTGTAGTCATAGGGGATGGATTTTGTATTAGAAATGGGGGTCTTAGCTGGTGCCCCGATAATGGTAACCTTTCTGCCATGTGTGGTGACTCCACAGTCGTTGTTAGCTCCTTTGACATTTATGACCGTGACCATTTCATCGACACATCCAACTATCTACTCATACACTAGATTAGCACTAGCATATTTTTGCTTGCCCTTATTATTCCCTTGGTTGTGGTTCGGCATCGGATTCGTGTATGTTTTCAAGTCTTAGTTTTCGGCTGGCTATTCAATATTGATGAGCTTATCCTCGATGAGGTCTTGGATGATGTTTTTCAGCCTCATGTGATTGGCGGTGGTATGTCCTTTGATCTTGTGAAATTCACAAAGGAGATTTTTGTTATAACATGGTGGTTTGGTCATGGGTTCCACGTATTGCTCGGAGTTAGAGATTTTGATCAGGTTTTCCTTGACCAATTTCTTCATGATGGATTCGATAGATTCACCAAGAGCTGTGAACTTCCTCTTGGGGAGATATTTTCCTTGGGGAGGTGGTCCTCCTTGATTACCCAAGTTATTGATTTGATTGGTGGGTGTTGGTTATTGTTGTGCTACTACCACATTAGTCTATACATTGTTGCAATTATGATTTTGTGGTTGATGATGGGTTTGGATGTTCTTCTTAGGGGCACTGATGACCACTTTAGCATCAACCACACCATTGTTTGTGATATTTTTGTTCCTTGACCATGTTCAAGGTTTATCATTATAGTTATTGGACGGGCGGTTATCCTGTGGTGGAGTGAATGTTGATATGCCTCCTCGTGTAGTAAGGGCTCTTTTGATGTTGAGTGCCTTTGGGATCAATTGATCATAGGATGTGATGCATTGTATTTTCAAGTAGAATGCCAAGTTTTCATCTAGATTGGATATGATGGTGCAAACTTGTTGTTCTTTCAGCATGGTCCACTTGCTCTGATTGGCCTTTGATCACCATCTTTGCAAGAAGGATGTGAATAGCTCTCCCTTTCTTTGTTTGAGTGATGTTAGTTCTTCCAAACTAACATCCGCACCTATGTTGAAAGCATAATTTGTAACAAAATCTTCCACGATTTCCTCAAATGTTTTAATGCCCGTGGGTAGGCGAGAAAACCATTCCATGGTCGGACCAGTCAGACTATGGGGGAAGAGTCGCATTAGATAAGTGTCATCGTATGCAAATTCCAGGACGTGGTTTTCAGGGTTGCCCGTTGCATTATACTTGTCAAATTTGGGGATCTTGAATCCCTTTGGGAATGGTACCATGGTGAGACTTCTATCGAAAGGATAAGGGCACAAGTTGCTCGGTGTTCTTGTTGTTTTCCCTACTTGTATGTCCAACAGTTGCTGTGAGAGAAATTTGATTTGTGTTGTGACATCTTTGCTTGAGTTAGGAGGTGGAATGAATGAGTTGTGAGGTGTTTGAGGTGTTTGATGGGTGGGAGGAGTACTAGTGGGCATTTTCTGCAAGCTCTATTGTGCATTCAAATCCCATTGGTATGCCTACATTTGTGCCAACAATGCCTGTTGTTGATCTTGTTGCTGTTGTTCCAATAATGCTTGTTGCTGGTCCATCTATTGTTGTTCCCATGAAGCCTGTTGTTGGTCAAGCTGTTGTTGTGCTAACAAAGCTTGCTATTGGTCTAGCTATTGTTGCACCAAGAAAGCTTGTTGTTGGTCAACCTATTGTTGTGCCAATAAAGCTTGTTGTTGGTCGAGCTACTGTTGTGCCAATAAAGATTGTTGTTTGGCTTGTTGTTGTGCCTGAAAGTCTTGCAGGGCTTGTTGGTATGCTTGCAGATGGCTTGCTTGCAGTTGCACTTGGTATTGTGCTTGCGCCTGTTGTTGGGCTTGAGCTTGGGCTTGTGCTAGAGCTTGAGCTTGTGCTTGTGCTTGAGCTTGTGCTTGATCTTGTTGCTTTTGTTTGAGTACTCTTTGTTGGTTGGCCTTTTGAAGGGTTTAGATTAGGGTGGTGAAAGAATTTACCATGTTGGCTTTTGGTGGGATTGGTGGTGGAACGGGAATGATGCCAACCATTGTGACAGGTGAGAGAGTTATGGTGGTGATTGGAATTTGGGTTGTTGGAGGAGTGGTCAAAATGCTCGGTCCTTGAGAGGGTATGCTTTGGGATATTTGAGGACTGATTGATGTATTTGTTGTGGTGGTTTGAATGTTTGCCACTTGTTGTTGTGATGCTGCGGGAAAAAAGAGGGAATTTGACATGATGTTCACATTGCTCGCATCCGAGAAACTGTCGATGTTTAGGGGAGAAAAACCCAATCTGAAGGTGATGTGGTTGTGAATGGAAATGGGGGAAGAGATGGTATGCTACCTTGGAAAGAAAAAGGATTCACATCATCGGTTGTCCCAAACAAACCACCTTCTCCTTGTGGTAGAGAAGTTTGTATGTTTGATTAACATGTTGGTGAGGCATGCAATGAAGATGAACCAACGGGATTGCGGAATGTGAGTGAGACGTATGGGTGTAATGGATTTATCAAGACAAAATTATCTAGTGTGGTGTTGATAGCCACCTCTTTGTTGGTCACAAGTCGATGCTTTTGTAACTCTCGATACATGGCACTCCCCTTGTTTACATTCGGTGTGATGGCCAAGGTGGTGTGAGGAATTTCTTGGTTGACATTTGACATTGGGGATGCATTTGTAAGAGGCATGTCTGTACTAGTGCTTACATCAAGTTCAGAAGGGAACTAGACCCCTCCTTCCACTAACGTGCTTAACTATTTGAACATGGCACTGACAATTTTGTGGTTCTCTAGATTTTGAACCATTTTCATCATTTCAGATTGTGTCATCCCCATGTCTTCATTTGTGATGTCCTCTTCATAGCTCTCCTCTTGAGGATTTTGTGATGGCAAAGAAGAGTTACTTGGGGGATTGCTTGATCCTACAAGGTTTATTTCAGAGGTTACTTGACTCATGTCAATGGAAGTCAATATTTTTCTGATATTTTCCATGTTCTTCTTGTATTGTGATCTTGTTTGAACCATAAAAAATAGGGATCATTTGATCCTAACCTTTTAGGCCCAAAAGAGAAGAACTAGGGAAGTCAAAGATCAAAGAGGGTGGTAATGATGATGGGATAAATGGATGAAGTGAGTGAGTGAAACCTTTTGGAGAAATTTTGAAGGGTTATGCTAAACTATTTAGGGCTTAGATTGATTTGTGATGGTTTGACTATGTGTATTAAGTCAAACAAGATTGTAGTGAAGTTGTAGTCCCTAGGAAGTTGTGTTATCCTAAAGGAGCTTGCACAAGTGGATGAACTGGCTAGGTGTGTTAAGCCAATGTGATTGTGAACTAGTAGACCTTGGGAAGTTGCGTTATCCTAGAGGTAAATTTGTCCAAGATTTTTTACTCTTTTGGCTAGGTGTGCTAAGCTAAGATAGGGTGATGTTGGTTTAGCCTTTTAGTTTAGCATGAGTGATTTTTCTAGAATTCTCAAAAGGTTTGGTGATGGGATGAGATTTGATTTGATTGGGAGATGGGTGAGGATGACAACTTTGATCCTAGACTTGAACCTAGACACAACTCTCTTTACAAAACCTTGGTGTTGAAGAACACGCTAGACTTCCTATGAGAGGAGAGAAAACCTTTCAAAAATTTCAGGATTTTGTTGATAGTAGAACGCATACAAAGTTGGATTATTCCTTGAAGCCTTTTTATAGAAGTTGTACACTAGTTTTTCTCTGACTTCAAGGAGCATTTCAAGGCATTGTTCATGGGCTTTTAGACTTATCCTTTTGAACCTTGGTTTTGGAATCTTGACCTTTCGGGAAATCATTTGTAGCAACACATATGAGGTTCAATTCGTCCTTTTATCTTGGCTTAATGAATTCTTTTTACCAAACACACTTGCTTGCTTAAGTTTCAAACTATATGTCTAATGTCCCACTTTCTTTCTCATCCCACAAGGTCCATTGTGTGGAAATCAAGGAAAATAGGCCAAAAGTTTCTTATGTTTAACCTTGTTGAAAACAAATGATGATAGAATCCAAGCACTTAGAAACCTCTAAGGATATGATCCCTAGGGAAAGCAAGAGTGCCTAAATTCACCAAAGGTATTTGTTTCTTACAAGGGGTTTGAAATTCCAAGCTCTTTGTGAATGTTCATTTTGCAAATGTTTTCGAGAACCAAGCAATGTATATTTCCAAGCAATTTTTACAACCCTAGGATGATGAGACAATATTCTATTGGGTTCCCACTTGGACAAATCCAGCTACAAATATTTTGTGCGAATGGCTAAATGCTTGACCACACTGGCTCCCCTCCATGACACACACTTCTCAAGTCAGCCAAGCATTAGTACCCATGAATCTCCCATGGCATACTTTCCATTTCTACAACAAAACCGCGTGTATAACGTGGGGCGGCTTCAAAGGACATGACCTTTTGCACCAAAAAAATAGATAAGGTTTTAGCCTTCTACAAATCTGGTTCGTAATCAGGGTACCCGTTCAGGAGGCCACACAAGAGGCAATATCAACCCATATAAAGAGTATCACCTGCTTGTCCGTAGGAGCTCCTGTAATGATGAAATTTCCTCACCATTTGAATTTGTATACCGGTTGGGAATAGCTTGGCATTTAGCTCTTTACCGGTTTGAGTCATTCACTTGGGGTGAGTACTTTTTCCCACCAAGGTAGGCTCTCTAAATATGTACAATAGTGAGTAAGTGCATTCGTAGTTTGATCTTCTTTGTTTGTATGAACAAAAAGAGAACACTCACAATGCCTTTTTCTCACACTAGACAAGTTTGTTCATTTTTAAGTTCCCAAATCAAAATGTGAAGGTAATCTTTTATGCAACTTAGTGTCACCAAAAAGACTTTTGATTCTCAAGATCAATGTAAGGCACGAGAGAAGCGCATGCGCCTTTTCAAATGGCACTACTTTGCAAAAAAGATTACAAGATATAAAGAACACATGTTCGTTTTAAATCCCTCAAAGCAATAATGAATTATTTTTAAGCACCAAAGGAAAGGTGAGATTGCTTTGTCCAATTGTTATCCTTTAAACAAAATCTAGTATGTTTGTCTAAGGTTCTTTTTAGCCCTTTGGCAACTTTTGAAAAGAAACTTGATTGTTTATTTTAGAACCCAAAAGAGTTTAGTGTTCCTAAGGAAAATGAAATTAACAAATTCCTTTTAAACAAGAATCTAAAAAATCCTTAAAGAGTGTTGAAGAACACTTTAGTGTTTAAATACACTTTTATTTGCATGATGAGTATGAGGTCCTAATGAGCTTCCAACCTGCAAAATGACAGAAAACCAGAGAGCAAAAAGACAGCAAACAAGGTTAGGAATTTAAAAAATCCAAAACTTATAAAGCACATTTCAATTTTAGACCTCACTATTTTTTCGTGGCACAGTTTGTAAAAGCGACACAGTTTGGGTAAAAGCAACACTGTATAGCACCGCACGGTTGACTGTGGGCAGTGCTCTATAGAAACAAAGAGTGAATAAGCAACGCGATATGGGTAAGCGATGCAGTTTGGAAACGACCTTGCTTAAAATTTCAAATTCTTCAGGCGAGAAAGCAGGAGAAGCGGAGTTTGGATGAAACGTAGTGCAATATGGCATCATGGTTTTGAAAGTGGTGCATTATAGCACTGCGGAAATGAACGCGGTAGAGTTAGGAAACTTGAAAAAGTGATAGGCAGGAAGGGAAAAGCGGCGAGGTTTAAAAACTCTGTGCAGTTTAGTATGGCACCACTTCCCTGAAAGTGGTGAAGTATTGCGCCGCAACTATGTACGCAGCTCAATATGATGCCATGTGGCTATCTTCCTATGACTTGTAGGAAAATGTTAGAAAAAAAGCAGAAATTTTTAAAAACGTGATTAATTTCTTGAGTTAGCCCTCCTTCTAGCACCAAAATGTGAACCCCTAAACTTGCAAATGCACAAGAGCAACAAACATGTTAAGTTGTTAGATCAAATGCATGCAAACAAGTATGAGAGATTCCCCATGAAATCCATCTATTCTAGCTAAAATTAGGAAATGAAGAACACAATACAGGAAATGAAGTTAAATCCTAATTAAGCCAATAGATTAGTAATCCCATGGGGGAATTTGTGCCAATGAAGTGTTGCAATTGGCCCTTTCCCAATTCCTAAGTTTTAATGTAGATTGATTGAGCAATGGTCAAATCTCTCAAAGAGATTTGAGCATAACCTTGTTACAATATTTTGAAGATGATGAGTGGTTGAGTGAAATGGGAAAAATTGGCTCTCAATGTGAAGAGAGTAACTTTGCATGAAGATTGTGGATGAGAAATGAGGAGAGAAGCCTCCACTTTATAGATTTCAATTTGGAAGAATGAAAGAGATTTGAGCAGTGTGGGACTAACCTTCAATCCAATGGTTGAATGCCACATGTCATGATGTGAATGGTTAGTGGTTGTGCACATTTTGGCCAAAGTGCCAATAAATGCACTCAGTTTAAATTTGAAATTGTAAAATGACTTGTTGAAGAGGGAAGAGAAATGAAGTTAATATCACTTGGCTCAAGGCCAAGGACATTTAAGAGGCCTGAAATACCTTGTTGGAAGGACCAAGTCCACTTGGCCTTTTTGAATTCAAATAAGGGAATATTCCCTTTTGATGCCATGTGAGGGAAAATAGAGAATTAAATAAATCAAATTAATTGATTTATTGTGCAACTTGAATTCTCTAGAGGATTTTAATGAGAGGGATTAACTTAATCATGGTTTTGATTAATTTAATGAAGAATTAGTAGATGTGACAATTTAGACTTAAATAGAAGAATTAAATTAAATCATAATTGAGAGGAAATTATTATTAAATAAATGATTTGATTTATTTAACTCAAAGAGGAATATGTTAGATTAAATTAAATAAGGTTTAATTTATTTAATTTAATGAGAGGACTTTAGAGATTTAATCAAATAAAATGATTTATTTAATTAAACGGAATTGTAAGGTTAATTAAATTAAATTGATTAATTTAATCAAAGGAGGTGATAGACCTGATCAGATAAACAATGATTCATTAGATTAAGAGACAGAATTATGATGAAATGTTGAGAGTGTGATTTGGGAAGAAATGTTGTTAGTGATCAGGATCAAGTTTGCCAAACCGGAAATGTATATTTTCCATGTCTACAATATGTTTCCAAAGTTAACTACATATATATAGAATGTTGATTGTTATTGAATAGCTGCAAAAATATTATTTCGTTTATGATTTCCATGTAGTGGCAATGGGTGGAAAGCAACAAAAGACTCTATATATACACTTAGAGAAGAAGATACATACAAATATATATGCATCTAATGTTATATGTAGACAAGACACATACATATCCATAGGTGGACTTCAAACATATGAATGTTGTCTACATCAAATGTCAAAAAAACATAGATCTGCATATAGAAAAATATAAAATGGAACACAAAAAATGAGGCTTTCTCTCCACCCTACCATATTGGGTCATGGAGACTCATCGACTCTCACCAAACCCTTGAGCAAGAACATACATCATGCACCACTCTGATCAATGGTGAGATCAATGTGCCTTATTACACCTACTATACAACCTATAATTCTAACAACTCCTTTTGTGAGGCTAAAAGAAATAATAACTTAAAAGGTGCGTTTAATTTTAGATTCCCCAAACAATAAACATGGCGAGTAGTATATATCAACATTGCATACATCTAATTTCACATACATACATATCTGCAGAGAGCACAAGAGAAATGCAACACAAGAAAAGAAAAACACACTTTATGTGTTTATATTTTTTCAAGCAACACATTCCTACATATGCATCCAACCCACACAATATATATATGTAGCGCCAAAATGAAAGGTACACCGATATATATATGATGTTAGATGCACATATGCATGCATTGTTGGTTCTTGTAAAATAGCTTTTATGTTTTCCATGTAGCGGAAATATTTGTAAAGCAATAAAATAGTCCACACATATAGACACAACAAGCAATAAAATAGTGCACATATATGGCCACAACAATATTTAACATACTGAAGTTACGAAAGCAACTAAATAGTATATGTTATTTACAAAAAGGCATTGTTGACTACTGTTCTATAGCTTCAAGTTATAGCCAAAGATAGCGAACAATATTCAACAATGCCTTCTATAAAACAACCTAAAATATATAGTGTTGCAACCATCACCGCAAAACAAAAGCCTTAAATGAAACAATGATGGTTTCAACAAGGACCTAGATTTTTTTTTTGAACAATGACCTATCAATAGGTGCAAGAATAAATATAGATAAATGTAAATCTAGATACATATTTTTGTTGCTTGAGAAAATGAAATAGACATCACTTGGCACAACTTGTGATGGAAACATTGTTTCATCTATGGACTACATATTTTAGCTATGGTGGTTGCAATAATAGGTTGCATTCAAAACTTAGCATAGTAATTCAACACTTTATGTTATTTTCAATAAGGCATTATTGAGTGTAGAGTTGTAGCTTGAGTTGCATAACATACATAGTTATGCACACCTATACTTCATAATGCATGCACGAATATATATATATACATAAATTTATAACTTTAAATGCAATTATGTCTATCAACAACTATAAATCTAGATATATATGTGTGCCGATACACTCAAGCTAAATCATAGAAGTATTGTGTAGAACATAGAAGAAAATTATCATTGAATGTCACATAGGAAATATAATAACAAAAAATGAAGTTATATGCAACTCCAATAAAATGGAAGAAACATAAATAGGTACACATAGGCTATTCCTAAATGGCTAGCGAAAATAAAGGTGAAGGAGACATAAACACCTCAAATATAAATAAGTCGGACTATATACTATAAGTGTCGCCAATGCAAGAAAATAATTTCCATAGTTCGCTGGATAAACATGGCAAAGAGAAAATACAATTGTCAGTAGAAAAAAGTAATCAAGTAGAAAACTTATGCAATTGGCACCCAAGGGTTGTTCAACAGCTTGGGGAGAGCTAGAGTCCACCAACATTGTTGGGCTTGCTCTTTAAAAATGTTAGAGCTGCAATGTCAGTGGTTGATCACGAGATCTATTGCAACAACACAAGGGTTGCAGATTCAATTAAAGCAATGAAGGTTGATGGGCTCTATTCCCAATTTTTTTTTCAATTTTTTTATCTTTGAATGTTTTTGTGGAGTCATTAACAATATGACCGAAAAAAAACAATCTAAAAAAGGAACATTTACACAACTCTTTGTAAATAATTTTGAAAATAGTCTTTGTTCTTGCAAAACAACCAACATAGAACATACATTTTCCATGACTCTGATCAATGGTGGCATCAATGTTTGTTATAACACTTAAAATACACCTTATCCTTCCAAGAATATCCCAACAAAGTAAACATGGGAATCAATATGTATCAATTTTGTTTGCATCCACTATGACATACATACATATCTGTACATAGGGCAAACACATTGTCCATCACTATGATCAATGGGGGCATCAATGTTCCATACAACACTTAAAATATGGATTATCATTCCAAGGATGTTTGAGTATGTATCAATATTGTTTGCATCTAGTATGGTATACATACATATTTGTAGATAGGAGAAATAAAGTAAAACATAACAAAACAAAACAAGGCAAGGTCCATCACTACGATCAATTATGACATCACTCTTCCATATAACATTTAAAATACAGTCTAGTATTCCCTATGTATAGATATGTATGTATCTGTTGTTTTATGGTGATGGCTGCAACACAATAAAATAGTTAAACTTATACACTTTTTTCTTTTTTTCGACAAGCCATTGTTGTTCATGGTTCTCTAACCTTGGCTATATTGGCACATTATCGATAAGGTGCTAGTGGGGGAAAGAATTTATGATTTATGCCTTTCATTATGTCATTATGGTTGCAATGTAGAAAAATAGTGAACACTATAGAATTTATGTTGATTTCCATAAGGCATTCTTAATTATTGCATTGTAGTTTAGGGTGCATCGTTTCATTTTTGACAAGACATTCTATTGACATGGCTACATTGTTTCAATATTCGACAAGTTGTTCATAAAAGATATATTGTTTGCTAATACAAATATTGTTTGATTTATGGCTTCCATGTATTGCTTTTGCAACCATCACCCCATGCAAAAAAAACCAAAATAACCTCCAACCACCTTCACAAAAGCTTAACAACGACTAATCAAGCTTGTATCTTCATAGGAGCTCACCAATGTGGCATCAACATTGATTGTTATATGCCTTCCATGTAGTGGAAATGGTTGCACAAAATCTCACTATTGTGGCATCAACATTAATTATTGTATGGTTTTCGTCTAGGGGTGATGGTTGTAATAACGCCTACCATTTTAAACCCCAAGGAAGATAGCAGAAGTCTTCACAATTTCTAGTGAGGCATTGTTGGGTGTTGTTTTGTGGATTTGCTTGCTACCAGAGCTACAAGCCAAAACAACGAGCTTTTGTAAAGGTTTGTTACTATGATTTTTTTTGTTTTATGGGTTTTTCCATCTAGGCCACTATTGCAACCAATGTTTTATTTATGTCCTTTGTTGTGTGACAATGGTTACAATGCAATAAAATAATTAACATTATACAGTTCATGTTGTATTGCCTTTTTTTTTGTGCCATATAATTTTCCCCATGTGCAAATATGTATATTTGTGAAATTAGATGCAACCAACACACATATCTATGATTGGCAATACATAAGTGCAATAATAAACATTGATATCACCATTGAATATGATGGTGGAAAATGTATGTATGCCTGCCAAAAAATAGCACATACATCATGCACCACTCTGACCAATGGTAAAATCAATGTTGCTTATTACACTCACTATACAACCTAACCTTCTAATTCCTTTTTTGAGGCTGAAAGAAATTATAACTGACAAGATGTACTTAACTTCAATTTCCCCAAAAAATAAACATCACTTGCAGTATATATGAATGTTCTCTACATCTAGTTTCAGATACATACATATCGACACACAACAAAAGAGAAATGGAGCACAACAAAAGTAACACATACTTTTTGTGTTTGTATATTTCGAAGCAACAGTTTCCTACATATGCATCAAACACATGCAATAAATATATATGAACCTGCAAAAAAAAAAGCTACACTAATATACATATATATCTGAAGTTAGATACACATATATACACATTGTTGATTGTACTCTACAAAAGACTATTATTTTTTAAAACCAATATTGTTTCATTTATGGTTTGCCTTTTTGTGGAAATGGTTTTGATTAGGTTTGGCACTGTGAATTTTTATATGTTCTATAGGTTTTGGCATCTATTGTAGGCTTTCATTTTTCTTTTCCTGTGTGCAGATATGTATGCATGTGAAATTACATGTAGACAACATCCATATATACTCAAACTTACATGCAGATGACATCCATATATACTTTGGACACAAAAAATGAACCATAAATAAAACAATATTCATTTTTACAAACTATATAGTGTTTTCTCAATAGCAACTTATCAAAATTTGAAACAATCAATAGTACCTTAAATCAAAAATAAAAAAATATAGCCTGCGACAAACTGACACCAACTTATAGTGTGTAACAAAAAAAGATACACTTTTTAAATGAAACAATAATCGTTTCAACAACAACATATAAAATTATGTATTGAACCACACCTTATCGAAAATGACCATATACACACCCAAACATACATATAAACATTCAAATAGAAAATACCAATTATGTAGATATAACACTATGTGGCAATCCAACCACACAAGAACCAAACAACCATACCGATATAAAAAACTCAACATATCTATATATAGATAAATGCATAACCTCAAAGATACATGTCAGAAATGCATATGCAAACATACATACTCACACCATAAATAGAAAAATAATGGCTTGAACAATGACCTAGGAAATTATTTCTTCCAAGAGATCCCTATCGGGAAGGAAAGAATATTGCCAAAGCTACATACCAACATTCAACAATGCCTTATGGATAACAATGTAAATTATATGATATATACTATTGTAGTGCGGTTTGAATATGAAACAATATAGCCAAAGCTAGAGAACAAAATTCAACAATGGCATATAAACATTGAAAATAATGAATACCAATTGTGCACTATCTCATTTTTGATAGGGTGTTGTTGAAAAGGCTATATTGTTTCAATTTTTGATAAGGCATTGTTGAGAAAATACTATATTGTTTGTTAAAAGAAATATTATTTCAATTATGGTTGGCATTTTGTGATTGTGGTTTTTGTTTCTTTTCTTTTCTTCATGCTACATCCCCTTGCACCCACAAGGTATTCCTACATCTTATATTTTTAATTTTTTTTATTGCACATGCATCCAAGCGCTTCCAAAACCTTTCCCCACGGTCGCCGCTAAGGCCTAGAAACTAGGGAGGATGATGGATAGCCAAGCTAGACATCAAGAATTTTGACCAAAGTTCAAGAACATCCGCCACCTTTTTCACAACCACCGGAAGCCTCAATAAAATAGTTAATGTTAGACAGTGTTCGAAAAATAATGCTACAAATGTTATCTAGTGTTGTCATTGATGAAAAACTTATGCATTGATCAGGTACACATATCCTCATTCAAGCATACTATAGATAGATTGAAAATCGACAAGGCAGAACAGAGTATTCGGTAACTCAATAGTCATCGATCTACATAAAGATTTCAGGTCATCATTTTGTGTTGTGCATCTCAGGAAATGATTATTGGTGTATTATCTCTATTGAGACTGAAGTGTAGTGGCTCATATCAATCCATATGGGAATTAGAAGATTCAGTTGACGTATTCTTACTTTTTCTTGTATTCAGGCCGACCTCATGAATATATTAAGTCGCATATGTATGAGAACGAATTAATTAAGTATCTCTATGTTTGTATATCTTTTTTTGGGTCCTAGCCAAGTTGTGGCTGACCATTAAGGGTACGCATTGCATATTTCTCATTATGTGAGATGATAGTTGTAATTTTGTAGTGTTTTATTGAAGCCAACAAAGTGTAAATAAATCCAATGTTGTGGATATATATACATAATCATCTGTATCATTTTTTATGATGTACATATTGGATTAATACTCGAATTGTGAGTTATAGTAGAGTAGAGGTGCGATAAAGCACAGTTTCACTTGAGCATATAAGATTTTTTTTGTGTATGAGCTTAGCATAATAGAATTACAAAATCAGTCTGCAAGGTAGTAGATCTATTATTGTGCTTAATCTGGAACTATAATCAAGCATTTTAGATGCTATCATATTAGTTCAAATCTTCACATGGTTTTAATCTGAACTCTCGGGCAGCAAGCCCTCTTTTCTTTTAGTAGTGAGCTCTAGGTAGTGTGTCTGAATGCAAGTGCATTGCCCTTTTGTAATATTCATTTTGAGTATACTCAGAATCATAATTATGGATTGGCCATCCACCATGGGTTTTCCCCTAACAGGGTTTCCACGTAAAAATATTGGTGTTATGGTGTTGTGTTTATTTCTTTGTTTATGCTTTATGATTGAACATTCCTAAATGCTTGGAATTTAAAGGTTAATAAATTTAATTTTTACACAACACTAATTCACCCCCCCTCACAGTGTGGCTTGTTTCCAACAATTGGTATCAGAGATAGTTCCTCAAAATAAGAAGTCTAACAACTTGGGAGATCTCTAAAGAAATTTCAAATGGATTCAAGTAGTCTTGAACAACAACTTATGGTAGCTCTAGATGACTTTGATCAGTCAAAATCTGAAGTCCAGAATCTACAAGTGAATCTCAATGATGCAGAAAAATTCATTGAGTCTCTGAAAGACAAAATGAACAATTCAAGAGAAAGATAACAAGAGCACTGAAGATGAACAAACTAGTAAAGCCCTAAAAGAAAAGATAGAGGAATGTGAAAATCTTACCCAAGAGAATATAGTTCTGAAGGCTGAAATAGAATCCATCATGATGAGAATGACCAAAGAGGTTGAATATAGAAAGAAGAATGAAGAAAGTCTAGCTCACTCCCTAAAAGAAAAATCTGAGGTATGTAGATGATTGGATGATGAATTGGAAGTATCCAAAAATAGTGAAGAAGCACTTGAAAGATAGATGGATGATCTCATAAATGAACTTGCTACTGCAAATGAGTACAAGGAGAATTTCAAAGCCAACTCAATTATGCTCAATGAACTAATTAATAATCAAATGACTCATGGTGATAAAAGAGGTCTTGGATTTGAGAAAGAAGAAAGCTCCAAATCGAGACAAAAGGATTATGGACAAAGGAGATTTAGGCAAGGAAATCAGATGAAGAATACTGGTAGGTATCTGGTAATATAACCTAATGCTTAGAGTTTTAATGGATACTATTTTAATTGCAACAAGTTTGGACACATGGCTTCTTAGTGCAGAAGTAGAATGAATCAAAGTGATCCATCTTTCTCAGGTCAGTGTTTCAATTGTCATAAGATTGGTCAGAAATCAAATGAATGCAAAACTATGATGAATCAATTTAACAGAAACATCAGATGTTATACATGCAATAGACCTGTACATATTGCTAATCAATGTAGATCAAGAGGAAATCAATGGAACAACCAATCTAGTAAGAGGAATGTTGTATGCTACAATTGCAACAAAATTGGACACATTGCTACATTTTGTTGGAACAGAAAAGGTCTGGTAAATCAAAGGAAAAATATGCAAAATGATGTGAAAGGAGAAGGAAAAGTCACTATAGATGAGGTCAGGCAACAAATGCAGAAAAAATGGGTAAAGTAGAGTACCTCCATTGAAGAAACTACACTTGCACCAAAACCTACCTTTGGTAATTCCTCTAAGAATTAGTCTTAGGCCTTTGGCCCAGGGGGGGCAGTCAAGAAAATAATTAAACCCCCTAACCGATAAATGACACCGGATGTAAGTACATACTGGATATGGACAGATGCCCAACAAATGTTGTTGAACTCATCAAAGGAAATTGTATACCATGTTAAAATTCCATGGACGATTTACCAGGTTTTTGTACATTGAAATGGAAAAACCAAATGAATTAGGGAAAACACATTTATTATGAAAAAAAGGTTAGGTATGCAAGTGATAAAATGTCACTTTTACCTCTAGAGAGAAAGAAGTCGGAAAGCTCCAAGTGACCTAAGGAAAATCAAGGCGAAAATCAAGTGTGAAGGTGATTCAGCGATTGATTTCGGGCCCAAAAGAAAAAGGTATCTATCAAGAACTTCTTGGATTTTGTGATTTGGGAAAGATGAATACTCCTTTTAGTGGTCGAAGTCAATGATAGACCCCATCTTGAATTTAAATTGTATCCCTACAAGTCTTTAGAGACCGATCCATTAGGGGCATTTTAATCATTTATTCATGAAGTCTTGCACACAAAGGACATTAGGGTTTAAATTCATGTGAATGTTGAAGAGCTAGGAAGTTCCCAACTTATGAATTTGTATAACCATCATATTGTTGATGAAGAATTCCATGTAAAACTAGAACACCAAATCCTAGAAACAAACAAATTCACTCTGGTGGTTAAATTTTTTGTGTTTATGGAATTAGAATGGGTTCATTATGTCTTGAGTCGGGTACATGATGAGTTTATGTGGCTTACTATTCCCTTCAAAATTACTAAGGAAGCCATAAGTGTAGTAACTGGTCTGAATTCCTCTGGTGGTCTACCTGTTTTGAAGTCTGTGAAAAATCAAACTATCATCGACACTATAGGCTCGACATATGATAGGAGAGCAATGACTGTTGAAAATATTTCTAATACAAATGTTAGATTTGCATCCATGGTAATTGGTTATGAGATTTACCACTCTAGCCGAGAAAACTTTGTATCCGATATGACGATCTATATTGCCTACCAAATGATGAAAGAAAATATGGAATATGATCTCTATGAATTATTAAGGATTTAGTTGATGGAAAACCTTGTGAAGATCAAGAAAGACAAGAAAAATTCATTCAAATATGGCAGTCTTCTTTTATGTTTATTTTGTTATTTCATGGAGGAAATCTCAGGTGTTGGAAAATTTTAGTGGCGAAAGAACATCCCAGTAGCCGAATAGATTAGGGATCCATTATACAAACTTATGGATATCAAAACTGGAAATGTAGATATATGGGGTTATTTCAAAATCTTTCAAGCTAGAATGCAATATATGGAAATAATTCCCACCACCATTGTAGAGAAATATAAAGATTCAATCTTCTTTATGGTGAATGTCAATTAGTGCATGATGGGAGTAGTAGATACAAGAACTATTTGGATCATGCATATGGGCTATGAGGTTGAGGAAAACATTTTGGAAAAGTATGCCCAACATCTGTTAAGAAAATCCCTAGATCTAACTGAATAGAGGTTTGGTACCTATCCAGAGAAGCACACTAAAATTCATAGTGAGCTTAAGAAACTAGTAACAACCAAAAGAGTAAGAAAATAAGTTGAAATTATTGCAAAAAGCTTGGGTGTATCCATAGAGAAACTAAATGAAGCCAGATAGAAAAGGGCAGAAGATGTACCAATAAGGAAAGTTGCTAAAGAGGCAACAAAAGCACAATTAGCTGGTCCGACAACACCCCATGCCCAATCTAGAACAACTAGAAGCTTGACATCTCACTCAACTCTTGTAGCAAAATTTGTTCCTATGAAAAGTGAAATCAAGAGATCTAGAAAGGAAGCCAAAGGAAGGAAAAGGAAAAGAAAAAGAGTGTACATGACTATTTCTGATGATGAGGAAAAAGAATTTGATGAAGATGTCAAGGAAATCAAGCAACAAGGAAATAAAGTAGAAACTATGCCAAAATCCTCTGATGTAGATGCTCAAGCAAAGAAGAAGACCAAGGTTGACACACCTAGTATGACTATTGAACAAATTGAAAAAGAAATAATCTCAGATGGAAATATTAAACCGCTTTATCAAAGGTATGAATCTTTCTTTGAGTCTGATAGAAGAATTCTAGAAGAAGCTACAATAAAGCACATGAATATCTTCAACAAAGTTCTGGTTGAAATCATTCCTAGCCTCGTAAAAAATTTGCATGATATTTTGGAATCAAGGAGATTAAATGCCTTGACTGAAGAAGAATGAATGAGAGGGAGAATTCTCGTAGAACTGTGTCCAGTAATTTCTGTGGAAGACATGCAAGCATTCCTGAACAAGACAAAAATAAATTTCAGAAGCAAGTCAAGGGTCAATAAACTATGATTGGTCAAGCAGATGAAGTTACACAAGAAATGAAACAAATTATGAGAGAGCTACTACTACGTGAAATAATTGAAGTTGTGTCTGAAGAGACTCATACAGATGATATCTCATCCAATCCGGTCAAAGATGCAGTGGAAGGAAATTTTGATGCTGGTGAAAACCTTGAGATTCCACTTCTAGATAACAACATAGAAATCCCCATGGAAGTTGAAGCAACTATGAATGTATCAGTTGAGTCAGCAAAGAACACTGAAGAAAAATCAAAAGATTCAATTGAGGAAGCATTAGTTGAGGAAAAGAAAAGTGATGAAATATGAAGATAAGAGACACTACCGAGATAGTTAATGAGTTCTTGGTGGATCATAAGGAAGAGATTGAGCCAAAATTAATTAAAGGTCCCATTGACCTATCAACCTTGAGCCCAATCTAGATAATGAAGGTGGCCTCATTTGCTCAAGTAAAATATCAAGAGGAGCTACTAAAATCTCATATTGAAGATAATGAATTGTTGGCACTTGCATCCGGAGTACAGGAGAAGATCATGCCCTCCTTTGTGAAAGATTAGACTAAATCTTCATCTAGTGAACTGAAGAGGCTTATCAGCTTGATGAGTACTCATTTATAGTCTCTTGAAAAGTCTATGTTGGAAAAAATGTAAAAGGAATTTGATGCTAAAAGGTTCAGTGGACTAAAAATATTGATTTCCAAAGACAAATTCACCTTGGCCACTTGTGTCAAGCACATACAGGATGCCTTATTTGAAGGAGGAAAGATTTACAAATCATGTTTGTCTTTTTTAAAATTTACAGAAACAAATGAGAAGAAGGTGAAAGAACTAGAAAATCAGTTAGCAACTATCTTTGAGGCATTTGATCCCCTATCTAGTGGTGTTGGTAAGATTGAAGGTGAAGTAATGTCTCTGCTAAATAGAATAAAAGGGCTGAAGCATGAAAATGATAAAATTATCTCCAGAACCTGTGAACTTAGAAGCATCATTAACCCCAAAATTGATGTAATAGGTAGTTCCCTAAAATAAGGAGAGGAAACTATGTTATTCAAGGATCCAACCAGCCTGGAATTCATAGAAACATTGTCCTATCTGATTTGTGGACACATAACCATAATGGAAAGTCTCAAACAATTTTTTGACTCAAACCTGGCACAACTAAAGAAGGATTTTATAGACATCTTTCAACTTTTGTAAGGTAAAGAAGCACCTTTGTACATACTCAATTTTGATTAATTATTTTTGGTATGCAACCCCTTCATTTCCATTGATGTCAAAGGGGGAGAAGTGGACTGAAAAATGTATAATTAGCTCGAGGGGAGAGTAGCATTTTTGGAATTTTGGATTGTAGTGAAGTTTATCTTGGTACTAATCCAACACTTAGTTATTTTTCACTAAGTGTTGCCATCAATGCCAAAGGGGGAGATTGTTGGAAAAAGAACACTGCAACTGTAATCTAGTGTTGTCATTGATGGCAACCATATGCATTGATCAGGTATGTATATCCTCATTTGAGCATACCGACAAATAGATTGAAAATCGACAAGGAAAAACAAAGTATTCGATAACTCAACAATAATCGATCTACGTAAATATTTCAAGTTATCATTTTGTGTTGCACATATTAGGAAATGATTATTGTTGTATTATCTCTATTGAGACTGAAGCGTAGTGGCTCGTATCAATCTGTATGGGAATTAGAAGATTCGGTTCACGTATTATCAATTTTTCTTGTATTCAAGCCAACCTCATGAATATATTAAGTCACAGATGTATGAGAACTAATTAATTGAGTATCTCTATGTCTGTATATCTTCATTTGGGTCCTATCCAAGTTTTGGCTGACCATTAAGGGTACACATTGCATATTTCTCATTATGTGAGCTGACAATTGTAATTTTTTTGTGTTCTATTAAAGTTGACAAAGTGTAAATAAATCCAATGTTGCGGATATATATACATGATCGTCAGTATCATTTTTTGTGATTTACATATTGAGTTAATGTGTGAATTGTGAGTTAGAGTAGAGAAAAGGTGTGATAAAGCAAAGTTTCACTTGTGCATAGAAGATTTGTGTTGTGTGTATGAGTTGAGCATAATAGAATTACAGAATCAGTTTG
The DNA here is from genome assembly GCA_007115665.2 of Sequoiadendron giganteum. NCBI lineage: Eukaryota > Viridiplantae > Streptophyta > Pinopsida > Cupressales > Cupressaceae > Sequoiadendron > Sequoiadendron giganteum. The sequence goes on along the minus strand of CM021100.1, from coordinate 845,619,654 downwards.
TAAGGCAACAGATCTATTATTGTACTTAATCTAGAAATGTAATTAGGCATTTTAGATGCTATCATCTCAGTTCAAATCTTCATATGGTTTTAATCTGAACCCTTGGGTAGCAAGCCCTCTTTTCTTTGAGTAGTGAGATCTAGGCATTGTGCCTGAATGCAAGTGCATCCCCCTTTTGTAATATTCATTTTGAGTATGCTTAGAATCATAATTGTGGATTGGCCATCCACCATGGCTTTTCCCCTAATAGGGTTTCCACATAAAAATCTTGGTGTTATGGTGTTGTGTTTATTTCCTTGTTTATGCTTTATGATTGAATGTTCCTAAATGCTTGGAAGTTAAATGTTAATAAAGTTAATTTTTGCACAACATTGATTCACCCCCCCTCTCAGTGTGGCTTGTTTCCAACAATTTTTTTATGTTTGATTCCATTAGCCATTGGTGATTATTGTTCTCTAGCTTAGGCTATATTGTTTCATTTTCGATAAGGTTCTATTGAAAAGTCTATAATGTTTAAATTTTTGATAGGGTTCTATTGAAAAGGATATATTATTTCAATTTTGGATAGGGTTTTGTTCAGGAAAAAGTAGTTTTTTGGGTGGGTTTGTTACTATGAATCTGTGTGGCTTTCTATTTATGGCTTTTGTTTTCTGGCTATGTTTGCAATAGAATAAAATTGTTGGCATTTTTTGGTATCGTTTTGCATGGGTTTTGTGGCTATGATTTTGCATGAGCTTTCCCTCCTTACTCACAACTATCTTCAACAACAAGGTAAACCCAGAGAATGAAACCCAACAATGCCTTATCAAAAATTGCATAGACATGTGCTTTATTTTCCAAGGATTTTAAAGGGTACGTGTTACTTACAACCATCACCACTACACGGAAACCTTACAAAAATTAATGTTGATGCCATTTTTCTAGCCTTCTTTATCGATGTACCAAACACTTTTTAAAAACAATCTGACACCTTTTCCCTAATGCCAAAAGGCTCAAAAACTAGGAAGGCTAACAAAAATTCTGACCAAAGTTCACATAAATAGCCTATCGGCTAAAATTGCAACAATATAGGTTTTTCACTAGCACCTTATCAAAAATGAGACAATATAGCCCAAGGTAGACAACAAAAATCGATAAAAACTACATGATGCCAACAATTTTATTCTATTGCAAACACAGCCACAAAACGGATAAGAAGCAAATAGCTATATTGATATTTAAAACTAGAGACATCCATATTTACATAAACACATCACCTCAAAGCTACATGTATGTAATTAATATATAGACATGCACACTGAAACCTTAAATGAAACAATAATGGTTTGAACAACATCCTAGGGAATTCTTTTTTTCAATAGGACCTTATCAGAAAGCAAACAATATAGCCATAAACCAATGGATTTTAAAAATTGAGCAGACTTTTGCTATGTTTTCCAAAGCTTTAAAAGGTAGCTATTACTTACAACCATGGGAAGAGGTGGATATTGAAAAAACCCTTTACGATATTGTTTCATTTGTGGTTCATAGTTTCTGGCAAGCTATATTGTTTGATTTGCAGTAAGATAGTGTTGATTATTCCAAATTTTGATAGGTTGTTGTTGAGAAAATACTCATTTATTGTCCACATTTTGTGTCTATGGTTTTGCAAGGGTTTGTTACTGTGAATTTTTGTGGGTTTCTCTTTACGGCCTCCATTTTCTGGCTATTTTTGTAATGAAATAAATTTGTTAATGTTATGCAGTTTTTTGTTGGGTTCAAGAAAAAAGGTAGTGTAGACAAAGGGTTTGAGCAACATAGAAAATTCTTTATTGAACAAAACCTTATCATAAATTACCATATACACACATACATGTAAACATTTAAATAGTGAACACCAATTGTGCAGATATAACACTATGTGGCAATCCAACCACACAAGAACTAAACAACCATACTCATATAAAAAACTTGACATATCTATGTACATATAAACACATAAACTCAAATGTAGATGTAGAAAATGCATGTGCAAACATACAAACTCACACCATAAATAGAACAATAATGGGCTGAACAATGACCTAGGAAATTCTTTTTTCCAAGAGAAGCCTATTAGAAAGGAAAGAATATTGCCAAAGCCACAAACCAACATTCAAAAATGCCTTATGGATAGCAACATAAATTCTATCACATATAATACTGTACTATGGTTTGAATCCAAAATGATATAGCCAAATTTAGAGAACAACACTCAACAATGACATATAAACATTGAGAATAGTGAAAACCAATTGTGAAGATAACAGAGTATGAATTAAATAGCTATATATTGATATTTAAAACTAGACACATCCATATTTAGATAAATGCATCACCTTAAAGCTACATGTACATAATAAATATATAGACATACACACTAACACCTTAAATGAAACAATAATGGTTTGAACAACATCCTAGGGAATTCTTTTTTTCAATAGGACCTTATTAGAAAGCAAACAATATAGCCATAAACCAATGGATTTCAAAAATTGAGTAGACATTTGCTATGTTTTCTAAAGCTTTAAAAGGTAGTTGTTACTTACCAATATTGCAATTACACAAAACCATACAATAATTAATACTGATACCATTTCGGTGGACTTCTCTATCAGCATGCCAAACACTTTCAATTTAAAAATAAAAAAATAATCTACCACCTTTTTCTTGGCCGCAATCCACGAGCCAGAAGGCTTAAAAACTTGGGTCAATAATTCCCTATGGAAAACATCGTAAAGTCCATAACATTGACTATTTTACTGTGTTCCAACCATTCACACTAAACAAAATCCATAAATGAAACAATATAGCCCATGGTAAACAACAACAGTGAACAATGCCTTATGCAAAATAACACAACGTGCATATCATTTACTATTTTATCGTATTGTAACCATCACCATAAAATAAAAGCCATAAATGAAATAATATTGGTATCAATAGTCACCTAGATGAGAAAACCTGCAAAAGACTAGAATTCATAGTAACAAACAATATTGATTTCAACAAACTATATAGTCTTTTTTCAAATAGAACCTTATTGAAAAGGAAACAATATACCCTAATCTAGAGAACAACAATCAACATTGTCTTACGAAAAACAACACAAACTGTATAACATTAACTATTTTATTCCATTCCAACCATCCCCATAAAATATTGCTTTCAATAGTAACCCAGATTGAAAACCCACAAAACACAAAAAGCTCACAACAATAGACCAATTCAAAACCTTCACCATAAATGATGCAGAGTGGCAGGGATAGCAAACACCCAAATATAATGTAAAGTACCCTCTAGCACTTAGGTTTCAACAAACTTCCACAAACTATGGTGAATTAGGCACTTTTTTGTCAAAAGGCTAGTAGCCTTACCCGGTAGGACAGTCAATATAAAAACCACATGGATTATTTTCAAGGCACCAAACCTATGAATTCAGACATCCACAATGGACCCCTACAAATTTCCAAAACCTTTCCTCTTGACTGTCAAGGCATCACTCACAATGGCCCTTTCTACCACTACTCCAAGAGGCCTAATTCACAGACCTACACCTGGGTCTTGACTATCTAGGCTCTCCCCTTCACCCCAAAGCCAAAAAATGAACTCCTACAGGTTTTTCACACCTATCACCATCATTCCTAAGTGCCTTTCAAACAGATTCTTCAAAATAAAGCAAAAACTCACTTTTTGCTTGTCACATGGGCTTGCCACATAGAGATGTCAAGCCAAAACATTGCTCCATTTGCCTCCAAAGTTCTTTCTGCTCTCCAAGACCTCTGATACATAAAATTTCACCCTCATACCTTCCATCCCACCAATATTTGGCAATGCTACAGTGTGGGAATGGAAGATGCATCCATTTTTTGCTCAAAACCTTGATTTTGAGGTTTTCAGACCACCCGGGAGTAAAATTAAGATATCTCCCTTATTACTCAATGAAATATCACCACTCCAACTCCAAAAGAAATCTTATTCAATTAACTATTACACCCTTCAAAAAAACAAAACGTACAGATCGTACCAAGTACGGGATCAGCAAATTCTAGAGGAAAACATGGGGTTTGAGACCACCCGGTAGTAAAATGGCAATATCTCACTCAATTCTCAATGAAATCACACCATTCAAACGCCAAAAGAAAGGTGATTCAATTATCTATCCAACCATTACAGGACTATAACATGAAACAACATATAAAGCACGGGATCAGCAGTTTCTTGATGAAAAACTCAAAAACAGCAATTTCTCCTTTGAAAACTCCTTCTCAACTTCTTCAACAACCTTGCCTCGACCAAGAGAGGCATATTTGAAGCCTACTAACTCCCTCCAACTTCCTACAACTGCCATTTTAATCAGTTGGTCATTGGAAACACATTTAGACTTCACTTGAACACATAAATGCCTAATTAAGGCAATTTAGACAATTTTCACCAACTTGCCTACAAAGATGCTTCCAAAATATGTGAAAGGCATACAAGCCAACTAAAATGAGCAAGGTGACTCCCCTCAAGTGTCTAGATACAACAAGGCATCCTTATTTCGTTAATTTTCCAAAATGTATTAGACTTACAAAGGAGGATGGAGACCTTGTTTATACAAAGAGTTGGTCACCAAGACCAAAATTCCACCAAAAACTTAGGAGACCTATTAAAAAGCATTGAAATGGTCCTTAGGACCTTATTCTAACACAAAAATAAGAAACCAAACATAACTAAACATTCTAGGTCCATTAGACCCATGGGTGCTCCTGCACCATACTCCCAAGCAAGAAAAAGATCTCAAGTCCTCTTTGAGATCAGGTCTTCTACAGTAGTTCCATGCTATTTAATGTCAGTTTCAGACATCCAAGTGGCATCCTCTTTAGGTAGATCTTTCCACTTAACCAATTACTCCTTGTAGACCTTTCTTCTAGTCCTCTTTGTCTCCTTGGTGTCTAGGATGCATTCAAGAGTCACAGGTTGGCTTGGGGGTAATTCCTTAACCCAATCTTCATCTTCCATTGGTGTTGGAACTGCTACATCCCTTGCATTCATAGAAGCTTTGAAAGGATACAAATTAGAAACATTAAAGATAGGAGAGATTTCCACCCCAGGAGGTAGCTCTATTTCATAAGCATTTTGGCCAAATTTGTGGACCACCTTACAAGGTCCTATCTTCTTCATCATGAGTTTAGTATACTTTCCCTTTGGAAGTCTCTCCTTCTTCAAGTGAGCCATCACTAAATCTCCAACCTTGTATTGAACATCCCTCTTCTTCAAATCTGCTCTTTCTTTATACTTCTCAACATTCTTTTGTAGAGTTTCCTTCAATTGTTGATGGATATCCCTTATTGTAACAGCAAAGTCCTCTCCTTGAGCACTTCTCCTATCAACTCCTTTTAGATCTCTCAATTCATAGACCCCTCTAGGGTGCATGCCATATACTACTTCAAAAGGGCTCCTACCAATGCTCCTATTCATGGAGTCATTGTATGCAAATTCAGCCTGAGGTAAAATCAGATCCCAAGCTTGTCCATGCTCCTTGGTAAGACATCTCAAGAGATTTCCCAATGATCTATTCACCACTTCAGTTTGCCCATCCGTTTGTGGATGGTATGCAGAGCTAAAGGACAGATTTGTGCCAAGTTTCTTCCATAAGGTCCTCCAAAAGTGACCTATGAACTTAGAATCCCTGTCAGAAACAATACTTAAGGGCAATCCATGTATTCTAACAACTTCCTTAAAGAAGATACCTGCTATACTAGATGCATCATTTGTGCATTTACAAGGAAGAAAATGAGCCATCTTACTAAACCTATCAACCACCACAAAAACACTATCAAAACCTCTTTGTGTCCTAGGCAGTCCCAAGACAAAATCCATACTTACACTCTCCCAAGGCCTATTGGGAATGGGGAGTGGCTGATAGAGCCCTGCATTTGTTGAAGTTCCCTTTGCTCTTTGGCAGATTGTGCATCCTTCCACAAACTTTCTCACATCCACTTGCAGCCTTGGCCAATAATAGTACCTCCTTACTTGTTCCAAGGTCTTATCAAGGCCAAAATGACCTCCAAGACTCCCACTGTGTTTCTCCTTTATAATATTCTCCCTCATTGAGCATTTAGGCACACACAATTGACTTCCTTTAAAGAGCAAACCATTCTGCAACAGAAAATCAGAGTATTCACCATGAAAAGTATTCAAATGCTGATCACAAACATTGTATACCTCCTTAAAATCTGCATCTTCGTGATACATGTCTTTCAATGCATCAACCCCCATGCTTTGGAGTTGAATCTCTTGCACCACAAGTGCCCTTCTACTGAGAGCATCTGCCACCTTGTTTGCTTGGCCCTTCTTATGCTTTATTGTGAATGTATAGGTTTGTAAAGACTCCACCCACTTCATGTGCCTATGATTGAGTTTATCCTGTGCATTCAAGAAACTCAAAGCATGATTATCAGTATAGACAACAAATTGTTTAGGTAACAAGTAGTGCCTCCACTTTTTGAGGGCTTGGACCATAGCATACAATTCCAGATCATAGGAAGAATACTTCCTCTTTGCTTCATTCAACCTTTCATTGAAAAATGCAACTGGTCTGCCTTCTTGGCTCAAGACAGCCCCTATTGCTTGGTTACTAGCATCACATTCAATTGTAAAAACCTTATCAAAATCAGGGAGCACAAGTATAGGTTGCTGTGCTACTCTCTTTTTCAGATATTCAAACCCTTTATCAGCCTCATTGGTCCAAGAAAACTTACCCTTGTTACCTCCTTTGATGGTGTCCAAGATGGGTGCACAAATTTGACTAAAGTTCTTGATGAACTTTCTATAAAAGCTTGCAAGTCCATGAAAGCTTCTCACATCTCCCATGGATTTTGGTGTTGGCCAAGTAAGAATAGTATCCACCTTTGAAGGATCCATCTTCAAACATCCCTTGGAGATGACAAATCCAAGGTACACTAGTTCTCCTTTCATAAATTCACACTTTTCCATGTTGATCAGCAACTTCTCCTCTTGTAACCTCTTCAATACAATGTCAAGGTGCTTTAAATGTTCTTCTTTAGACCTGCTAAACACAAGAATATCATCTAGATAAACCACAATAAACTTTCCAATGAAAGGTCTCAATACCTCATTCATAAGGCGCATAAAGGTGCTAGGGGCATTTGACAACCCAAAGGGCATCACCAACCATTCATAGAGGCCCTCATTAGTCTTAAAAGCTGTCTTCCATTCATCCCCCTCTCTGATCCTTATCTGATGATAACCGCTTTTCAAATCAATCTTGGAAAAGTAGGATCCCCCTGCTAGGCAATCCATAAGGTCCTCCATTCTTGGCATTGGGAACCTATATCTGATTGTGATCCTATTAATGGCTCTTGAATCAGTGCAAAGCCTCCAATTCCCATCCTTCCTTGGTGCTAGGACAGTAGGAACAGCACATGGGCTCAAACTCTTTCTCACTAGCCCCTTATCCAACAAATCTTGCACTTGTCTTGCAATCTCCTCATTTTGAGTAGGTGTCATCTTATATGCAGCCTTATTGGGCAATGTAGCCCCTGGAATCAGATCAATATGGTGGCTTATATCCCTAATGGGAGGTAGGGAACTAGGTAGTTCATTTACTATTATGTCCTTGTAGCTTTCCAACAACTCTTGGACCTCTCTAGGTGCATCTTTCTCCTTCTTTGTGGGCAGATCTGCTTCACTCTTTGGCTTCATAATCAGGAAGAATCCTCTTCCTCCACTTTCCTTCAAGGTCTTCATGAACTCCTTCTCACCCACCATCAAAACACTAGGCCCTTCATGCTTTGCCTTGTCTTCTTCTATGAGAGGTGTGAGGTTGTAAGCCACCCCATCCTTCACAATGGAGTATGTATTCTTCTCCCCATCATGCTTGGCCTTCCTATCAAACTACCAAGGCCTCCCAAGCAGCAAGTGGCACACATCCATAGGGATGATGTCACATAGGATCTTGTCCTTGTATGACCCAATGTTGAATTCCACCCATACTTGCTCATTCACCAAGACCTGTTGTCCTTTACTAAGCCATGAAACTTTGTATGGGTTAGGGTGAGAAATCCTTTTCAAATTCAATTTTTCTACCATCTCAATTGAAGCAAGATTATCAGTTGATCCTGAGTCCACTACTATCTTACACACCTTACCTTGTACCTTGCAATTGATTCTGAAGAGTGCCTTCCTTTGTGGGGGTTCTTCAGGGATTGGTGCCTTGAGCAATGCTCTCCTAATCATCAAATTCTCTCCAACTTCTGATGTGAGGTTTACTGCAGGTGATGTCACACTTTCTTCATCTTCATGTACCAATTGATTCCTCCTCTCTCCACCATGAGAGCTTGATCCTTGCTTTTCGGGGCATTTGAAGGATGGATGCCCAGGCTGGTTGCAAGTGTAACATCTCCCTGAAAACTGATTGGAACTTCTCCCTCCATTAAATCTGCCTCTACCATTGTGTCTCCTACCCCTGAATCCCCCTCTATTGCTTGAGTCTCCACTTGATTCATTAGGATTAGATTCCTCTTGATGTTTTTGGTACTGATTTCTGCCCCCAAAACTACCTCTACCTCTGAAATTCTTGCCTCTTCCTCTACTTTGTTGCTCTTGTTTCCTTCTTATCTTCTCTTCAGCCTTATGTGCAATTTGTATGCAATCCTCCATGGTCTTGGGGACAACCAAACTGATCTCATCTTGTATGTTTAGCCTTAGGCCATTGATATACCTGGCCACTCTTTCATTCTCACTCTCCACATGATCACATCTCATGCTCAACTTGAAGAATTGTTCAGTGTAGGATGAAACATCCATGTCTTTTTGCTTCAGATTCTGTCTCTTTTTGAACTCCTGCACCTCATAATCAGTAGGAAGGAATTGTGCCTTCAACCTATGCACCATCCTATCCCATGAGTTGATCATGGACTTACCCATCTTCACCCTTTCTCCTTGGATGAAATTCCACCATGTCAAGGGGGATCCCTTCAACTTTGTTTTGGCAAACTTTACCTTCTTATTCTCTGCCATTTCTTTATATTCAAAGTAATTATTCAATGCCTCTACCCACTCTAACACTTCTTCAACATCCATTTTTCCACTATACACCGGCAGATCCATCTTCACTTCAGAGGACTCTCCTCTAGATGCTTGCAATGCTTTAAGGATTCTTCTCTCATGAGGGGGTATCTCTTCCCCCTGAGGGTTCTCTTCACCTTCTTCACCCTCTGGCTCTTCTTCACAGGAACTCTCTTCCTCAATGGCCACTCCTCTCCTTCTGTTCACTGCTTTTAAGGCCTCTATCTCTTCTCTCAAGGCCTTCAACTCCTTTGCAACCACCGGTCCAGCTTTTGGAGGCATGATGACTTTCTTTCAACAACTACCTGCAATCAGGCTCTGATACCACTATGATGCAGAGTGGCAGGGATAGCAAACACCCAAATATAATGTAAAGTACCCTCTAGCACTTAGGTTTCAACAAACTTCCACAAACTATGGTGAATTAGGCACTTTTTTATCAAAAGGCTAGTAGCCTTACCCGGTAGGACAGTCAATATAAAAACCACATGGATTATTTTCAAGGCACCAAACCTATGAATTCAGACATCCACAATGGACCCCTACAAATTTCCAAAACCTTTCCTCTTGACTGTCAAGGCATCACTCACAATGGCCCTTTCTACCACTACTCCAAGAGGCCTAATTCACAGACCTACACCTGGGTCTTGACTATCTAGGCTCTCCCCTTCACCCCAAAGCCAAAAAATGAACTCCTACAGGTTTTTCACACCTATCACCATCATTCCTAAGTGCCTTTCAAACAGATTCTTCAAAATAAAGCAAAAACTCACTTTTTGCTTGTCACATGGGCTTGCCACATAGAGATGTCAAGCCAAAACATTGCTCCATTTGCCTCCAAAGTTCTTGCTGCTCTCCAAGACCTCTGATACATAAAATTTCACCCTCATACCTTCCATCCCACCAATATTTGGCAATGCTACAGTGTGGGAATGGAAGATGCATCCATTTTTTGCTCAAAACCTTGATTTTGAGGTTTTCAGACCACCCGGGAGTAAAATTAAGATATCTCCCTTATTACTCAATGAAATATCACCACTCCAACTCCAAAAGAAAGCTTATTCAATTACCTTTCCAACCATTACACCCTTCAACCATAAAACAAAACGTACAGATCGTACCAAGTACGGGATCAGCAAATTCTAGAGGAAAACATGGGGTTTGAGACCACCCGGTAGTAAAATGGCAATATCTCACTCAATTCTCAATGAAATCACACCATTCAAACGCCAAAAGAAAGGTGATTCAATTATCTATCCAACCATTACAGGACTATAACATGAAACAACATATAAAGTCCGTACAATGCACGGGATCAGCAGTTTCTTGATGAAAAACTCAAAAACAGCAATTTCTCCTTTGAAAACTCCTTCTCAACTTCTTCAACAACCTTGCCTCGACCAAGAGAGGCATATTTGAAGCCTACTAACTCCCTCCAACTTCCTACAACTGCCATTTTAATCAGTTGGTCATTGGAAACACATTTAGACTTCACTTGAACACATAAATGCCTAATTAAGGCAATTTAGACAATTTTCACCAACTTGCCTACAAAGATGCTTCCAAAATATGTGAAAGGCATACAAGCCAACTAAAATGATCAAGGTGACTCCCCTCAAGTGTCTAGATACAACAAGGCATCCTTATTTTGTTAATTTGCCAAAATGTACTAGACTTACAAAGGAGGATGGAGACCTTGTTTATACAAAGAGTTGGTCACCAAAACCGAAATTCCATCAAAAACTTAGGAGACCTATTACAAAGCATTGAAATGGTCCTTAGGACCTTATTCTAACACAAAAATAAGAAACAAAACATAACTAAACATTCTAGGTCCATTAGACCCATGGGTGCTCCTGCACCAATAAAACACGAAGCATAAATGAATCAATATTAGTTTGAATAGAAACCGAGATGAAAAAACTCAAAAAAAACACACGAGGTTAACTATTTTGCAACCATTCACACAAAACTAAAGCCATAAATGAAACAATATAACCTAAGGCAGAGAGTTGCAACCATCACCACAAAATGAAAGCCATAAATCAAACAATATTGGTATCAATAGTTTAACCTAGATGGGAAAATCTGCATTACACAAAAAATCCCACTAACAAACCCATGCAAAACCAACACTGCAAAAGCCAAACCATAAAGCAAATAATTTTCATTTCAACAAACTATATATAGTCTTTTTTCAATAGACCCTTATCAAAAAGGAAACAATAGTTAGAGAATAAAATCAACATTGCCTTATGCAAAAGAACATAAAGTGTATAACACTAACTATTTTATTGTGTTCCAACCATTGCCACAAAATAGATTCAAAACCTTCACCACAAAATGCACACCATAAATGGAACAATATTGGTTTCACCAATGACCTAGAAGAAAAACCCCATAAAAAATAGATGAATTCAAAGTAGTAAACTAACTCACAAACAAACAATATTGCCTTCCACCCACTATGACTACATGGAGACTATAAAAAATATTCGTTTCAACAGTAACCCAGATTGAAAAACCCACAAAAAACACACGAATGCATAGTAACAAACCAATGCAAAAACAAACGATGTTGCCTTCCACCCTTCACAACTACATAGAAACCATAAATGAAACAATATAAGCTAAACTATAGAACAACAATCAACAATGCCCTTTGGAAAATAACATAAATTATTTTTGAAATACTCGACAAATGGTTTTTTCAATATGCACCTCTTTCAACTTGCTTTCTCTCCACTCCCTTCTTTCTCTAGGACCTACAAAAAATGGACAAAGAATTATCACAACTGACACTTTTGTATTGATTTTGCAACCATTGCCCCATGTAAAAAACACAAAATAACCTCCAACCACCTTCACAGAAATTCCACAACCGATGGTCACACTTGCACCTTCACAAAATCTTGCCCTCCTCACTCACAACTATCTTCAAGAACAAGGTAAACCCAAAGAACAACACCCAACAATGTCATATCGAAAATTGTGTAGACCTTCACTTTGTTTTCCAAGAATTTTAAAGGGTAGGTGTTACTTACAATCATCGCCACTACACAGAAACCTTACAATAATTAATTTTGATGTCATTTCGTTGTCCTTCTCTATAGGCACACCAAACACTTTTTTAAAAACAATCTTCCACCTTTTCCCCGATGCTAAAAAGCTCAAAAACTAGGAAGGTTGACAAAGATTCCAACCAAAGTTCACACAAAATCAAAAAAATGTGCAAGAATTCGCTTTGTTTTCCAAGGATTTTAAAGGGCAGGTGTTACTTACAACCATCACCACTACATGAAAACCTTACAAAAATTAATGTTGATGCCATTTTGTTGGCCTTCTCTATCAGTGCGCCAAACGCTTTTTAAAAAACAATTCTCCACCTTTTCCCCGACACTGGAAAGCTCAACAATCAGGAAGGATGGCAAAAATTCAGACCAAAGTTCACACAAATAGCCTATCGACTAATTAATATAAATAGATAAAATCATAAGAATTTATATAATATATGTTAATATATAAATATAGATTAGAGAAGAAGGTCTACAAAACAAAATAACCTATCATATATATTAATATAAATGTACAATATAAATTAATATATTACCTACACAATGTTGATTAACTTATTTACCTAAAAAATATTACCTTCAATAACATAAGATATAAATAGAAATAATATATATATTCTACATTAATATATAGGTTATATATAAATTAATATTATCTATAGTAAATTAGGTTGTATATTATATATACTAAAGACCTAAAATAATATAGGTTATCTTATATACCTATATATTACAGGTTATAATTTTTATGGAGAACCTATATATAGATTAATATAAAAATATACATGATGAAAAAAATTATTAATGAAAAGAAGGAGAGCATATAATAATTAAATTATACCATAAAATATTAAAAACATAGATAACAAAGATATTAGTCTAATGGAAAGAAGAATACAATTTTTATTTTATTTTATTATTTTAATAGTGTTAATCCAAATCTCTCTAAAATAATTAATTGATTTTTGTGAGATTTTCTTTAATAAAAAACATAACAATTACATTCTTAAAAAAATTTAAAATAAGTAACATTTATTTATTTTATAAAGATTTAATGAAATGACTTTATAAAGAAAAAATATTGCTTTCCTACCTTGCATTCCCTACAAATGAGTCAATAACACACATAAATTTTTATCCAATCATATGTGCAAGAAATAATTTTTATAATTTGTAAAGTTAAATATTTTACAAGTTGACTTCATAAAATTGAATTTTTTTAATTTTTTTTTTAAATATTATTTTTGATTGGTTGAAAACTAAATTATTAATAACTAGTTAACTAAAAAAATCCAAACTCATTACAATAATACTATGCCAATGGCAAGTACTAATAACTAGGAGATAAGGTGATGAGGTTTATCCACCCTTAAAGGGTGGAGTATTTACTTTTTCATCACATTATTTAATATTTGTGGTTATTGGTGGTCAATTCCTATTGGTTGATTTGCCACCTCCACCCTCTCCTTAGTTATATATAAACTCACTACCTCGCTTTTATTTTTCATCTTGGAACCTCTTAATGCAATTTTATCATCTTGACATTGCATATCTCTCAGAGTTGCTAGTTTACATTGTTTATATTTTTCTAGTTTATGCAGCTTTGAATTTTTCTTATAAATTTCCTTGGGTTATTCAATCTATGACCAACCTAAAAATATGGAATAATTATTTATTCTTATATAAAATAATCCATGCAACATCCACTTGAAAGAATCAACACTCTCAACAATTGGTGCTTAGCAACCGAAAAACTAACAAGGAACATCCAAGGAATATAAAAAGGAGAAAAAATCTGATCTACACCACAATGATGTTCAACTATGATCAACCCAAGGGTTCAAAAACCCAAAAATATCATGATACCATGATCAACAAGATAAAATAACTTCTACAAGGCTCAAATGCCAAATATTCTTAAAATGGAATACACTAGGTGGGTGATTCTTCATGCAATAATTGCATCCATTCTAGTAGTAAGCTATAAATGCCTCAAAAATACTAAGGAGAAACTCATAAAAACACCATTTTAAATAACCTCAATTAGATACACCAAAAGGAACACATATATAAATATACTGTACATAATAAATATAAATAATATATTCCAAAGAACTTACTAATGCACCATCATAATCCTACACTATGTCAAACATAAGTATAATTATATAAACTACATCTAAATGACACAATGTGTGTCTTCATTTTATCCAATAACATGGCTTTAATGTTTACAACACCTCAAAAAAATAATCAAATAATGTTTGAGCGTTGAGACATAGACACCTAACTATGAAAGAAAAACTCACCATTGCTACAAGAAAGGTGGCATTGGTGGAAGACTTACCAATCATGAGATGAAACCACCATGATGAGTATATGAGAGGGGGAAATGATAACCATACAATAATCAGGTACTAACCCATGATTTCATTCTCTCATAAATACAATGCAATGCTAGGATGATGAAATCATGAACCTCAAATCCACACAAAGAGCTATTTACACACTCATACATCATCAACGGAAACCTACACAAATGGGAAAATGGTTGGGAGATATAACTTATATTGACTAGATGATCCCTCCACCAATTTCTTGAATTGGGAGTAGGATGATGATGACAACCACCTCCAATCCACTCAATAATGAATAAAACAACACCTAACACCAAGGAAAACCTTCACAAAAGGTTTCTTTGTTATAATTACAAGCTCTCCACCAACTAGAATGTCGAATGGTCATTTTTGAGAAATGACATGCTTATCAATGTAAAAGGTATAATAACTCTCAAGTTATGACACTTGTTAGCAAAGTGACAACTTGAGAAGAATCCCTAGGCTAAGGGGAAATAATTTGTATACAATTATTTTATTGAGAAATGAATAAAAGAACTCACTATCTAAAAATAGGGGACAACAACTTCCATAGGATAAAACAAGAGAAAGAAAAGTAAGAATAATAATAGTTGGTAGACTAGGTCACATCCAACCATCTACTAGCTTTTAAATTCAGACGTAGTCTAAGAAAGTAATTCAACACAACTCATTCTCAATATCATCTAGTAAATACATAAATCAAACTCATATAGAGATTCAATTACATATCACTCAATGAAAAGAATGATATTCACAATAATGCACAAGCTACTCATAACCAAAAGATCCACATGGATACAATAAAATTCATAACATTTCCAAACATTTCACAAATCATCCACCTACATTCTACAAGGAGCAAGGAATTTTAAACTTAGCATAAATCTAATTAACACAAAAATAAGAATCTAGTACATTCTCTACAATCTAATTCCTTATACATTCTATAAAATTTTCATCATGAATGTGATAGAGAACAACATTTGCAAGATGCATGACAAATAAATCACAATAAAGCACAAAATGAGCTTAATTCAAACAATAAATAAAGTGTGACCAAGGGTCACAAAATAATAAAATGGAAAATTTGGTGACTAGACTAATCAAAAGAAGAATTAAAAAAATTAACTCTAGTCCTTCTATTAATTAGGAAATTCATCAATAACCAAAAAGTATAAAATTTAGAAGGTATAATCAAATGCACTATGTGACTAACACTATCCACAATTGATGGAGTAAAAAAATAAACTACACCTAAAATACAATATCCAAGGTTAGATAAAGAACATGTTCAAGCACACAAATCAAGTGAGTCTTCTAAGACTCTAATAACATCACACAACATAGATCACATTTTTTTTTGTTTAATCATTCTAACATAATCTACTTGTCAAGAAATCACAATACAATCACGTCATTATGCTTGAATATAAAAGTAAGGGTTTTTATAGTATTCACAAGAAAATTTCCTTCCTACTCTAGAATGACACTCCATTAAAGAATCACATGCAAAGAAATTATAGCCATAATTTAATGATAGGACATATCCACACCTCAATAATCTTATGAAAATTTAAGGCTAAGCTAAGACACATCAAACTCAAGCCAAGGATGTTGAACACATTCACTTATGCAAGGAATGGCCAACATTAAATCATGTAGAAATCATAGATTCCGTGGGATATGAATTTAATCATGCCATGCATCTCTACATCATACTATAACAACAAAAATTATACTTTCTTAAAAACAAACAATACATAGTTTGAGGCTTTAATCTAAACACACATAATGCTTTCATAATACAAAACTTTGTTTTCACAATTCAATATGCACACTATGCAAGAGGGAGAAATCACAAGTAGATTTGATCAATTAAGGATTTAATATTTAATAATTTGTTTTTCTAAATATTTATCACAATTAGCATTATATTTACCCATTTACACTACTTTCTTTAAAAAATGTTAATATAATGAAACATCTAGGTTACCACCAAAATCCTAGGAACAAACACAATTTGGGGATATAAGTCATTGTCTGAAATGATCTATTAAAAACAAATTAACATTTTATTTCATGTGCCTCATATGCATTTCACACATATGACATGGGCACAGATGATGAACAATACACAAAGTACTTTAGGAAAAAATTTCAAAATATCACACAAGAGAGATTTAATATTTACCAATTACGACAAGGTGGAAAAGAAAGGTATGCTACTTATGTAACATAACCTACATGCAAAAATGTATACAATGCAAGATTCCTTTAAACAATAAATACCACACCACCACCTTTTTTCACTTATTATACATATAAACAAAATAAATCTTTCAATTTCAAATGAATCACTCACACACAATAATACACAATGTTAAATCATGAGATAAATAATTAGCATTTCTTTACACTCAAGAAAATTTTCACAATCATATTGTTATAAGAAAACAAACATGCAAAAAAGACCATCCAAGGGTCATCACGTTCATACAAAGAAAGAATCAAAACATAAAGAAGGAAATCACACACAAAAGCAATTTCTCTAGAAACTCAAGGTTCTAACTAACCATCCAAACATGCACTGCTCAAACATATCATCAAGGAGAAAAATTAGTCAAAACACCTACTACCTATAGCACACACAACACACTAAGGCCCTTGAATACTCATAAATAACAACAAAAACATGGGAGAGTGATCAATATCCACCTTAGGATACTTTCAACCAGGGTTAGCCTTCCTTCCTTTTCAATTGTGGTAAGGCCTAGGAGGCACCCTTCCTCCACAAACACATTGCATGGGTCATATCACATTTAACTATAAAAAATGCCACACCGAGGTACAATAATAAATAAACCAAACAACAAAATCACTAAAATAAGTACTTGATAATCACACATCAAGAAGACAAAAACCACATGGGAAAGTACATCAACCTGAGATCCCAATTTTGCAACATGGTCTTTGATACAAAATGTAATGTCCCAAGCCACACACTTGAGACCTTAATACATAAAAAAGAGATGCATGTTTTTTTTCCAACCAAAGTGTCATTAAGAAATCTAGAAAACACTTAAACTTGCACAAGGTGTCATAAGAACTTATTATGACACACTTGTCACAAAAAACAATGCACAAAACTTGGTGACACAAGAAAAATAATTTAAAATACCATGAGATAGAAAACCATGGTTGCCATTAAAAATGAGGCATGGGGAAGAGTCAAGATTACCAAAAGCATTGAAACATCCTCCATTCCCTTTCTAGACAATCACCGTCCAAATCCCACTAGGGCATGACACATAATAAATTATTAACAAAGTCTTAGCATTTCTATTAGAGGTCACCAATAAGCCTTAACACCCCAAAAGGTATTAGAATTACCATAATTCCAATAATGGCATTGGGATTTCCCTGATTTTGATGCATCATTGAGCTTCTCTCAAGGCCAATCCCATAATATCAAACTCAGAAAGGATTGATACAACAACATTAAGCTTCAAGAAATTTAAATGCATGACACTCGATATTAGAATTCACTAAATTCTGATACATTGAAACTTAGGTGCGTAGTGTACTTCCATGTGTTAGATGTTGACTTACAAATGATGTAAAAATATTAGTGATGTTTAAAAGCATTCTCTAAACTATTGAATTCTTTTTAATTTACCCTAGCCCATTTTTGTGACTATGAATTCAACCATACACCTATAGATCTAATCTAACATGTGGATTCAATTTCTACCTATAGATTAAATCTTTAGTATTTTATTTTGGTCCAACTAAGAAAATGGTTATTGTGCTTTCTAGTTTGCAGATGGTAGGGATAATTATTCCTATTTGTAAAACCATGTATATATCTAGTCAACAACTAGTTAAAATATTGAGAACGCTCTCAAACATGTTAGATGTCCTAGATGTCAGTGTAATGAAATTGATTGATAAATGGTCATGTTAATGCATTTATGTAGTAATGATAGTTCTAGGATCTACAAGAGATCTAGATGCCACTAGGAGATGTTCGAATATAACTTGATGTTTAAAATGAATAAAGGTTAGACCTTGAGTGAGCACATAATGATTATATGAATACATGAAATCAATCTTAAATTAGAATTGGAATTATTTTTTTTAAATCATTTACACCAAAAAAAAAAAATTGAAGATCAAAACAAATGTCTATGAATACATATAGATAAAAATAAATAAGATCTAGATTACATACTCACGTTCAATAAAAAACACAACATTTATATGATTATTATTATATAAAAGATACTCTAAACAAAAACATAAAATAAAATAACAAATATATAACTAATACAAAAAATAATATAAAATTAAATTCACACATATATTATGAAAAATTTCAACTAAATATATAAATAAAAGAGATAATTTTATTTGTGCCGACTCTACCAACTTTTAAAATCTGAATATGCTACTTTACATCTCTTGCACACATTAAATTAATTATTATTATTATAATTAATAATAAAAGTCAGAATTCAAACCATGGATATGTATGTAGGCATAGTTTTGAGAATGGTCCTTAACCTACCTACAACTTGCAGACAAAGTTAAAGAAGGTTGGATTCCTCAAAGTGTACAAAGGACAAAGATTTAACAATAAAAGATATTCCTAATCCTCATAACAGAGTTATAAAAACCTATTAGCATGCCCTACAATAGGGACAATTTGGTAAGCCTACTCACATAAATTAATGCTAAGCTTTCTCGTATACAATACCTATGGTTTGAAAGGTAACATTACTTGAGACAGATGGAATCTTACCAGGTGCGAAGTTCTTCCAACCCTTCTCATTGCTTGCTATGCAATTCCTGATAGAACAGCATCTTTATAGGTTTACATCTACAACTATTTCTTTTTATATTGAACTCAAGCTACAACAGTTAAATATTACCATAGCAGGGACAGCTCTCTGTCAACAAAAACAGAGTAATAACGGAATAATAAGAGTGCAAATTAGATAACAATGTACTTAAATGATATGGGACAACTCTACCATTTTGAAATTCGAAACATAAAAAATATTGAAAAAAATAAACAGATTTTGAATTCTTTCATCAATTATCAATGATTAATAAGAATTTGAAATCAGATTTGTCAAAAAATTATAAATTATTGATTAAGTAGAATTTAAATTTAAAATTTTCTGTTTTTTATATAAGTTTATAACACAAATATGTCTTAATTGTAAATCAATACAAAATGATAGCACATTATATTATTATTTTTTAATTATATGTTTGTTATACATTTTTTAAGGATCATTTATGTTGATTTTAGATAAATATCAATGTAATAAATTATTATCATTTGACTGTAAACCTATTTGATAGTTGCTGCCAACCCATTTGATAGATACAACCGACCCATTTGATAGATACATCCAACCCTCTTCCACCATCTATTGAACTATTTTATTATCCTTAAACTTTACCTCATACAGAATTTTTAAAAATCAGACAGTTTTTTGGTAGATAAATAACAACATAATTCAATATCATCATTTAACTATGAGCGTTCTGATAGATACAATCAACCCTCTTCCACCATCGATCAAATAGGTTTATTATCCTTAAACTGTGCTCTGTACACTTTTAATAAAAAAATCATACAGATTTATTGTAGATAGATAAAACAGAATTCAATATTATCATTTCGTTGTGAACCTTTTCCATAAATACAACCAACCCTCTTCCACCATCCATGAGACAACTTTATTATCCATAAATTTATTTTAGACACGTAGCAATATAATAAAACCAACCCTCTTCCACCACCTGCTATCAACTGTTTGATAGATACATCCAACTCTCTTCCACCATCTATCCAACTGTTTTATTATCCTTAAATTTTATCTCGTACACAATTTTTGAAAACCAGACACATTTATTGTAGACAAATAACAACATAATTCAATATCATCATTTGACTATGAACGTTCTTGATTGCTATAGCCAGCTTTCTTCCACCATCTATCAAACTGTTTTATTATCCTTAAACTGTGCTTCATACACTTTTAAATGAAATCATACTGATTTATTATAGACAGATAACAACATAATTTAATATTATCATTTTGCTGTGAATCTTTTGAATAAATCTGGCCAACCCTCTTTCACCACACATGAAACAACTTTATTATACTTAAATTTATTTTAAACGCAACAATATAATACATCATTATCATTTAACAAAACCATAATTAATAAATACAACCAACTCTCTTCCACCACCGCCTACTATCAACCAAACCTATCACAGGGACATTACTGGAGCATACTTTTTACTAAGCTGCAAAAATTAAAAAAAAGGGTTTACTTTGAGGGATTTCATGTCACGTCGCTCTCCTAATATGTGGAGGGAATAGATAATTTTTATGTTATCCCTCTTGTGCTTTGAGCGATATTATTATTATTGTTTGAAGGATAAGAGGACAGTCACTTTAGACAAAAATAAATGATTATATTCGCATGCATATATTTATACCATTGTCCTTGCAAAGGTCGCACGCGCATTCAATAATATATGTAAATGCCTGTAACTATCAACTCTCCCGGCAATGGACAACCATCACATTATGTTTTGTACTTCGGCTACAATTTGCTTCACTAATATTATTCCCTTCCAAGGAAAAAGTTCTTTTTCTTTTTTTAAAACATTGGATTCTGCAAGTCAAAACCACTACTTTGCTTTAGAGTGGTGAAGGCAGTATTTGGGTGAATACTATTTCTTAATATCAACTGAAAGGTAAATCCTTGTTCTTTCTTATTGTTAATTCATATAACACAAAAATGCCAACTTAGTTGGTCGAAAGTGATGGAGACAACAACACTCAATAATTGCATGTTTATGTTAAAATTTACTGTTTGTCAACTAAATATCATAGTTTTTAACAAATGTTAACAAATGTCAAATTATACAATAGTATATAGTAAAAAGAAAGCACAAGGTACCTACAAAGTTCCAGCACTCCTACACAAGCACACAAATATATGTATCTTTTTATATTATTCCTCTCCACTCACATACATATGCATATGTCTCCTCTTTTATATATCTATATATTTATCATTTTATTAATTAATTTATAAAATATAAAGACATAAATAAAGACAAAGTTTTGGTTTGATTTTTAACATTTGATTTATATTATTATATATTAATTTTTTTTTTTATAAAAAGTAGGTCACTTCATAGTATAGGTATTTATTGTCTTGTTTTTATTATAGACTTTATGTCTATTTCACTCTAATTTGTGAGAATAAAAATATCTTAAATATTTTAAATATTGCTGAAATCTTCATTAATCATTACTATCATGCATTTTATCCCTTAATTAAATATCTTTTAGAAGTATTTTTTATTCAAAAAATACTTCTTTGCTTCTCTAATATGACATTGTTTAATATAATATCAATAGTGGATCTATTCACAAGAAAACGTTGTACCACTCACTTTAGGTTGAAATCCCCAAAGAAAGGATAATGGCATCCAATGGTCATAACCCACAATGATACAAAAGGTTAGCACAAAGATAACATATTCTTGAACTTGACAAAACTAATCAAAGTCTTCACAAGCCAAAAGAATTATAGTGTGACTATGTTAAAAGAGTGCAACTATGAACAATATGAAGAGGGAAACATCCCTATATGTAATAATGAACATATAAGTATCACACATATATATGAGTAGATGAACATAATATGAAGCATGAATATAGAGAGATAAGTGAGATGTGCCATGAAAGCATAGACAAGAGATATAGGAGTAGTGAGAGAAAAATATAGAATCATGAATGTGATGCAAACTTGATAATTTATTATGATGTGATGAATATATGTGAAGCACTTGAAGTTGATGTATATAAATGTATGTTTATTTTATTATGTGTTATTATATATTTTAAGTTATATGCACTATGCTATGAGGAATACATGAGGAGTATATGGAGTTGATATACATGAATTACATATGAGTGTATGTTTATTTTCTATGTGCTATGATATATTCCACCACATTAATATATAATCCACTACATATATTATGATTCTCTTCCTTATCTATTACACTAAGGTAAACTATAATATAACATAAAAATGTCATACATCTCTATTCTATGATTTATTGACAACATTTGGTTCTATTGATGGGTCTTTTGACACACTTATCAACATAGATAAAATACTAGGTATATCACCCATACTAAAAGGAAATTAATCTATTAGAAAGGAAAAATAACCATTCTAAGGTTTCTACAACTATGTCTTGGTTGTACAATATAACTTAGTTGGATATGAAATTATTGTTCCAAACAAGGAGGATACATAATATTATTCTATTAAAATATAATGCAATAGATCAGAAATAAAATATTTTAAAATTTTCTTAAATATTAATCCTAAAATAGTGTTTCCTTAACCTCAAGTCTAAAATTGATATATCTAAAAAAAATCTTAACTACCATTATATGTTCACTTTTACTTTGATGCTTTTGATCCTATGTGAAGTTCATTTCTAAATCAATCACTTATATGAATAAATATTTTAAATTAAAGGGAGAAATAAAGAGTTTTAGTATAAACTAGATCTGGAATTTCCAATGTCATCTCATGATGTATGAATACATAGATAAATAATAATAATTCTTTCTTAAACATTATACTGTCATCTCCATAAATGATAGTGCAATCTTCAATGGAAGATCTTTAAATCATGAAGCTATTCTCTATTAAACATCAAAATAACTTTTAGAGATTAACAGTATACTCTATAAGATGAATACGCAATGTTCAAGCTAATAAAAAAAATCATTCACCATAAAAAATCACTAGTGATATGATATACAATTAGATCCATCAAATATTCATCTCATGCATGGATAAAAAATATTGATAATTGAAGAATAGAAAAATACTACCAAAATCTTTTATTAAGAATTTTTCTTTGGGTCAATAATTTTAGATCATTAGTATAAAATAAGAATGAACTTTTACTAAGGAGGATAGGACCCTTAGAGTAAGATCTAATGGATAGGATCATTTTGGATCCATTGGTTCACATTTACATAGAATTAATATTTTTGCACAATTTGGTAGTAGGATAATCTCATACATTCATTTGCAATAACTTCTATTCATATTACCTATATCGTTGTTATAATTTTAAAAATGTAACAATCCTTTTCTAAAATTAATTGAATCAATCTACATAAGTTTCTAGGAAAATGAAACTAGAATTTAAAAGATTGAAATTAAAACTTAAAAATTGTTTTCTTCACTTGGACTCTTCTCCATTTGATATATACTCAATAGTTGGTTTATAATTTTCATCTTCTCTCTTCCTATAACCCATTAACTCCAATGGAGAAAGGTTCACCACTTGCATGTGTACATCATCCATAAAAATAATACCTAAATTTCAATGTATCAAAAAAAGAAAGAAGTTGTATTTAGCTCTCATCTTAGTTACATTATTTTCATAAGCTTTGATTATAACTTTTGTCATCATTTTATCCAAGGAATAAAACCTAAAAGTGTATGGTTCTTGTTACAATCCATAAAAATTGAGGAATTTTATATGATCCTTCAAATTATTTGTGTCTATTGCATCATCATCATGATCCCTATACTATATATTCAAATCTTGTAGCAACACTTGAATGCCATACTATATACCCAAGACTTCCTTTCTTGCTTCATTTAGTTCAAAGAGAGTTTTATCAACCAGTTTAATTTAAATTTTATTATTTGAACCCATAGAAGAGCCTGGTTGATAAATTTTGATGAGTGCTACACTGCCCAAACCACACAAAACACAACAATAAATACCAACATAGAAGATGTGAGATAGAAAATAACCCACTTTCAATTATTTTCAAAAAAATGAAATTACAAATTCAAAACTTACATGCTATAGCCTCACGAGCTTGATTCATTACAACAAAATCAACTCTAAAAGAAAAACTATTATTCAAAGCCACAATCTACACTAATGAAGTCACCTTCTACAACCCCCACTTAACCCTTTTATTTTACCCAATAACTGTCATAGAATGTTCTAGAAAGTTCAACTTTCCCTTTTGTTTTGGCACCAAAAGTCCTACCATTTGATTTTTGGCCTAGGAAGAATTTTTTAATGAAATTCACTTTTTAGAGGACCAACTTCGCGGGGCCATAAATTTTGATCCGAGTGTTTGACTCGATATTATTGCATATTGTTGGAAATCTCTCAATGAGATATATAATGTGGGAACCACCATAGGTCAGTTTAACCACTTTTCAAGATATTTAGGGATCTCTAAATTTTTATATTTGAATTTGAAGTTGCATTGGAGAAATTTCCCAAGATGAAAACTTTAATTTCTCCCAAACAATTTAGGGTATTGAGGCAATTCTTTCATGTCCTAAATTTTTTTTCAACTCTACTCCTTTGGGTAAATTTCTAGGTCCATATGATCCCATTTAGTCAAACTTACTACAAATATAGTAAGTGACTGTTTTCGCTATTTTTTGACTCCTAACTATCTTATGCCCCTTAAGTGTTATCATGGAACTCAAAAAAACAAAAGAAAATAAAGAAAACATTTTTTTTGGTTGATGCAAGATGGCCCTGCACCATTGGATGCTCCTACATCAGACACCTAGGGAAATTTGAAAAATGACCTTATCACTTCTTATGAGCTAGAGGGAAACCAAGATGGTTAATCTCAGCCTTAGACAACCATGATGAATCTTCAATAGTCCTTCCTTTCCATTTGACCAGATATTCTTCATAGTGCATGTTCCTTGTACTTCTTCCCACACAGCTATCCAAGATTTCTTCTATCTCCTCCTTTTCTAAAGTAGGTGCGGGAATATTCCATTGTGTGTGTATTGTTTCTTCATTAATTCCCCCTTCATGATATTCTATTAAATCTGAAATGTTAAACATAGTTGAATATGAATTTCATCAGGCAACTCTACCTCATATGCATTTCTTGAATCATGCTTCTTTAGGATCTTGCATGGTCCAAAATTCTGCATATTTAACTTGTTGTATGTACCAACTGGAAACCCCTCCTTTCGCAAATGAACCATGACTTCATCTCCTACCTAGAACTCCTTATGCCTCCTTTTTTTATATTCCCTGGCCTTATATTGTGAGTTCAACTTATTGATATGTTTTTTCACTTCTTCATGCAAATTCTTTAGGTGCTCCAAAAAATATTTAGCATCGACACTACTCTTCTCCCCCTTATCCATATTTCTTAATTCAAAAGAAGTTCATGGACTACTCCCATACACAATCTAGAATGGTGATTTACCTGTGCTCTTGTTGAAAAAAAAATTGTAAGAAAATTTTGCCTATGGTATAATCAAATCCCATCCCTTGGGGTTATCTCCTACTAAGCATCTTAACAGGTTACCCAAACTCCTAGTTACCACCTTTGTTTGTCCATTAGTCTATGGATGGTGTGCAGAACTGAAATTCAAATTTTTCTTCAACTTCTTCCATTATGTCCTCCAAAAATAACTAAAATAATTGGTATCTCTGTCTGAAACTATACTCTTCAATAGGCCGTGTAGTCTCACCACCTCTTTGAAAAACAAGTCTGCAATATGAACACTATCACTGGTCTTATGAAATAGAATGAAATTTAGCATCTTTAAAAACTATCCACCATCACAAATATGGAATCATGCCCTCTTTGTGTGCTTGGCAAGCCAAGAACAAAATCCATGCTAATATCCTCCCATGGCCTCTTAGGTATAGGTAATGGCTAATATAATCCAGTATTCTAACTTACCCTTTCACCATCTAACATACTCTGTAAATTTCTAAAAACTTATTCACATCTTGCTATAACCATGGTCAATAATAATTCTCACTAACAAGAGCAATAGTCTTATCTTGACTGAAATGTCTAGCCAATCCTCCACTATGCTTCTCCTTGATTAGGTTCTCTCATAAAACTCCTTGGAATGCACAATTGGCTTCCTCTAAACAACATCTCATCTTGTCCTATCCAATGCAACAGGTTCTAAACAAGCCTTCCAAGCTTCTACAAAGTCTAGATCTTTAGGATACAAACTCTTGAGTTCATTGAGCCCAACAACCTCTATATTCATCTCTATCAAAAAAATTTTCCTTCTACTTAAGGCATCTACAAATCTATTTGACCTTCCACTCTTATGCTTCAAAACAAAAGTATAACTCTACAAAAACTCAACCCATTTTAAGTGCCTTTGATTTAACTTTCCTTGACTATTGAGATACTATAAAGCCTCATGATCAATATATAAAAGAAATTCTTTTGGAAACAAATAATCTCTCCATTTCTTCAAAGCCTAAACTATAGCATAAAAATATTGATCATAGAAAAAATATTTCTTCTTAGCATCATTCAACTTCTCACTAAAATAGGAAAGTGGCTTACCTTCTTGACTCTAAACAGCTCCTATGGGAGTGCCACTAGCATCACAATCTACCTGAAAGACCTTATTTAAATATAGAAGTGTCAAAATAGGTAACTCTATGAATTTGTTCTTCAACATATCAAAAATATTTTCTACTCCTCGAGTCCATTTAAAATCCTTTCTATCCCCTCTCATTGCTTTAATTAGAGGTGCACAAACACTATTGGAATTCTTAATAAACTTTTTTGTAAAAACTTTCTATACCATGAAATGATCTTTCCTCTATAACACTCCTCAGGGTAGGCCATTCAATGATAGCTCTCACATTCTTTGGATCCATTTTAAGACCATTTGCTAAGACAAAAAATCCTAGATACACCAACTCTCTCTTCACAAAACTACATTTCTTCAAATTTATCAACAACTTCTCCTCCCTTAGCTTCTCAAAAACTCTTCAGATATGCATCAAGTGCTCCTCCAATGTCTTATTGAAAATCAAAATATAATCCAAATAACAATAAAAAAAATTCCTAAAAATTCTTTCAATACCTCATTCATAAGTCGCATAAATGTGCTCAGTGCATTGGTTAGCCAAAAATTCATGACTAACCACTTGTACAAGCCCTCCTTGGTTTTGAAGGTAGTCTTCCATTCATCCCCTTCTCTAATCCAGATCTAGTGAAATCTATCTTCATGAAGTACTCAAATCCACTCAAAAAATCCATAATATTATCCATTCTTAGCAAGGGAAATCTATACTTGATGGTGATCTTGTTAATGGATCTAGAATCTATACACATGTGCCATTCCCCATCCTTCTTTGGTTCTAGTACTTTAGGTACTGCACATGGACTCAAACTCTCTCTAATCAATCCCTTTTGCAACAACTCTTGCACTTGTCTATTCAACTATTCACTCTCTATTGGAGTCATACAATGAGTTGCCTTATTTGGAAAACTAGCTCCAAGAATCAGGTCCATCTGATGACTAATCTTTCTTATTAGAGGAAAACATTCAGGTACATTATCATAAATAATAGCTTGAAACTCATTTAATAAATCTAAGACCTCTACAGGTACCTCAATAGTATCTTTTTTATCAACTCTAGGGATCAATGCAAAACACATATGCTCATGCCTCATACCTTCTAGGAACTTTCTTCCATCAACCAAATAAATTCTAACACTACTGCATATCTTTTCCTCTACCTCTTTCAAGGGCTTCAACTTGTGATGAGCCTCATCCTTTGTCAAGGAATAGGTGTTGGCATTTCCATCATGTACTGCTCGTGATCAACCTGCCATGGTATGCCTAACAACATATGACAAACATCCATAGGCATAATATCACACAATACCTAATCATGGTAATTTCCAATCTTGATCTTTACCAGACATTGTTCATTTACCAAAGCTTTATGGTCCTTCTTCAATGAAGCAATTTTGTATGGATTCATATTCCTTGTTCTCTCTAGCCACAAATTACTATCTCTTCTGAATCGAGGTTATCAGTACTACCTCTATCAATAATAAAATTGGAAACTTTACCTTCACACTTACATTTGGTGCAAAATAAATTCTTCCTTTGAGTTGGCTATTTCTCCTCATTCGGCAAGGCTCTTCTAGTAACAAGAACCTCTCCTCTTTTTGCATCCTTGAAATGTGAAGACAACATCTTCATCTACATGTGCAACTCATGCACTACCTTTAGGTCTTCTATTTTTCCTTCCTTGATGTTGAGGACACTCGTAAGCTCTATTTCCTTCTTCTCCACACTAGAAACAGGTTCCACAAAAGCCTCCTCTTCTTAGTCCTCCTCCAGATCTTCTTCTTCCTCTTTGGTCTCCATAATTCTAATCACAAGGACGGTAGGTTTTATCTCCTTTTTGGTTTTGGTTGCTACTAGATCCTTCACCCTTATTTTGATCTTCATTTCGACCTCCATATGACCATCCAATAGTTTTTCCACCTCGACCCCCACCTCTTTGCTTTCTTTCAAATCTTCTATTCAACTTTTCTTCTACCTTCAAAGCAAACTGATATGCATCTTCAATGGTAAAAATTCTTACCAGACTCAACTCTTCTTGAATTATTTACTTCAACCCATTTATGTAATAGGCAACTTTCTCCTTGTTGGTGTCAGAATGACCTGTTCAGATCAAGACTTGGTAGAATTCTTTTGTATACTCCTTAACATATTTTTCTTGTTTGTTTCAACCCTTACATCTTCTTCAACAAATCCAACTCATAGTCCCTAGGAATGAACTATCTCTTCAATTTTTCCACCATTCGATCCCATCTTGTTATTTTCTCTTTTCCTCTTCTATTTCTTTCCAACTAGACTTCTTTCCACTATATGCTAGAATGGCCTTTCAATTTGGCCTTTACAAATTTGACCCTATCTGGTTCTTCTATTTCCTCATAATCAAAATACACTTCCATGTCATTGATCTAATCAATCAACTCCTCTAGATTTAGGTTTCTAGAAAATTAGAAACTTCTATCTTTAGCCTCTTTCCAATCTTGGAAATGGCCCTAATCAATTTGACTTCTTCAAGATCCATTACATCTTGTGCTTCCTCTTCGAATGGATCCTCATCTTTAGCCTCAGCCTCACTTTCATCTCTTCTTCTAATATTATCTCCTCTATGTAGCTCCTCCTATAACACTTGAACTTGTCTCTTGAGGGCTCTAAAACCCTCTTCTATTACCCCAACATTTCTTCCACCACGGTTTCTTCGTGGAGGCATCTTTTCTAATAGACCCACAACCATAAGTCCTGGTATAAATTACCTCATGTTCAGTGATCTGACTACACACTCAAGAACTCCTACACTTCCCAAACCACACAAAACACAAATAGATACCAACACAAAAGATGTGAGATAAACATAACCCACTTTCAATTATTTTTCAGAAAAATGAAATTACAGATTCAAAACTTACATGCTACAACCTCATGGGATTGATTCATTATAACAAAATCAACTCTAAAAGAAAAACTATTATTTGAAGGCATAATTTGTACTAATGGAGCCACCTTATATAACCCCCACTTAACCCTTTTATTTTACCCAATAACCACCCTAGAATGTTCTAGAAATTTTAACTTTCCCTTTTGTTTTGGTGCCAAAAGTCCCGCCGTTTGATTTCTAGCCTAGGAAGAATGTTTTAATGAAATTCACTTTTTAGAGGACTAACTTCACGAGGCCATAACTTTTGATCTGGGTGTCTGATTCACTATTATTGCATATCGTTGGAAAGATCTCGACGAGATCTACAACATGCAAACCAATTGTAGGTCAGTTCGTCCACTTTTCAAGCTATTTTGAGGCCTCTAAAGTTTTATATTTGAATTTGAAGCTCCATTGGGGAAATTTCTTGGGACGAAAACTTTAATTTCTCCCAAACCATTTAGGGTATTGATGTGATTCTTTCGTGACCAGAAATTTTTTCAGCTCTACTCCTTCAATTAAATTTTCAGGTCCATACGAGCCCATTTAGGCTGACTTAATAAAAATAGTAAGTGATCATTTTTCGCTATTTTTTGACTCATGATTGTCTTATTCCCCTTAAGTGCCATCATGGAACTCAAAACAACTAAAGAAAATAAAGAAAACATTTTTTTTAGCTGATGCAAGATTTTCGTACACCGTTGGATGCTCCTGCATCAAATTTTCTATCAGGAAAATCATCCTTGATAAGAAGCTAAGGATCTATTTGGCTCCTAATTTCAATATTGGGCTAATTTTGGGTATTGGTAAAAAATTATTCCAAAAAATCATTCATCAAACATTGGATTTTATCATGAAAAATCTTAAAATTTTCCATTTAAGTCAAGACCTTATCTATTACCTTTCATTCATGTTCATATGATTCTTCTATAAATATTTATGCTTCTCTAGCTACACATTTCATTTTATCTAAGGAAGAAGCTTCCTTTTAGGAGAGTATTACTAGAGGAGTGATGGATCCATATATATCTTAATGACCTAAGTAGCTAACTATTTTATATATTTTATTAATCTAATTAAGTGATACAATGTTGGTTACTAGAATTTGTATACCTTGTACCTCATGTTCCCTTGTCTCTACACTAAGGTTGATAGTAGTGATTTGATAATCTAATGTTACAATCTTGCTATCATCTTTGTTAACCATGGGTGTGGCTATATAAACTAATATATATGTTAAAATACATCAAATGAAATGTAATATAAATTATTTGGTATCTTTTTGGGCCTTTATTCTTCTATCACCACCATTATTTAGGAAATTATTTTGATGTTATCTTGAGTATTGGTTATATTCTTTAAATATCAATACATATAGCTATAAATGTACTAGAGAGTTGGAAGTATCAAGTACCTAAAATTTAGAGTTATGTACCATTTTATGTGGAAGAGATTTTTTTTTTATTATTATGGATTTGATGGAGCAAATTGTTCTATTTGTTGGGAAACAAATTCCTCTTGTTATTTTGCATTCTCCATTTCATTTTTAATTTTTTTTTGTTTTTATCAAATTCTTCTATGGTTAGTAGTTGATACACTTGTGTTTCTTGGATTTTTAGTTTATTGGACTCACTTATTACCTCTAGTCATTGGAAGTAAACCCGGGCTTATTTTTCTTTGTTTTCCTAGTCCTCCTCCTCTTCAATTATTAAATAAATAAATTCCTCTAGCTAACTATCCTTAGGACTAGAAGCTCTTTTCATTTACTCTACTTGATTTTGTTCTTTATTGGTATCTTGACCTCTCATTTCTTGTGGACGAATAATAACTTTTCTCTCTAATTGCTTTATCCTCATCTTTTTGTGATCCCACAATTTGATATTTCTTCAAAAAAAACTTACCTATAGAATTACAAAACCAAAAAGTAAAAAATGGAAAAAAGATGATGGGAGTGGAAATGAAGTGAGTTTCAGACTTTTAGACTTTGTGTTCAAAAATATGAAAATGGTCTAACTATCAAAAGAAGAAAAGGTCGAGGCCAAATATGGAAAATGCATTTGGAAACTTTCATTAGGTTCTAAAAGGGTAGATGCACAAAGATGGGTAGCCAATTTGTGGCCAACTTTTTTTAAAAAATTTGAAAACTCATAATGCGAGCGTGTTATAATGCACTCCCATTATGGCTTGGTGTGTTGAGGTTGAGGCTTGGTGTGCTGAGCTTGAGGCTTGGACACAATGATCCCATAATGCAAGCACATTATAATGTGCTCGCGTTATGACCTATTAAAAGAAAAAAAAAATTGAATTCATTGTAACTTTTGACTATGTTGTTTTGTTTCTTGTGACCAAAACCCCAATATTTTGCGCTCGCATTCTGGGAGGAGATATTTTTCATAATTCTTCATCAACAATTGTTGTTTCATCGCTAGGATTCCGCCACATTGGTGAGGAGGTCTAAGAGGTAAGTATTGTTTGTTTTTTGTTTTGAATTTGTTAGTTTTAGTTTGTTTTTTATTTATTTTTTTGAATTTGTAGGAGATGTTAATCAACCTACAAACTCTCCTCAAAATCTTGAACAAGCACAACAAAAAAAAGAGGAAAAAATCCTCAACAAGCACATCAAGAACAACAACAACAAAATCCTCAAGTTAATCAACCACAACCTCAATCTCCTCCACCAATCCCTCAACATCCTTCGGGCACTTAGCAAAAATTTATGAGTGAAATTGAGAACAATAAAAAACAAATTGAGGATTTAATCAAGAGTTTGAATGATCCAAATGGTTCAACCACAAAAAGAATGACCCTGGAAACTTCACTAAAAGAAATGTTAAAACTTGTAGATTCAATTAGTAACCAATTAATTGGTTGCCAGGATAGGAGGCAAGCTGTTAGGGACTATTACGAAGATAAATTATCATATAAAGCAGTAAAATATTAAAAAATTAAAAAAGGTGATTTGTGCTCATTATTCACTAACCCATGCACAAATACAAATATTAGCCTCAATGTGAAGAGGTTTCCTATTCTTTGGTGCCACCACCAATAGATTAGGAACTTTTTTGGGGATAGGTGGTACATGGTTTTTGATTACCCACCATGCAACAATTGTGAAGTCCCACTGTATTTCCTTATGAAACTATATTTTGAGTTCATCTTGAACAAAAATCCTAGATTATTTTGATATGATGGACTTCTAGAGGAGAGTTGGGGGGTCGACACAAGATAGACATGGTGCATAGCCGGATCCTACGCAATAAGGGAGATGACCTATCGCTAGGCCACCTCATGAGAACATCGTTATCCCTTCCATCATGAAGGAGAGTGTTGACATAGATTTTCATCTAGCATTCCATCCCTATTCTACAATGCCATCCAAGGGAGTCTTTGAGTGGTGGGCTTCAATCCCATTTGTGTCAATTTTGCAGGGTGACTTGTTCATATTACCCCACCAACACTCGGGAGGTTGCTACGTAGGATCTATCTATAGCTATGGAGATGGACAGGGCAACTGATATTTTGCATGAGGCCTATGGAATTTATACTCAAGTAAAAGTTAGCATGTTTATTGAATTTAATTTATTAAATTTTGATTTTGAAATGCAAGATTAACTAATTTAGTTTTATGATTTTAATAAAATTGCAGGGTCACAGTGTTGATACTGGATGCACTGGCCCTACACCTACCATTGAGGTATGTAACTAGTAAACAATTATAAATTTATTACATGTTAATAGCATTATTTTATGAATGGTATTTTAATATGTGATTTTGGATGTTGAATAGGTTAATATTGGAGCTTTCGAGGGAACACCTCCCAATGCTAGCTGATTTAGTCAGACCTACACATAGGTAATAGAATAAAGAGTTTAAATAATGAATTTTACCTAATAGATTTGTGTAGTTTATATTCATATCATTGATTACATTGTATTGCACATCTTTCAAACTCAAAGCATTACTTCACGTTCCATAATTAATAACTAGATGTTGATAGATGACACAATTTCAACTACAATATAGTTGTTTAGAAAGTGAAGATAAGAAGTGATGAAATTACTTCACATAGCATAAGTAATAAGTAGGAGAAAATTCCAATTGCATTTGATTGTCATGGCATTCCATGAGACCACCTTTTATTGAGGCATCTTTTGAAACAATTCACTGTCGTGTCTATGCTATGGATGCTTGGAAGGAATAGATGAAAGAATAATAGTAAGCAATAGCATAGAAAAGACAATGAGTTGTTTGAAAAAAATACCTCAAATAAATGCGGTTTGATGGTGATGTCCATCACCATGAGACCTAATTTCTTTGAGGCACTTTTTCAAACAGCTCACCGCCTTTTCTATGCTACCACATTTTCCATGCATGTCTACCAAAGCAAATTTTCAAACAATTCATTTCCTCACTACTATGGCTAAAAGCTTAAAAAACCTACTTTCCAACAAACTATGGATGCTTGAAAAAATATATCAAAGCATAATAGTAAGCAATAGCATAGACAAGGTAGTTAGTAGTTTGAAAACATGTCTTGAAGAAATGTGGCCTCATGGTGATGGAATTTCATTCCATCACCATGCAACCACATTTCTTCAAGGCATTTCTTCAAAGAACTCACCACATTTTCTATGATACCTCATTCTCTAATCATGTGTACCAAAGAATTATATCAAACTACTCACTTTCTTGTTGCTATGGCTAAAAGCCTAAAATAGGTGCTTTCCAACAAACTATGGATGCTTGGGAAAATTTATAACAAAGCATAATAGTAAGCAATAATACCTTAGAGAAGGAAATGAACTATTTGAAAAATGCCTGAAAGAAATGTGGTCTTATGGTGATGGAATGCCATGATGTGCATTTGTTTGTAAAGGCATTCCATCACCATGAGAACCCATTTCTTTGAGGCCTTTTTTCAAATAGTTCACTACCTTCTCTATGCCACCACAATTATTGTACATGTCTATGAAATCATTTTATCAAACGGTTCACCAGCTTGCTGCTATGGGTAAAAGCCTAAAAACATGTTCTTTTGAACAAGATATGGATAGGGAAAATAGTAAGCATAATAGTCATAAATATATAGTTTAATAAATACTTGAAATTATGTTCATTATCTCATACATTATAATTCATGACGTGGATCACTATTGTAGTTTTCGTGGTTGAATAATTTGTTATTTTATTTTCAGTTGTTGGAAATGGAAACACCTCTGAATGTTCAAATGGCAATGGAAATTAGTGTTTCATCT
Organism: Sequoiadendron giganteum; assembly: GCA_007115665.2. Taxonomy (NCBI): domain Eukaryota; kingdom Viridiplantae; phylum Streptophyta; class Pinopsida; order Cupressales; family Cupressaceae; genus Sequoiadendron; species Sequoiadendron giganteum. The sequence goes on along the minus strand of CM021100.1, from coordinate 845,584,465 downwards.
GCTATAGAATCCTCAATGGCTTTAAAAAGGGAGGTATGAGGCAAATTACTAAATTTCAATTTACATTCATTGTTATAGATGTTAGTTAGTGAAAAATAAAACCATTATTAATTCATAGTTTAATTTCTATTTGGATGGTTTATATAGGGCTTCAACATGCCTCAGCATGGGCATTTGAACATTCCCTTGTGGAGAGTGATCATTAGATGGCGGTAAGTGTTTATTTTGTGAAATATATCATTTTTTTTAATGTAATTTCTTTATATTAATGTCTTTACTTCTTATTGTAATGGGTAATACTTCACCAAGAACTAAAAAATAGGAGGAGCACCAGGACCACTCCTCAACCGTAGCATAAATGAGTGACAAATGTATCACCATCTGAATGACAAGCAAAGGGAAATAGTTTATTTTGAGGGGATGGAGAGCGATGACTTATGATTCTAGAGCCCTTTGTTGTATGCCTATATGACATTTTTGTACATATTTTTTATTGAATATATTTGACATTGTATGCCTATATGGGTATTTTGTACCTATATTTTATACTTTATGGACATATATTGATGTATGCCTACATGGATATTTGGTTAATATAAATATTTTTTATCGATGGTGTCCATATTTGCATTATAAATCCATGGTTCAATAGATATGAGTTACATGTATTCAAGTGTATACTTTACAAATTACATGTATACTTTGTGAATTACATGTATTCCAATGTATACTTTACAACTTACGTGTTTTCATGTGTATACCTTATATTCATGCATATACTTTGTATTAATTTGTTAGCCCTTGCATTTATCATTATTGTCCCTCATGGTTTGTCTTGAATATTAATTGATTGATGCTAAACAACTTTATTAGTTGATGCTAAACAATTTCATTATTTCTAGGAATACTAGTAGAGTTACAAATATCAAAATTACACAAATTGAAAAGAAAATATTAACTATAAATAAATGCACTAATTATTAACTTGATAATTTATTAAGAATAAGTATAAAATATATCAAGAGATGAGCCTTCTAGAATGACAACTGCCAACTAGAAAATAGGCAAAGCATTCCCAATAATTTGAAAGCAATAATCCACCCAAAATTGCAACGCGAGAGAAGTGATGTAGAGAAGGGAGGCCTTCAATTACTAATCACAAATTTAACTGATTTTAACAAGCCTTCAATCTCCAAAACCCTAACTAGGGTGATTCCCTTCACAACTTCACTATTTTCCTTGTAGGTTTGCAAACCTAGTTTCTTGTACCTATCTCACATCTCCACTCTCAAACCCATTAACCAATCATATTTTCAGACACCCTTTAAGGCATACCAAAACATATCAAAAACCTCATATAACTCTTTTGGAATAAATCCCTCAAATTGATGCTTCTATGTTGTCCCCTTAAGCCAAATAGGCCTAATTTACAAAGAAACTCTCCTCTAAAATATCTTCCAACTCAAAATACCTATGTACAGTCATTTACCAATCTATTAAACCACCAAATATATAACTTTTAGCTAGTGAATTGCTCACTAAGTCCTCTTTATACAAAACCCTCATTTTTAGCAAGTTATAAAGGGGTTTACTAAAAAACCCACTTCCCAGCTTCTTTACACTTCACCAATGCATCAAACATGCTTCAAATGGCCTACGTGTGCTTAATATATCACCAAAATTTTCTTCCCCTCCTCACCTACTCACCTTTAACCATCAAATTTCACTCAAAACATTCAAATTTGACAACTAGGGCATCATGACCAAATCCCCAAATGACCTCTCCTAATCCCAAAACAATTCAATCAACTAAATCCTACTATATTGGGCCCATTCCACTTAGCTACATGAGTTACAGTCAATGGAATGTGCTATAATCACATTTTTATGTCTTCAAAACCTTAAAATTGGAGTTTCAGACCTGCCTATAGGGAAAACTCAAAAATATTATACAAACCCAATGGGAATGCCTCAAACTTAGTCAAAATGATAGATAGGACACTAAAACAACAATTCAAATCAATTTGGAGTCACCATCAGGCCGTACAGGCTATGCAACTACTCTACAACAACAATATTCAATAGAAAGGATACAAAATTTCAATAAAAATAGGAGCTTTATTATTCAATCTTTCAGAAAACCTCCAACAACCTTCATCAATCAAGTTTACAACATATTTTAAACCTTAACCAACCTATTACAACTATTCTAAATACCCTTTGAATTTCCATGACCGTTGGGCTTCCTCAATTTTACATTTTTTTTGTAGTTTTACAACTTTTCAATATTACACTTTTGACAATTTTACAAAAATGTGACAATATAAACTCAATGACTCCTAGTTACCTATTAGATGGTCTATTAGGACCTTATTGAATAGAAAAAAACTAAAACACACCTAAAACTATCAAAATAAGTCATTTGACAATATTAACACAAAATGCATTTGGTGCCCCTACACCAAGAAGGCTTATTTAAGATCCTAAAGCAATGTATTTCCTAATGCTCCCTTGTTCTTACATATCTCAATTCAATTTAATCAAAAGAGTTCCATGAAATTATTTATCTAAAAGAAAAAAACATGTTTTCAATTGGTATTCCATGAAATGATTCATAAAAATATTCCAATATATTTAATCCTTTGATTGGAACAACTCAATTAAGCAAAGGATACAAAATCTTCACAACACTTGCAAAACATAATATTCATAGTACATGAAGTAGTGTTTCAGTGTGAAAGAGGACCATTCCTAGCATTAACATACCTATCGAGATGCATTGGAGCAATTTGTTTGGTCACATGAATTGCAAAAGGAAAGTTGCACTACTTTGCAACTTTACACTCCTTGCATTTGACACTTTTTCCATCAAGTGAAAACTAGACACCACAAGAAAATGACTCCGAGATAACAAAAACTAAGAAAGGTTATTGTATATGGGCCTAACACAATCTAGTAGACTTAGACGGATAGTTCGTAAGCATCATGGTTTTCAAGTAATAGCTCGTCAAATATTTCTTCCCTTTTGCACTTTGGACCCTTAAGGGATCGAGCCGGTTAAATGTAGCTCGGACCGATTCTGCATGTTTGGGTGCAAAAGAGTACCATTCCTAGCATAAATATACTTATTCAAATGTCTTGGAGCACTATGTTTGGTTACACGAGTTGTAGAATGAAAGTTGCACCACTTTGCAACATTGAACTACTTGCCTTTGACAAATTTTTCCGTAAGTGAAAATTCACCACCATGGGAAAATGCCTCCAAGATAGAAAAAATTGAGAGAGTTTATTGTAAAGGGTCCCAACACAATCCAATAGGATCAGATGAGAAGTTTCTAAGCATCACGGTATCCTAGTAACAACATGCTAAATTTGGTATCCATTTTGCACTTTGGACTCTTAAGGGATCAATCCGGTTGAACGTAGCTCAGAGTGATTTTGTGTGTTTTGGTGTGAAAGAGGACCATGCCTAGTGTAAACATACCTATTTGGACGCATTGGAATAGTCTATTTGGTCACATGAGTTGCATAACAAAATTTGCACCACTTTGCAACTTTTAACTACTTGCATTTGACAACTTTTTCCCCAAGTGAAAATTTTCCACCACGGAAAAATGCCTTCAAGATAGAAAAAAAAAAGAGAGGTTATTGTAGAGGGTCCCAATGTAATCCCATAGGATTAAACGAGTAGTTTCTAAGAATCACGACATCTGAGTAACAACATGTAGAAGTTTTCAGCCATTTTGCACTTTGGACCTTTAAGGGATCGATCTGGTTGAAAGTAGCTCAGAGCGATTACGCGTGTTTGGGTGTGAAAGAGGACCATGCATAGTGTAAATATACCTATTTGGATGCATTGGAACAATTTTTTTGGTTACATGAGTTGTAGAATGAAAGTTGTACCACTTTGCAACTTTGAACTACTTGCATTTGATAACTTTTTCCCCAAGTGAAAATTTGCCACCATGGGAAAATGCCTCTAAGATAGAGAAAACTAAGAGAGGTTATTGTAGAGGGGCCCAACATGATCTCGTAGGATTAGATGAGAAGTTTTAAATATTGCGGTATTTGGGTAACAACATGTTGAAGTTTGTAGCCATTTTGCACTTTGGACCCTTAAAGTATCAATCTGGTTGAACATAGCTCAAAGTGATTTTGTGTATTTGGGTGTGAAAGAGGACCATTCCTAACATAAAAATACATATTTAGATGTTTTGGAACACTCCATTTTGTCACACAAATTACAGAATGAAAGTTGCACCACTTTGTAACTTTCAACTATTTGCATTTGACAACTTTTTCTCTAAGTGAAAGTTTGCCACCATGGGAAAATGTCTCTAAGATAGTGAAAAATGAGAGAGGTTATTACATAGAAGGGCCCAAGATGATCCCATAGGATCATACTAGAAGTTTCTAAGCATCACAGTATCCGAGTAACAACATGCTGAAATTTGCAGCCATTTTGTACTTTGGACTCTTAAGGGATTGATCTAGTCGAATGTAGCTTGAAGAGATTCCGTGTGTTTGGGTGTGAAATAGGACCATTCCTAGCATAAAAATACCTATTGAGATGCATTGAAACACTCCATTTGGTCACACGAGTTGCAGAACGAAAGTTACACCACTTTGCAACTTTACATTGCTTGCAATTGACACTTTTTCCATCAAGTCAAAATTGGAGACCACAAAAAAATGACTCTGAGATAATGAAAAAATGAGAGAGGTTACAATAGAGGTTCCCTACTTGATCCTGATGCCTTAGATGGAATGCCCATAACCAACATGGTATATGAGTAATAGGCCATCGAATATTGTTTCCCTTTTGCAATTTGGACTATTAAGGGATTACATTGCTTGAATTACAAATGTTTGATGGCAGCAATAAATTTTGATGCAGAGCAGGGAGGAAATCAACCTACAATCACAATTCAATCCTTTAGAAATAAATTTTCAACCCTTTTAAAACTATCTCTCCAACTCTTCACAAATTCACTCAAATTCCCTTGTAGGTCTGTAGACCTAGTTTCTAGACCAAAACTGTCACATCCAATCTTGAACCCACTAACCAATTGTATTTTCATACACCCTTTAACATCTTATAAATCATATCTCAAAATAAACATAGGTCACTTTGGACCAACTTCTCCAAAATCATGCAACTATGTTGTCCTAACAAAGCATCACCCACTTGAGTGCCTTTCCAACCCTAAATCTTCATGGAAAGTCACTTACCACAAAACCTCCAAATCTAAAACTTTTGATCAAAGAATCATTTCCTATGACACCAAAACATGAAACCCTAACTTTATGCCATTCCAAATGGGTTTATTGAAAAACATTGTTCTAGGCTTCTAAATAGCCAACCAAGGCCTCAAACACCTTTAGTTATGTCTACACTTGCTTGAAGGTTCATCAAAATCTATTGCCCCCAATATTTTCTACAACTTCCCTTCTCTAACCATTAAATTTCGCTCAAAATACACAGTTTGAGAATTAGGGAATCATGCCCAGGCACTCAACTCACCTTCCCTGACCTTCCAAAGCTTCACACACTTCAATATATTCTTTCTCATGCCAAATCAATCATCTCCCAATTTTTCCTAATACAATTTCACCAAAACCCAACATCGAACCTCCATTTTTAAGCCAAAATTCACCCAATATCCTCTAGGACATCAACCAAAAACACACATAAAAATTTTCCCTACTCCAAAATTTTATTCCTACATCTAATCCTACCATTTTTGAATCATTCCACTAAGCGAAAGAGAGAAACAATAGGTGGAATGAGTCATTTATTCATTTTCAGTCTTCAAACCCTTATGGTTGGCTGTACAAACCCGTAGTCAGTAATTTGACAATAAAATTCTTAAAAAACAATGAATTTCCTTAACTCCAAATCCAAAACGTAGCTAACACCTATCTCTACCAATTGGAAACTCTTTTAGGATACAATACTTCTGTATGACTAAGTATAATAGTCTACAACGAAAAAATCCAATGAAACACACATAATTATAAGAGAACTCAAGGGATTTTTATTGTTTTTCCTTCACAAAAACCTTCAACAACCTCTTTCTTTGAGTTAACAAAATATTTAAACCTTAACCAACCTACGAAAAATATCTCTAACTACCCTTTGAATTCCCATGACCGCTAGGCTTCTTCAATTTTACATTTCTTGCACTTTTTTCACATTGATAACTTTTCATTTTTTGCAATTTTACATCATTTTGACAAATATGCAACATGAACTCCGAAATGACCCCAAAACCAACTAACATGACTTATTACATTATAAATTGGTCTAATATGACCTTATTCAATTGACAAAATTCAAAACACAAAAATAGCTTAAGACTTCCATGAACCAAATTTGCTCAATAACCCTGGTGCCTTGCACCAAATTTCAATATTTGAGTAAATCTCATTACAATTCCTTGGGTACTTCGTTCTCACATATATTTTATAATACCACTCATACATTCAAGATTCTCTTATAATGTCTACATCATAGGTGCTCATGATGAGGTTAACTTCAAATGAGTAACTTGAGATTCCCTCGCTAAGCTTCACACGCTCTTTTACAATGGCTTCAAATTAGAATTGAGATTTGTCAAGATCATCAAAATAAGGATGTTGCATTGTTTTTTTGGCTGAGATTCTCTTCGATGGCTCATAAATCAACATTTTTTTCAATGAGAGACCAATCAATTTTTAGTAGTTTACTTACAAATACGCAAATGAAAAGAAGAAAAAGAAAGAGTATCCAACATGGAAATGAAATGAAAATAGATGGAAGGCACTTACAAACAAAAAATCCACACCATTTGGTTCCAACTTGGGAACAACAAGGCATAAATATTGATGCTTCCATTGAGGATAGGAATTCCATTCTCTCAACTTAGTCACTCTTGGTCATACATTTTCACTAGGAGTTCCAAGATACCTATTGCACACAACACCTCTCATGAATACAATAACTTGAAATTTGAGATGCTCTTATAATTTCTACATCGTAGGTGCTCATGATAAGGTTAAATTCAAATGAATAACTTGAAATTCCCTCACCAAGCTTTGCACACACTTTTGTAATGGTTTAAATTCATAATTGAGATTTGTCAAGATTGTCAAAATAAGGATGTTGCATTGCTTTTCTGGTTGAGATTCTCTTGGATGGCTCACAAATCTGCATTTTTTTGCAAGGGGACACCAATCAATTTTTAGCAGGTTACTTACAAATAGGAAAAGTAAAAGAATATGATAGAATTGGCATCAAAAAAATTAATGTGCATACAAGTATAAATTAATAAGAACCAATGTGCATACTTACAAATTAATCCAATGAACCATCTACAAGATCTTTTTCAAAGGTCTACCCCCATATTTGGTCAAACAAACATTGGATTCCATGACAATGTTTGAGTAATGAAGAATCTTACGATGTGTGTCAAAGTCCTGAAATGACCAATGTTTAACACTTATGTGGGTACCTTCTAAGCCATGTTCGAGTAACAACAATTGAGTTTGTAGGGTATTCAATGTTTTCTCCATCTATAACTAGGGCCTCCAATTTATTTTTCGCCTCAACACAACAACACAAGTAATAGTTTGTTCCCTCTTCACTGTCTTCATCTGCAATATCTGCATAAACATGCTCTGCATTGATGTGTAGAAAATCTCTTGAAATTAGTCAACATTACGAATACAAGGAAAAGTAATATAACAATAGGAATTTCAAAAACTAAGCAAGTAGATATATTACCTGGTTGAACTAGATCTGATATGTGGTCAAAGTCGACCAATGATTCTATATGTGTTAGCTCTAATGTTTTTGGATGGTGATACATGTGAAGTGAGCTAAGATAACTTGAAATTAGTCAACATTACAAATACAAGGCAAAGTAAGATAACAATAGGAATTTCAAAAACTAAGCAAGTAGATATATTACCTGGTTGAACTAGATCTGATACATGGTCAAAGTCGACCGATGATTCCATATGTGTTAGTTCCAATACTATTGGAGGGTGATATGTGTGAAGTGGGCTAAGATAAATTGTCAACCATCTGTCAACCCACTCCCCTGACTCACAATCATTCCAGGCTTTCATTGTACATGAAGAACAAAAGCATGTCATCTTTTATGTATTGATACTCCATGAAATTTCATCTAAGCTAAGGAAAGAGTGTAGCTCACTCGATCCTGTTAGTGTACAATAGTACTCATATGGTGCAATGTTAGTATCATCCATCAACCAAAAAAATCTATGAACTGAAGACCTACCTTCATTACTTGGACCCATCAAAGCATTGCACCACTTGACAATTGATCTTGCATTTGTCAACTTTGCACTATCTTTATACTTAAACTCTTCTCGTGCTAATTCTCTTTTCACACATGCTCCTGCACCATCATGCTCTCCCTTTCCATGTCTGGCCTCAAAATATTTCCACATATGTTGAGAACCTATAATGACATGCATCTTGCTCAACTAGTAGAACATGCGTGAGTTCTTGAACTATGTTGCATAGTTATCCGACCATATTATATGTTGAACATATGTTATTCCCCTCTAAGCCAAATCATTGTAGAACATTTGGAAGCATCCTTGCACAAACTCTGGAGAATGTGTATGATCATCACTAATATAAAAGTGATACTCCCTCAATACCTTCCTTTGGTCCTTTGTACTATCAGTTGCATGAATGAATGTTATGTGCACAAATATCGAAACCTGTGTGGGGTTGTAATATTGTGACTGCACCTCACATTGGGGCTGTAGAGTGTAGTTCTCTACAAATTCAACCACTGATACTATGTTTCCAAATGGAAAGGTGTCCTTGCATAGCTTGAATTGCATGTCTAGCCATCAGGCTCTATGGATATGCCTTGCATAATCAGACACCATATTGTCATGAAACATGGACATAAACTAATACACTGGAATCTTTTCTATAACCAAATCACACATTTTTTCTTGAGACCCATCTTTTGTAACATATGCCATTGTTTTATACTTCATGAACTCTACTAGTTTATGTCCCACCTTATCTATTCTTTCCATATGTTTACATACTATCATACATTGAAATCCACCGCAATGCTTGCATAAACCATCCAAGCATGTTGTCTTGTAGTATATTTGTCCATCCTCTATTTCACATAATTTTTTTTAATAAGAACTCTCTTGATGATGTTGGTGGGGCTTCTAAGCCACAATCCTGCAAAACATCGTTAGTATGCAAATGTAAACATATAGAATGATAAACATCATAATGGTTAGAGAATTCAATATGTAGTCTACAAAAAGTAGTGTGTGTGAATTATCTTGACATAAAAAGGTTTAAGCATTTCAAAATATTTTTGAGAAATACTAATTTGAGGATAATCTTGTTGAAATTTATGAGAAAATTGGGTTTGAGTCATATCTAGAAAATTCTTTGGATGTGGCTTATAGTTCCGACTATCGATTATCCTTCTTACCACATCCCTTTGATTTAGAGATGGCCTTGTGTTATTCTTCCAATACACTTCAATTAGTTTTCTCAATGGTTCAACAACTTTTTTATTTTTTCGTGGAAATCTCCCTGAGAATGCCCATAATTCATTTGAATTGGTGCCCTCAATTATTTCCCACCTTTTAAGGGCTCTTGATAAAAAAATTTCTACAAATTCTCATTTATTCACCCATCTTTCTAATGAGATGAGCTCTCTTTTTTTGACTACTTACCAAAGTTGATGTAATGACATGGCGGTTGGAATTACTATCCTTTGAGCATGAGGTCTTACCCACACTATCATAAGCATCCATTAGATTCTTCACAATAGTGTTTTCACTTGATGCATTCGATGTTCTCAACCCAAGAGTCTTCATGATGTTTCTATACTTTATACCCCACATCATTTCAACAAATAGTTGACATCTTGCGGTCTCATTTATCCTTTCAAAGAATGATTTCCAAATCTTATCAACATATCTTCTACAAGTGTGTGCTGCAATCTTACCTTCCATGTGATACAAAATATCCTCATCAATATTAATCAAATACTTTGTCTTTCTATGCAAAATTCTAGGTGGTGTTCTCCTAGGTACATACTCAACATTATGAATTTCATCAATATTTAATTAGTTGGGCTAGATTCCATACCTTCGTTCGTGGGTGGAGTAGAGGACATACCTTGAGGCTCACGTGGGCATGATGACATACCTTTTTCATCAAATCTGAGTAATGATGTACTCTCAACTTGAGATGCATTGGATGGTGTCCAACCATATTCACTAGCAATAGATGGTTTCCCTCCATATTCACTTGTGGTAGATGGTGTCCCTCCATATTCACTTGTGCTTAATGGTGTCCCTTCATATTCACTTGTCATAGAGGGTGTGTCTCCAACTACGGTATCTGAATCTATCTTATCACGATGCTTTCACATTTGTGCCTTTTGTGCTACCAATGTCTGTTCTCTTTTTTACGATTGATGTTCCTCTTTAGTTGGCCTATTTTTGACAATCGTATCCAATTTCTTCTTTTAACGATATTTTGCCACCCATTCTCTCTCCTTTTCTTTGAAGGTTTCATACTCTTCATCTATTAGTTTATTCCTTTTTTGTTTCTTTAGCATGGAAAATAATTTTACCTGTAGCATGGTAATGAGACAAATATTAGTTCCTAAAAAATGTATCCATTTAAATAAATTAAATATATTTCATTCAAGGCTTCAAAAAAAATACTTACAATCATCCTCTAGAAGAGTATTTCTAGCATAGAGAAAGGTCACATGAATTTTTTTGATGGAATGCCTTAAAGAAATGTTGTAATGTGGCATGCCATGATTGCAAGATAGGCTAAAAATGGAAGCATGGAGAAGCCATGTGGTGTAGGTGCACCTAGCTAAGTTGCAATTTTGGTTTTGTGATAGGTCATTAGGTGTTTTATGTCTTTTTTGTCATGAATAAGGTTTGAAACCCTGTTTTGAAGGGTTGTGGTTGCTTAAAATGAGAAAATGACTCATTCCACCTATTGTAAATACTGTGACTCGATGGAATGAGTCCAAAATGGTAGGAATATATGTTTGAATGAGATTTATGAGCAAGGGAGGCCTTGAAAGTGGTTTTGTGTGATGCCCTAAATGGCATTCCTTTGCTTCTTTATCAAATTCAGTGGTTAGAGGGTGGTGATAGGTGAAAATCTTGGGGGAAAAAACTTTTGAAGGTTAATTAACTTTGCGCAGACAATTTCCAAAGTGTTTGAAGTGTTGCTAGATTGAAAACAGTGCGGGAAGGCATATTTCCAATAAACCCTCTCTAAAACAAGCCAAATTGATCATTTCATGGTTGGGTGAGTTAGTGGGTCTTCATCTAATTAAAAATGGTGGATCTTGAGGTTTTACAACCCAATACATGACTCTCCAAAGGAATTTTGGGTGGGCAATGACTTTAAAGGGGTGTTCCTTTGTAAAAGTGACCTAATTGAAGGTCTAGGACAATGTAGAAGCACCTGTTTGAGGGCTTTGTTCCTAAAGAGTTGTATAAGTGTTTTTTATATGTTGTGTAAGGACATAAAGGGTGTCTGAAAATGTATTAGATGTAGATGTATGATTTTGAGCAAGGAATAAGATTTGGTGAAGTTTTGATTGTTGCCCCCCCTAATTTTTTTGAGTTTTTTGTATGAAAGTAATGGCTCCAAGTTGAAATTCGTTTTAAATGCACTCAAGAAGGTTGGAGATAAGTTAAAAAAGTGTGTGCAGATATTTTGCAAGGTTTTTTAAGCTTTTGAAGATTAGGGGAGGCAAAGTTGAGTTTTTGTGCATGATGCCCTAGTTGACAATATTATGCATTTGAGTGAAAATTGGTGGTTATGAGAAGGAAAGTGTAGTAAACACTTGGTGCAGAAATTTTTAAAGGTTTTTTAAGCTTGTGTAGATCATTTGGAGCATTTTTTATGCTTTGGAAAGCTGAGATAGGGTGTGGTAATAGGACTTTCAATAAACCCTCCCTAATTTTGCTAAAAATGAAGGTTTTATGAAAAGTGCACTCTATGAGCGGTTCCTTGGCTAAAGGTTGTAGATTTGGTGGTTTTAGAGGTTGGTTAATGAATTTCCACACAAATTTTGGGTTTGTAAATTGTTTAGAGAGGTGATTCTTTGTTAAATTGGCCTATTTGGCCTAGTTGGGACAACGTAGAAGCATGAATTTGAGAGATTTCCTCCAAAAGAGTTATATGAACTTTTGAGATATGTTTGTGTATGCCTTAAAGGATATCTTAAAATCTCTTTGGTTAGTGGGTTCAGTGAGTATAGGTTAGGGTAGATTTGGTCAAGAAAATAGGTTAGAAGACCTACAAGTGAAATTGGGTGAATTTGTGAAGAATTGTTGAGATAAGTTTTTAAAGGTTGCAAAGTTGTCTCTAAAGACTTAAATTGTGATTGATTGAATGTTTTGGACCCATTATTGCATCAGTTGAGAAGGTAGGGGAAGCGTATGCCTCATATAAATGGGGTCTCATGGTGATATATATCACCATGAGACCCCATTTATATGAGGCATACGCTACCCCTACCTTCTCAACCCTATTGCATTAGCAAGCTAGTGAGTGAGCTATCTTGACAAGCTCACTAGCTTGTCAATGCTACCACATTTTGCATACATTTATACAAAAAAATTATTGTCAAACAATTCAAATGCTTTTTCCATGCTTCCATTTTGAGCCATGATTGTAAGATAGGCTACACCTTTCCCCATGTTGCTAACTTAGCCTTGAATAAAGAGTCTTGAAATAGTGGTGTTAGGACTCAAAAATGAAGGTTTGAACCACGAGGGGTTTCCAAGCTCTCACAACATTTTTGGCTAATGTAAAAGGCCAATCAATGTAATTGAGCCTTCTACACTTTAGGTTGTGCTAAACCTAGGCAGGTGTACCTATGTAAATGATGTAAATTTGAACTATGTTTCCTGCTTAAGAAATCTATCCACAATGGAAATTGGAAGTGGATAGATAAAATCATAATAACTACTCCTACTGGATAAAATGAAAGTATTTATATATGTTGTTTTTTATGAAATTTATCTTCTAGGATGTGATAGATCAGTGCCTTCTAGCCACATGGGAAATGGAGTCAAAAATCAAGAATAATATGTGTTTCCCTCTCTAGCTTTACTCTAGTTGCTAAGCACTTTGAAAATGAGGTTCTATGAATGCATAAAAATTCACCAAATTTATGACTTGCATAAATCGTGCCAAAATGTTTTCTTACCAAGTTCTTCTTTAATTATCCAAGAGAAATGCTTAAATCACTGTGACTTATTTAAAAGAATTTAATTCTGACTTGCAAACGCCAATTAATTAAATCACACAAAATGAGAATACATTTTGACAAATCAAAAATATACTTGATATACCAATTCAAATGATTAAAAGACCACAAGTTGGAGACAACCAGATAAAAATATGAATCATTACATCACAACAACTGAACACCAAGAAAGGACTTCACTAGTTAAAAACATTATCTCCATTGTTGTGCTTCAAGAAAGTTTGTACATTATATGCATCCCCCATTTTATTTTCTTCTATTTTCTAACTGTTCCCTTTCTCTCTCTCCTCCTTTTTTCCCTAATTTTTCTGTACATATATACAATACATATTTCAGGGTTATGACCCTTCATTTGTTTTGGTGCAACCTTTTGGCATTCCTTGGCGAAAAATAAAATATTTAGTTAGTTGCCTTTCTGGAAAATTAAATATTTTAACCATAATCTACATTTTGTTTTTTTCACGTGCTCGTGTTTTTCCTTCCTCCCAACATCTTAACACTTTTCCCACACTTTAATATTTCATTTCTCTATATTACTACAAAGCTTCTTTCATCCTTACTACAACCACTGTGTGAAAACTCGAGACCTACTGTACCATGATGTGTTGTTTCTTCTTTATCATCTTACTACTCTATCGCTTATCTCCTTTGGCTCTCCATCGATACTGTGGTGATGCCTAGCTCAACTCTCCCTACCACTCTACCGCGCACCACACTTTTTCCTGACACGGTGTAGTGGTGACTCGTCTTTGCCTTTCTCTCCTTACCATGACCTTGGCCTCTCCATTGCCTCCCCATGGTACTGTAGTGGCTTACCCTGACTACCACCTTCACTGTCTAATGTGCTACTATGGGCTCCACTTTTTCCTCACGTGGTATAGCGGTTTATCTATCATGGTCTTCTCTTCCTATTGCTCTACTACAGTCTTCATTTCTCCCTTCAGTAGTATCACGATAACACCTTCTTTGACTTTCCACCACTCTACCACAGGCTCCTTGTCGACCCTCTATGGTATAGCAGTTATCTTCTTATACACTATGCAACAACAAGCTTTGTTTTGTCCCTCCATGGTATGGCAGTCTAGTCTTTGGTGCCCTTTCTCATCGCTCCACCATAGGTGTAGATTAAACTGGGCGTGGTGTAGCAGTAAAATGGGATAACACTCAATGCTTTGACCATGATACCGCTAGCTATTTTACAAAGGGCTACGGTAAGGAGGTATAAAGTGAAGGCCACAAAGGGTGAAAATATGGTAGCGGTATGACGATAAAAGGAAATTTTAGCATTCTGGAGGGCAGTAAAATGATTTTTAATGAAAAAGATAGCATAAAATTGGGTTCTAATGGATAAAAGCCCTTAGAATTTTTTTTGAAAATTTTGGTTCTAACAACGGCTCCTGTTGGGGATGAGTGATTTACCAATCACTACAAGAAACTAGAATATCACTGGGAGAGCAGACCAAGACACCAAAGGATATGAAAAAATGGAGGAAGCAGAAAGATGAAGATGGAAATGACCCTAGACTACTGTGCATGGAAAGAATATAGTTTTTTCAATGAGGGAACTCTAGGATTGTCCATGTACTAGAAATTCCTAGCCTCTTTTAAATTCCTAAACTATTGTGCATGGAAAAAAAAATGTTTAAAGAGGTTTGCAAATAATTGTCCATGCACTGGCAATCCTTAATCCTCTGCATCTGCTATGGTCTAAAATTCAAACCATAAATGATGGCCCAAGGCCACCCAAAAGAAGGGACTATGCTTTCCTCTGTCATAAACTTTATTCTGATTTGAGTTCATCAAATTCCTCTTAAAAATGTTCATTCCATCTACCTTGCTACATGTATTGTCATTGAAAACTTTCAGAAAATCATTGTGTTCAACCTGACTCATGTTCCTTTCACCACTTTGTAGCTCATAATTCCTATTATCATATGATAAATCATTGTCACCTTCATCATAGAAAGTGTATCCACATTCAATGGAACATTCCTTATCTTTCTCATTATTATGTATTGTTAATTGATCTTGCAGCTGTACTTGGACTTGAAAATCTGAATGCTTCTCTTTGAAGTCTAAAAAATCTATCTCATCCACATCCTCTAAGAAAATCAGATCAAAAATACTTTCCATCTCTTCCCCACCACTAGTTGGTAGTGACACATATTTTTGATCCATACAGTCATCCTTATACTTATTTGAATCAATCAATGTTGAACACTCATCATCAATGATATGAAAACCAATATCTTTCTCTTGTAGGCTAAAAATATTCAAGTCACATACCTCTTCTTGGACAAATATGGATTCTTGATCAACTTCAAATATTTCTTCATCACTTTGAGAAATGCACATGGAGACATGTGAATTATTACACACAGTAATTTCATTGTCAAAGAAAATATAGGCCGGACACAAAACTTTAGAACCATCCTTGTGTGCACATCTCTGGTATTCAAGATTCAACAAATCTAAAACCTGCTCACTATTGAGTGAACATGTTTCTTCTAGATTTTGTACTATTTTTCCAACTTCTTGATCTCCATAAGAGCTACAAGAATCCCTTTGTTGAAAATCAAAATCCACAGGCTCATCTTCACAACCTAAATATTGAATGGATCCCTCATAACATGTATTGTCACAGTCTATTATGCAGGAAAGACTCTCCATATCTTCATTATTGGAAGGCATGATATCCTCTTCTATTTTAGTTTCTAATGCATTGTTGTCAATGGTATGAGAGTGCATACATGGCTACCCCTCCATACCATCTAAATCATTTTTGATGTCTTCCCCAGATAGTATGTCCCCAACAACATCATTAATGTTGTAATCATCTCCCAAGGTGGAAGATTGGTCCTTAGCAAATTCATCTTCAAACTCATCAGTGGTACGACTATTAGTTTCAACATTGATAGTGTTCTCATACTTTTTCTTATCTACCATGTCAGTCCATTCATCTATTTGACTATAAGCAATTGGTACCCATGACTCAGGCCAATAAATTGAATCGGGTTCATACACTTTCATGAACTTCGCAATGAACTCAGACCTATTAGGTGGGAAATTAATAGGTATTTGACTACAAATATGTGTCATTCTGCTGAACAAAGAACACCCAGATTCTCCTTTATATCTCCTTATTTTAAGAAAGGCATCTAAGAGATTTTTGCCTCTGTCTTGAATACATAAATACTCATCATTTTTCTTCACATATTTTTCATTCTGACATGCACCTTGTTGTAGATTTTGATTTACACTTCCATGGAGGATGACATTGCTTTGCAGATTTTGACATGAAGTATGATTTTGATAATGGCCACAATACTGATTATATTCATAATCTTGATAGCCTACTAACCTATGACTAGTAGGGATAGGATAAATATTCATTTGATGTGATTACTGTGGTGCATAAATGTTCTGCTATGAATAGAGTGCATTACCTTCATTGCCAAAATTCATAGTTTCATCATGTGGCACTTGAGGTGTCCAAGATCTACTGGCATTTGTGTATTCATTTTCATTGTAGGATGGTATATTTTGTGATGCATCTGTGACACATTTAACTCCCAATTGTAGCATTTGTTGGTCCAATTGTAGCCTTTGTTGTTTCAATTCCTTCAACTCTCTTATTGACTACTGCCTTCTCACTTCTTCTGACATCTTGACAAGAAAATTGGCAAAGTGTTACTATTCCACAATATCTATGCATTATTTATCAATTTTAAACAGAGTTACCACCTAATTTTCCCAAAAGTAGGAAAATGAAATGGATTTTGATATTGTTTTGGTTTGCCCCAGTGGAATCCCCTATAAAATCAAGTGAATGCAAATGTGATTTTTTATGAATCTGTAAGGAAAGACAGTTTGCTACTGGATATCTTCAAATTCTTCCCCAGTGGAGTCACCAAACTATTAGGACTCAAAAATGTAGGTTTGAACCATGAGAGTTTTCCAAGCTCTTACAACATTTTTGGCTAACATACAAGGACAATCAATGTAATTGAACCTTCTACACTTTAGGCTCTACTAAACCTAGGTGGGTGTACTTGTGCAAATGATGCAGATTTGAACTATGTTTCCTACTTGAGCAATCTATCCACAATGGAATTAGAAGTGGATAGATAAAATCATAACAACTACTACTACTGCATAAAATGAAATTATTTATATATGTTGTTTTTTATGAAATTTATCTTCTGGGATGTGACAGATCAGTGCCTTCTATCCACAAGGTAAATGGAGTCAAAAATCAAGAATAATATGTGTTTCCCTCTTTGGCTTTACTCTAGTTGCTAAGCACTTTGAAAATGAGATTCTATGATTGGCATAAAACTTCACCAAATTTATGACTTGCACAAATCATGCTAGAATGTTTTCTTACTAGGTTCTTCTTTAATTATCCAAGAGAAATCCTTAAATCACTGTGACTTATTTAAAAGAATTTAATTCTGATGTGCAAACACCAATTAATTAAATCACACAAAATGAGAATAAAAATTGACAAATCATAAATATACTTGATATACTGATTCAAATGATTAAAAGACCACAATTTGGAGACAACCAGATAAAAATATGAATCATTACATCACAACAACTGAACACCAAGAAATAACTTCACTAGTTAAAGAAATTATCTCCATTGTTGTGCTTCAAGAAAGTTTGTACATTATATGCATCCCCCATTTTATTTTCTGCTATTTTCTAACTGTTCCCCTTCTCTCTCTCCTCCTTTTTTACTTGATTTTTTTGTACATATATACAATACATATTTTAGGGTTATGACCCTTCATTTATTCTGGTGCAACCTTTTGGCATTCCTTGGAAAAAAATAAAATATTTAATTAGTTTCCTTTCTGGAAAATTAAATATTTAAACCATAATTTGCATTTTGTTTTGTTCATGTGCTCATGTTTTTACTCCCTCCCAACATATTAACACTTTTCCCGCTCTTTAATATTTCCTTTCTCCGTATTACTGTGAACCTTCTTTCCTTCTTACCATAACCACCACGTGCAAACTCGAGACTCCATACTATACCTCGATGTGTCATTTATCCTTTATCAGCTTACCGCTCTACCACATATCACATCTAGCTCTCTAGTGATACTATAGTGACTCCTGGCTCAACTCTCCCTACCGCTCTACCGCGCACCACACTTTGTCCTCCCGCAGTGTAGTGGTGACTCATCTTTTCCTTGCTCTCCTTGCTATGTTACCTCAGCCTCTTCATCGCCTCCCCACAGTACCGTGGTGGCTTACCCTGACTACCTTCTTCACTATCTACCACGCTACCATAGGCTCCACTTTGTCCTCATGTGGTATAGCGGTTTAGCTATCATGGTCTTCTCTTCCTACCGCTCTACCACGGTCTTCATTTATCCCTTTAGCGGTATCACGGTAACACCTTTGACTCTCCACCGCCCTACCATGGGCTCCTTGTCAACCCTCTATGTTATAGTGGTTATCTTCTTATACACCATGCAACAGTAAGATTTTTTTTGTCCCTCCGTGGTATGGCGGTCTAGTCTTCAGTGCCCTTTCTCATCGCTCCACTATAGGTGTAGATTAAACTAGGCATGGTGTAGCGGTAAAAGGGTATAATGCTCAATGCTTTGACCACAATACCACTAGCTATTTTACAAAGGGTTTTGGTAAGGAGGTATAAAGTGAAGGCCATGAATGGTGAAAATATGGTACCGGTACAGCAGTAAAAGGCAATTTTAGCATTGTGGAGGGCGGTAAAATGATTTTTAATGAAAAAGATAGCATAAAATTGGGTTCTAATGGATAAAAGTCCTTAGAATTTTTTTTGAAAATTCTAGTTCTAACAAGTGGAGAGAAGGGTTAGAATCCCTTATAGGTAGAATAATCGAAAATTTTAAAATATATCACATTATAAGTGATGAGGTAGATTTAGCGATGAGGTAAATTTAGAAATAGAGATGAAAACCAAAATAGTTTCAAAGATCTATCAATGTGGGAGGAGTATATTCCAATTTTTTAGAGACATGTATGGAAAATTTGGTAGCATAGACAAGGCAATCAACTGCTTGGTATAACTATTTGACAAAATACCTCAATGAAAGTGGTGCAGAAGCACCTTGTACATTTTATGCCTCTATAAGGAAACTTTGTAAAATTTGAAATCTCCACTCACATAAAGCATGTAAAAATTCCATTTTGATGTATTTGAATCAGTTGATTATGTCACTAGGTGGGTTTATGGTCAAAGTATTGAAAAGTGCAAAATCTTGCCATAGTTGTCAACAATGCAAAAATGCAAAATTGCAAAACTACAAAAATCAGGAAGTTGAAGAGTCATGAAGTTGTAAAGTCTTAATAACTAAGGGGGTAGTCAAGAAAGATTTTGTAAATACCTTTTTAAGAGATTTTGTAATAATTTTGAATGTTCTATATTGTGTGTGTGTGTTGGTAGAATAGAGGAAGGTGAAACACAAAAGATATGTTGCTACTCCAAGTAAATTTTTGAGATTTCCATGCAAGAAATGGTGCCTACAGGTTAGGGTTTGGTGAAATGACAATGGTAGAGGCTTGGAGTTAGTTTGGTTACCATGTGCAGACATATACAAAAAATTTTGAGGCCTTGAAAAGTTGGAATGAGGTTTGGCAACCATACTTCCAATAAACACCTGTTGCATTTAGTCTAAGTTGGCATAAAGTGAGGGTTTGTTCTTTGTGACCTTTGAAGGGACTTAAGGGATCAAAAGATGGTACATGCTGATATTTTAGAACATGATGCAATACTTTTTACAATTATTCATGGTTGTGGAGTTGAATTGAAGGTAGTTGATTTGTATTTTAGGCCTAATTGGGGCCCTATTCCATGGGATAGTCAATTATTCTGGTAAATTTAAAAAAAAAAACCTTATCAAAGTTTTTGATATGTTATAATAGGTTGAAATGGGTTCCTAAAGATTTTTTTAGTTTCTAAAGATTCAATGTGTCTCAAGAAATATATTCGGTTTAGTTTTTATGGTCTACTACGAGAAATGAATGGCATGAGTGCAATAAGTTGTGAAACTGATGATATTGTGTTATGAAAAGGTGATGTTGCTTTGTTCCTATTAAGATGATGATGGTTAAGAATAATTTGGGCTTGGTAAAGGTTTGGAGTCAAGATTTGTTATTTTAGTGCTTTAAAGCAATGTGGAAATAAGGTGCAAATTGGTGCCTTAGTGAGAATGTTTGATGAGTTGAGTGATTCAAAGTTTTCCAATGGTGTTTTTGTTTTGAACTAGTCAAGATAATGATGTTTAAGGTGTTTTTAGGGTCTGTGGTGAGTTGGTAAATGATTTTATAATTTGGTGCCTTTTAGAAAAGTGAAACAAGTTACAAAGTTGTGAATTTTGGTTGAAAGTTTAAGTGAATCTTGGTTGAAAGTTTTGTTGATCTTCTCATTTGGGGATTAGGTTCAAAAGTACCCTTGAAGTTTTTGGAATTGTGCAGATGCTCTGCATTAGAAATATTTGGAGAGTGGTATGCACATCCATAATAAAGGATTGAGAGATGATTTTTTTTTTACTTCCTTAAAAATTATGTCATATATATATGTGTATACAATATGTGGAAGAATACACAAGGTAAGTCAATTGTTAAATAACAAAATGCATCAAAGAGATGTGGTTTAAAATTTTAATTGGAAGGTGTATAGAATTATGCAATTTAAATTTTGCATTGACAACCTAAGGTTATAATGACAAACAAACAATGATCAACATGTAATATGCAAAATAAAAAAACTGAAACCAAGCTATAATGGAATGAAAGAAAATTTGTAAAGACTTCACATACCTAAAAAACCAGTTTGAAATGTAGGAGTTCTACTCAATTATGTAGCTTTGATTATTCTTTCTTCAAACTCCTTAACAATTTGACTTTTTTAGAAGCTTGTTCCCCTCCAAACTTCAATGGTATATCACTTTTGAATGGAATTCAGAAAAATTGATATTATATGCCTTTCAACATGAAAAGTATGCTATTTCATGCAAAGGTGGTGGAATGTGAAAAATATGCATGCACACTTCACAACATCATCAAAAAGCTAGTTTTTGTTGGAGCACGTGCATAACCAAGAGAATATGTAGAATGTGGGCCTTGAGATCACAGGTATATTGACTTTTTTTTACCATTTTTAGAGCAAGCCAAAACACGCTCACATTATAATGTACTGATTTTATAACGCTCTCATGTTATAATGTGAGCGCGTTATTTCTTGCTAAAAATAGTCACATCTCTACTTCAAAACATGCTCGCATTATGAGAAAGTTGGTTTTTTTATAGATTTATTTTATCTTTTTATCTATACCCTCTAGACCCTAATTATATCTCTCTCCCCTCTATCCTCTACCCTCTATCTCTCTCCCACTCCCTTCATCTCTCTCTCTCAATTATCTCCCTCCTAACCCCTCTCCCTCTCTCAACTCTCTCTCTCATTCACTCACTCATTCTGTCCCTCTCCCCTCTACCCTCTATCCTCTACCTCAACCCTTAAACCCTAATTCTATCTCTCTCCCCTCTGCCCTCTACCCTTAACCATTACACCCTTAACCCCTATACCCTAATTTTGTGTCTCTCCCCTCTACCCTCTACCCTTAACCCTTATACCCTCTATCATCTACCCTCAACCCTTAAAACCTAATTCTATCTCTCTCCCCTCGACCCTCTACCCTTAACCCTTATACCATCAACCCCTATACCCTAATTCTATCTCTCTCCCCTCTACCCTCTACCCTTGACCCTTATACCCTCTATCCTCTACCCTATATCTCTCTCCCACTCCCTCCCTCTCTCTCTCAAGTCTCTCCCTCCTACCCCCTATCCCTTTCCATCTCTCTCACTCACTCACTCCTTCCATCTCTCTCCCCTCTACCCTCTACCCTTAACCCTTATGCCCTTTATCCTCTACACTATATCTCTCTCTCTCTCACTCCCTCTCTCTCTCAAGTCTCTCCCTCCTAACCCCTATCCCTCTCTCAACTCTCTCTCTCTCACACTCGCTCACTCCTTATGTCTCTCTCTCCTCTACCCTCTATCCTTAACCCTTATACCCTCAACCCTTAAACCATAATTCTATCTCTATCCCCTTTACCCTCTACCCTTAACCCTTATACACTCAACCCCTATACCCTAATTCTATCTCTCTCCCCTCTCCCCTCTCCCCTTACCCCTTATACACTCTATCTCTCTCCCACTCCCTTTCTTTCTCTCTCTCTCAAGTATCTCCCTCCTACCCCCTCTCCCTCTCTCAACTCTGTCTCTCTCTCACTCAGTCACTCCTTCTATCCCTCTCAAGTTAGGTTTCCAATTTCACCAAATTGGCAAGATAGTGGGCCCACTAGGCTACCAATTCCACCAAATTGGAAAGCTAGTAGGCCCACTAGGTTGCCAATTTCACCTAGCTTGCTAATTCAGTGAAATTGGCAAGGTAGTAGCCTGTTTGAAAAAAATGGGTCAAAGAAATGGGATCTCCCAGTGAAAAATGGGTCAAAGAAATGGGGTCTCTCGGTGATGTATCACTGGGAGAACCCGTTTCTTTGACCCATTTTTCAAATAGGTCACTACATTGTCAATTTCACTAAATTGGCAAGGTAGTGGGTGAAATTGGAAACCTAACTTGGTCTATTTGAAAAAATGGGTCCAAGAAATGGGGTCTCCTAGTGATGTAAATCACTAGGAGACCCCATTTCTTGGACCCATTTTTTCAAACAGGCCACTACATTACCAATTTCACCAAATTGGTAAGCTAGTGGGTGAAATTGTCATCCTAACTTGGCTTGTTTGAAAAAATGGGTTCTCCCAATGATTTACATCACCAGGAGACCCCATTTCTTGGACCCATTTTCTCAAACATGCAACTACATTGCAAATTTTACTGAATTGGCAAGCTAGTGGGTGAAATTGGCATCCTATATATTGGACCCTCAACCCTAAACCTTCAACCACGCACCCTCAAACCATTATACTAAACCCTCAACCGAATACCCTAAACCCTAAACCCTTTAGGTCCTCAACCCTATACCCTCGATTCTCTCTCTCTCTCTCACTCACTCACCCTCTACCCTCAACCCTAAACCCCCAACCCTCAACCCCTAAACCCTCAACCCTTAAACCCTCTATCCTCTACCCTCTACATTATAAACCCTTAAGCACTAAACCATTAAACCCTCTATCCTCTACCCTCTACCCTATAAACTATTAAACACTCAACCCTAAACCCCCAACCCTCAATCCTTAAACTCTAAACCCTTAAACCCTTTATCCTCTACCCTCTACCCTATAAACCTTTAAACCCTCAAATCATCTATCCTCTACCCTAAAAACCCTTAAACCCTATACCCTCAATTCTCTCTCTCACTCACTAACTCCATATGTCTCCCCTCTACCATTAACCCTCTACCCTCTACCCTTAACACTAAAGTCCTCTACCATCTACCCTTAAACCGTTAAACCCTCTAACCTCTACCCTAAACCCAAAACCCTCTACTCTCAACCTTAAACCCTCAACCCATAACCCACAACCCTCAACCCTCAACCCTCAACCCTTAATCCCTCTGCACTTAAACCCTCTACCCTCTACCTAATCCTTCAACCATATACCCTCAAACCTCTACCATCAAACCTAATCCTTAAACAATATACCCTCCAACCTATACCATAAACCATATACCCTCAACCCTCTACCCTCAACCTTAAACCCCCAATCCTCAACCCTTAAACCATCTACCATCTACCCTTAGCCCAATACCCTCTACCCTCAACCCTTAAACTCGTAAAACCACTTACTAAACTCTCTACACTCATCCCTAAACCCTCAACCCCTAATCCCTCAACCCTTAAACCCTAAACCCTCTACCCTCAACCCTAAACCCTTAAACCCTCTACCTTCTACCCTCAATCCTATACCCTCTACTCTCAACCCTAATCCCTCAACCCTCAAACCCTCAAACCCACTTAGTAAACTCTCTATCATAATCCCTCAACCCTTTTGACCCTTAATTAGTCAACCCTTAAAACCTAATCCCTCAACCCCTATACCCTATACCCTATACATTGGACCATCAACCCTAAGCCCCCAACCCTATACTCTCAATCCTCTAACATCAACCTTAAACCCTCAACACTTAAACCCTCTACCCGATAAACCCTTAAACACTCAACCCTAAACCATAAACCCTAAATCCTCAACCCTCAACCCTCAACCCTCAATCTGCACCCCTCAACCCTTAAACCCTAAACCCTTAAACCCTCTATCCTCTACCCTCAATCCTCTACCCTCTACCGTCAACCCTAATCTATCAACCCTTAAACCCTTAAACCAACTTAGTAAACTCTTTACCCTATTCCCTCAACCCTCTTGACCCTTAATCCCTCAACCCTTAAACCCTAATCCCTCAACCCCTATACCCTCTACCTATACATTGGACCCTCAACCCTCTACCCTCAACCTTAAAACCCCAACCCTTAACCCTTAAACCATCTACCCTCTACCCTTAACCATAATCCGTAAACCCTTAAACCCAATAGTAAACTCTCTACCATAATCCCTCAACCCTCTTGACCCTTAATCCCTCAACCCTAAACCCTCAACCCCTATACCCTCTACCCTATATATTAGACCCTCAACCATAAACCCTAAATCCTCTACCATCAACCTTAAACCCTCTACCCTCTACCCTCTACCATATAAACCCTTTAAAACTCAACCCTAAACCCTAAACCCTAAACCCTAAACCCTAAACCCTAAACCCTAAAACCTTAAACCCTAAACCCTTAAACCATCTACCCTTAATCCTCTACCCTCTACCCTCAACCCTTATCCCTCAACCCTAATTCCTCAACCCTTAAAACCTTAAACCCACTTAGTAAACTCTCTACCCTAATTCCCCAACCCTCTTGACCCTTAATCCCTCAACCCTTAAACCATAATCCCTCAACCCCTATAACCTCTACCCTATACATTGGACCCTCAACCCTAATCCCCAACCATATACCCTCAATCCTCTAACCTCAACCTTAAACCCTAATCCTTCAACCATATGTACCCTCAACCCTAATCCCTCAACTCTATACCCCCAACCCTCAACCCTACAGGTCATCAAACCTATACCCTCAATTCTCAACCCTCTACCCTATACATTGGATCCTTAACCCTCATACATATTTGTCCCTTCCTCCTCTTGTCTCCTTATCTCTATCTCAGTACTCCCTCCATCTCTCTATCCATCCATCCCTCCCTCTCTACCCTGATCCCTCAACCCTAATCCCTAAACCCTAAACCCTCAACCCTTAAACCCTTAAACACTCAACCCTAAATGTTAAACCCTCTACGCCCCTAGACCATCAACCCTAAACCCTTACACCCTAAACCCTTACACCATAAACCCTTAAACCCTCTACCCTCTACCCTCTACCCAATACAATAAACCATCAACCCTATAGGTCCTCAACCCTATACCCTCAATTCTCTCTCTCACACTCACTCACTCTTTTCTCTCTCCCCTCTACTATTAACCCTCTACCCTCTACCCTTAACACTTAAATCCTCTACCCTCTACCCTTAAACCCTAAAACATATACCCTCTACCCTAAACCCTAAACCCTTAACCCTCAACCCTCAACCCTCAACCCTCAACCTTCAATCTTAAACCCTTAAATACTAAACCCTCTACCTTCAACCCAAAACCCTTAATCCCTCTACCCTTAAACCCTCTACCCTCTACCCTCTACCTAATCCTTCAACCATATACCCTAAAACCTAATCCTTAAACCATATACCCTCAAACCTATACCCTAAACCCTCTACCCTCAACCCTTAACCCTCAACTGTTAACCCTTTAACCCTAACCACTTAAACCTTCTACCTTATACCCTCAACCCAATAACCTATGCCCTCAACCCTAATCCCTCAACTGTCAACCCTTAAACCCTAATACCCTAAACCCTAATCCATAAACCCTCAACCCTTCAACCCTTAAACACTCAACTCTAAACCCTAAACCCTAAACCATAAACCCTCAACCCTCAACCCTCAACCCTCAACCCTTAAGCACTAAAACCTTAAACCATGTGTTGTCTACCCTCAACCCAATACCTTATACCCTCAACCCTAATCTCTCAACCCTTAAACCCACTTAGTAAATTCTCTACCCTAATCCCTCAACCCTCTTGACCCTTAATCCCTCAAACCTCAACCCTCAACCCTTAAACCCTTAATCCCTTAACCCCTATACCCTTTTCCCTATACTTTGGACCCTTAACCCTAATCACCCAACCCGATACCCTCTACCCTCAAACTTAAATCCTCAACCCTCAACCCTTAAACCATCTACCCTCTACCCTCAACCTAATACCCTCTACCCTCAACCCTAATCCCTCAACCCTCTACCCTAATCCCTCAACACTCTTGACCCTTAATCCCTCAACCCCTATACCCTTTACCCTATACATTGGAACCACAACCCTAATCCCCCAACCCTATACCCTAAATCCTCTACCATCAACCTTAAACCCTCGACCCTTAAACCCTAAACCCTTAAACTCTCTACCCTATACCCTCAATTATCTACCCTCTACCCTCAAGAATAATTCTTAAACCTTAAACCTACATAGTAAAATCTCTACCCTAATCCCTCAACCCTTAAACCCTAATCCCTCAATCCCTCTACCCTCTATGATATACATTGGACCCTCAACCCTAATTGTCCAACTCTATACTCTCAATCCTCTACCCTCAACCTTAAACCCTCAACCCTTAAACCCTCTACCCTCTACCCTATAAAACCTTAAACACTCAACCCCCAACCCTAAACCCTAAACCCTAAACCCTAAACCCTCGACCCTTCAACCCTAAACCCTCTACCCTCAATCATCTACCCTCTACCCTCAAACCTAATCCCTCAACCCTTAAATCCTTAAACCCACTTAGTAAACTCTCTACCCTAATCCCCCAACCCTCTTGACCCTTAATCCCTCAAACCTTAAACCCTAATCCCTCAACCCCTATACCCTCTACCCTATACATTAGACCCTCAACCCTAATCCCCCAACCCTATACCCTCAATCATCTACCCTAAACCTTAAACCCTCAACCCTCAACCCTTAAACCCTCTACCCTCTACCCTATACAATAAACCCTCAACCCTCAACCCTTAATCCCTCAATCGTGAACCCTCAAACCCTATACCCTATAAATTGGACTCTCAATCCCAATCCTTCAACCATATGTACCGTCAACCCTATACCCTATATTCTCAACCCTCTACCCTATACATTGGATCCTCAACCCTCATATATATATGTCCCTCCCTCCTCTTCTCTCCTCTCTATCTCACTTCTCCCTCCATCCCTCCTTCTCAACCCTAATCCCTCAACCCTAAAACCTCAACCCTTAAACCCTTAAAAACTCAACACTCAACCCTAAAACCTAAACCCTCAACCCTCAACCCTTAAACCCTAAACCCTTAAACTCTCTACCCTCTACCCTCTACCCTCAATCCAATACCCTCTACCCTTAACCCTAATCCCTCAACCCTAATCCCTAAAAACTTAAACCCTTAAATCCAAGAAAACTCTCTACCCTAATCCATAAACCCTCAACCCTTAATCCCTAAATCCTTAAACCCTAAACCCTCTACCATCAACCCTCAAGCCTTAAACCCTAATCCCTCAACCCCTATACCCTCTACCCTATACATTGGACCCTCAACCCTAATCCCTTGACCCTATACCCTATACCCTCAATCCTATACCCTCAACCTTAAACCCTCAACCATCAACCCTCAACCCTTAAACCTTCTACCATCTACTCTCTACCCTATATATTAAACCATCAACCATCAAATTTCAATCCTCAACCCTTAATCCCTCAACCCTCAATCCTTAAAACCTAAACCCTAAACCCATATACCCTCTACCATTTACATTGGACCCTCAACCTAATCCTTCAACCATATACCATCAAACCTATACCCTAAACCCTCTACCCTCAACCCTAAACCCTAAACCCTAAACCCTTTAACCCTAAACCCTTAAACCTTCTACCCTATACCATCAACCCAATACCCTCAACCATCGACCTAAATCCTCAACCCTCAACCCTTAAACCCTAATAAGCTAGAAACCATAAACCCTATAGGTCCTCCACCCTAATCCCTCAACCCTATACCCTCAACCCCTATGACTTTCTCTCTATCTATACATCTCACCTCTCCCTCCCTTCCTCTCTCCTACCCTCTCTAATTGTCTCTATCTACCCTCTCCCTCTTTCTACATACCTCTCATTCAATAAATACCTACCACCCTCTCTCACTCCCTCTATCTATCTCTCTCTATCTCCCTCCTAATCCCTCCCACTCACTCTCTTTCCCTCTCTCTCAAGTCTCTCCCTCCCACCCCCTCTCTCTCAAGTCTCTCCCTCTGGAAACCTACCTAGGTAACTCTCTCTCTCTCTCCCCCCTCTCTCTATCTATCCCTCCCACCCTACCTAGATAAGTCCCTCTCACTCCATCCCCTCTTTCTCTCCCTCTCTCAGGTCACTCCCTCCCACACCCTCTCCCTCTCTTAGGTATCTCACTCACACTCTCTCTCTCTCCCACTCCCTCTCTCTTTCACTCCCTCTCACTACCTATCTCTTAGCCTCTCCCTCTCACCCCCCTCACACTCTCGAGTCTCTCCCTTTGGCACCCTACCTACATAAATCTCTCTTTCTCTCCATCTCTCTCCCCTCACTCTCTCTCTCTCCCTCTCTCAATTCTCTCTCTCCCTTCATCCCTCTATCACTCCCACCCTACCTAGCTAAGTCTCTCTCTCTCTCTCTCTCTCTCTCTCCCACTCCCTATCTCTTAAATTCTCACTCTCCCCCTCTCTCTCTCTCTCTCTCTCTCCTCCCTCTACCTCTCCCCCTCCCACCCTACCTAGATAGCTCTAGATCTCTCTCTCTTAAAATTCTCCCCCCCTCTAAAGACATACATAAATACATGCATACATACATACATACATACATACATACAAGAAAAATACATATGTACATATTATCCTACATACATACAAGCATACATGTACATGTGTAGATACACTCTTACAAACATATAGGCTTACATACAATATACATGCATACATGTACATACAAATATACATTCAATAAAGTAGTAAATTTAACATAAAGAAAGACATAACATGAGCACGTTATACCACACTCGTGTTATGTCTTTCTAGACATGTTCCTCACAAATGCAAACAAACCATGTCAAAACTGAGATATAACGCGAGCACGTTATATCTTTCTTTGGGAATCAAAAAGCCTTGGGATTGGTATTTTCCTTAGAATACCAACCCAAAGGCTTGGAGGGAATTCCCAACAACTAGAGACATGTTTTTGCAAATTCTAGAATATTTCACATAATCGGGTTCATTCTCACTGTCAAGATTGTACATGGTTCAATATCAAACAAATCGAACATATGGGTAATGTTAGGTTATCTCTTAGCTATCCAACAATGTAGTTTTTTTCACTTTCTGACAATGTTAAGCCTTTCATCCATAATTTATTTTGTTTGTATGTCTCTGTTTTGGAAAAAAGCAATGTTTGGTATTTTTTTTGTTATAAACTAACTATTAATTGAAATTTAAAATAAATTACATTTTTCGAAACTAGACTCCATTCTACAATTTTTTTATTTAAAAAAATCAATTATTTTCCAAAATTTATAGTGGTGGCACAACTAAAATCCTATTTTTCAGGAGGATTCTACTTCAAAAATTAGTAAAAAGTCAAATATTCATTAAAAAATTATCATAAAAATCATGCATCAACTATATACTATTAGCTAAATTCTAACCGTTGTGATTTAAAAAACACAAAAAAAAAGTTCACCGCACGAGGGCCATACAAGAGTTGCTATGTTATGTTTTTCTGACAAAAACAACACCAATTTGTGTACATCCCTCTTTTGAACCCCTTAATCTCAACCATTTTCAAAATAAACTAGTAGTTTAGAAAGTAGACTCGGAGCACTTTGATCCTTGCTTTTGTTCCATCTCAAAATTTTGAGTGTAACTATCCTCAATTTCACGTCCAAGGTCAGTATTTCCCGATTTCAAAAAAAAGTGGCCACTTAAGCCCCTTTTTTGGGACCCATCTTTCTGCACTTACCCGAAAATATAAAGGACCATAGATGAAAATGGGAATGAGAGTCAAGAATTGAAACAGAAAATTGATAATTTGATAAAAGCTACAAATGTTCAATTGGGTCCCAAAAGTTTGACAAAACAAAAATGAGGAAAGGAAAAGGAAAAGGGAAATTTGGGAATGGGAAATCAAAATGGAGCTAGGCTTTGAACCAAAGTGTTCATTTAGGGTGCAAAAACCCAAAAGGATTTAAAGGTAGAAAATGAAGGTGATATTGGGGAAAGGAGGCTGATTTGGACTTTTGAAAGCATTCGTTTGGGGCCCAAAAGTTTGAATGTATCTAGGAAGAAAAGTTAAAAGGAGAAGGGAAAAACCGTCTATTGAAAACCTTTGCATTATGGGGTTTCTAGTACAAATTGGAAAGGATATAATGCAATTTTCAAATGTCTTTTTAAGAATAATAAACCATTTTGGAATCTCTTAGGTCGGTGTTTTACTGATGGGTCAAACAAGAAAAAAAAGGTGTCACAAGGTGACAACATTTTTGTGACTTTTGTGGGGTGATTTCTTGATAATCACAGGATCTAGAGGCCTTATAAATCCATTGGGAATAGAGGCATAATAGGGATTGCAAAAATTGGCTTTCCTCAAGAACAAAACATGTGCAAGATTACACTTGGAGGAAAATAAATGTCTGAAATAAAATGTGCCATAACACTTATTTGACGTGACCAATCTATCCTACTATGTTACAAGTGTAGATCATCACTTCAAAAGAAATTCTTTAGATTAACCCCATTAACAAGGATTGGTAGCTCTTCTCCATCTATTTTAGACAGTTGAAAGATATTATGCATCTTGCAACCTATTATCACAAAAGGGCCACTCCACATGACATCAAAATTAGTGTACTTTATAGGCCTACTCTTTAGTTCATCCAATTTTAGGACCACATCTCCTTCATTGAAAACTCTTGGAACTTCCTTCTTGTCAAATGTATTCTTCATTTGTATTTGATGAAACTCAAAATTTTGTATTGCTTGTCTTCTTATTTCTTCCACTTCTATAAGCTTAGCGAGTTTGATTTCCATTGGATTTTCTTCCATTAATTATAGCACTTTGATGAGGCTAAGTGTTTGTAGTTCAATTGAAATAGGTTGTCTTACCTCTTTTCCATACACAAGTACATAAGGTGAACTAATTGTGGACCTCTTAGGAGTTATCCTATTAGCCCATATGGCTAATTTTAGTTTGTTATGCAAGAATATTTGATTATCTTCTATTGTTCTTTTGATGATCCTAATCAAATTTTTATTGGAAGATTTAACCTATCCATTACCTTGTGGGTAATAGTTGTATGAGGTATTCAAAAATATATTATTTTAACAACCCAATATATTATTTTTATACCTACAAAAACCAAAGCATTATCTAAACTAATGGATTCAAGAGTTCCAAACCTGGTAACCAAATCTTCATAGAATTTTAGGATTGATTTTTCATTTTCTTCTTTCAATGCTACCCCTTTTGTCCATTTGGTAAAGTAACCAGTTGTTGTTAGCATCCATTTATGTATTGAATTGGAGGGTGAATTAGTGAGCCCAATAAAATAAAGGCCCCATTTCATGAAGGGTTGTTCAACCTAAATTTTATGTAATGGTAAGGATGCTAGCCTCTATTTTCTTGCAAATATAGCACACTTTTTACACTTTATTACCCATGAATGTGCATCCTTATATAAATTAGTCCAAAAGTAACCAGCTTTTATCACTTTAAGGGCTATTTTTCTTGGTGAAAAATGACCACTAGAGGTCCCATCATGGAATTATTCAAGAATTTTTATAGTTTGATCAGATTCAATACACCTTAACAACACACCTTTAAAATATCTTCTAAACAAGGTACCATATACAATGATAAAAAATTGCCTGCAATCTGAAATATCTTATTTTTGCATTGTTTAGATTTTTAGGACAATCCCCTCTTTGAAGATAATGTATCATTTCTTGTACTCATCTTGAAGAAGTTGGGGTAATAGTTTGATATTCATTATTATGCACAAGAACTTATTTTTCTACTTCTTTGTTGTTTTCCATTTTACTAGATTTCTCTTCACATAACCCTTTGTCTCTTACCAGATTAGTGACTTTTATTTCCACATCATATTCCATGACTTTAGGTATCCAACCAGCTCTCTTATCATCCAAATATTTTTTTAGTAAAAATCCTTGACACTTGAATGAACAACCATTAACTATATCCTATTATTTGAAACCAAATGCCTAAATTTTTTAAGGCTTATAATTATAGCTAATAAATGCTTCTCAAAAAAATAATGCCTTTCTTCATAGCCCTCCAATCCATGGTTAAAGAAAATAATGGTTTGTTCTAAACCTTCTTCATTATTCTGCACTAGCATGGTTGAGATTGTGTCTATGCTTCCAAAATCATACAAGATGAAATATTTAGAAAAATCAATATTAATGAGTGTAGGTGTACATGCTAAAGCTCCTTGATATTTTTAAAACTTATTGTTCCTTCTTTTGTTCAATTGAAAGAAGTAGTTTTCTTTAACATAGTTGGTAATGGATTCAAAAGATAAGCTATATCAGGTATAAACTTTCTCACAAAATTAATTTTATCAAGAAAAATTTGCAAAACCTTTTTGTGACTTGGAAAAGGAAAAGCTAGTATACCACTTACTCTCTCAAAATCAATGAAAATTTCCATCTTTTAATACCACATGGCCAAGAAGCTTACCCTCATGAAAAAATATACTCTTGTTTTTATTAAAAGAAATACCATATTCTCTACACTTGTCAAAAACTTTCCTTAGATGAATGAAATGTTCATTAGCATCCTTGAAACAAACAATAATATTATCAAGGTAAATCAACACTATTTTTTTTAATAATCCCTAAAAGGCCATGTCCATGGCCTTTTAGAAAGTTTCCCCAGTATTAGACAATTCAAAGGGTATCCTCCTATATGCCATTGTACCCTATTTAGTAGTGAAAGATGTCTTATATTGATTTTCTTCTTTTACCAAAACTCGATTATAACTGAAAAAACATCTAATAATGAAAACTTCTTAGAACCTGATACAACCTACAAGATTTTCTCCATAGAAGGTAGTGGGTAGTGGTCTTTGAGAGAGACTCTATTCAGGTCCTTAAAATATACACAGTCTTATTTCTATTGGAGTGATCAAGATAATCACTTGATAATTAATTAATCATTAAATAATTATATTAAGTCCCTTATTACTTTAGTTCACTTAAGCTAAACTTAGGAGTGATTTTTTATTATTAGATTGGGATAATTATAGGTCTAGTTGTCTCATTGCATGATATTACACTTTTCACAATCTAATGCAATCTTCATCTAGGGTTTTCTTTATTTTTCTTTTATAAGCATGCACATTCATTGTAATAATTAATTCAAAACTATTCAGGTTAATACATTGCATAAATTAGTTGCTTTTCTAGATCATTTTTTCTCAAGATTGCACGATCATATCAATGGCTTTTATCTTTTTTTTTGTGATAGGATAATTGCTTGTAAGTGATTTCTAGGTGCTATGGAGTTCAATCATCAACTTCAAAATGGTACTACAGCTCCATATTTATAGCTTTATGTTTGAATTTTGAGAGATTTAAGCTTGATGGAAAAATTAGCTCATCCTAAAGTGAAATATGCATCACCGTTGCATCCATAATGGTGGAAAACCTAGGGAACGCCTATCATTTGATCAAATTTGGAGCAGTTACAAAAAAAAAAGGATTTTTTTTTTGCAACAAGGACATTCGTATGGAATTTGTATAGGTGTATGAATCTATACAATCCTACTGCATTAATTTTCATGTCAAGTTACAAGGTTATGTTTCTTCAGGTCTACTTTTTTATTTTCCAAAATATTAAAAAAAAGAAAGACTAAAATCATTTTTTTTGCATTTTATTTTTAAAAAGAAAGGAATTGTTTTTATTAGGTACTTGCAGTACCTACGTATGTAGGCCTACAGGTCCCATACATCATGCAATCCCATTATTTTCTTGGTTGGTAAGGTTTTTCAGCTGCCTCTTATCAACAGTGGCACCCTCTACTAACTGGTTGTGTAGAGAAAACATGTTGCCATCAAAATCAACCACAACGACCATGGGAAAAAATTGACACACTTTCAAAAAAATTGTAGGCACTAGAATCTCCATAGATTCCTTGAAATCTACAAAACCAAAAACAATGATTTTTTCATCACCACAAGAATCTCCATTAAATATTCTAGCATATGCAAAAATTCAGCAACCGATATTTTTTTGGCAAAACGACCTTTTTCCATCAATAGGAAATATTTTGGGAATATTGCTATTGATGTCATCGTGATTTCATTCTTATTTGACCATGATGGTGCATTGATTTCATTCATATGGATAGTCGTACGACCATCTAAGCCCCCTTCTAGCCCTTATTTTCCCTAAAGGAGCAATTTTTTTCCTTTTGGCATAACTTGGGCATATGATGTTCAAATTGAACAAACAAGATATGGTCAAAAAGTTGATTTTGAGCACTTTCTAGTGGTGTAGGTCGCACTATCATATTTTTCTATTGGTTCCTGTTATTCTCAATCAAAGTCATATGTTCATTTTGCACTTCCAAGCTCATTAATTTTTTCTTGTATCTCTGATTTTAATGATTCAAGCGATGTTGGAAAGGTATTTTAAAGCACTTTAGTTCCACTCATGTTCTTTTTCCAGAATATACCCCAAGTTCATTTAATTTTAATTTTTTGTTTTCATAATTTTGTCA
This sequence comes from Sequoiadendron giganteum, assembly GCA_007115665.2. NCBI lineage: Eukaryota > Viridiplantae > Streptophyta > Pinopsida > Cupressales > Cupressaceae > Sequoiadendron > Sequoiadendron giganteum. The sequence goes on along the minus strand of CM021100.1, from coordinate 845,549,190 downwards.
ATTAATTGGACCTCTTGGCACTTGGAAATGATTTATTTGTGTAGGATGATATCATTTGATCTACTTTATCAATACTAAGATTATGTGTCTTTATTTTTTTTTCATTTGAGTGAGTATCATGGGTTTTTCTATTCATCCTTCTATGATCAAATTGGACAATGATAATTATGAATCTTGGTGAAATGGAATCCTAACACATTTAGGTGGCTTGATATTTTTCTTATTTGTATGGACTCATACCTACCCCAAACATACTAGGGAGTTTATCAACATGGGGTTATCATTAGAGATCATATTACAGTGGTTATATGTTCTAGTACATTGATATTGACACTATGTGTGTTGTATCAGACACTGAATGTCCCTACACACTTTGGAATCGACTTTGGGAGATCCATGGATACCATCATATCTCTCCATACCTAGAGGATCCTACTACAAATTGACTCATCCCTATTGCAAATGTAGATTACATACCATTTGATGATGATGCATTAGAGGATCTTGAGTATAGCACAAGTATTGCATTTTTTGATTGTTTAAAGACTTCTCTTCATGTTCCCACTCTTCATATTAAGACTATATCATCATATTCTATTTTTCCTGATCAATTTGACATTGCCACATCCTTGGCCCCTTTTGGTTCAATGCAATAGGAAATCCATCATCTTCCAAACAAAACTACTTGGGATTCATATTTTATAGACATCTCATACTTGTTTGTAGAGTCCTATATTGCAGACTTGGAGGATTAATTTGAGGACATTCATCTCCTCTTTATTAATAGCCACATCATCATTGTTTTATATCAATCCTCACATGATCTTGGATCAACATCATCGCTTTCCAACATGTGGATAAATGAGCAGTTTTCAAGGGCACACATCATTTGGATTTGGATTCCAAATTCGGCCATCTTGCTAGATTGTATTCTCCAATCACTAGTGGATATATTTCTTCCTAAGGGGAGAAATATTATTTGTCGGCAATGGATCATATTTTGTCTTCAAGCATTCATCATTGGCACATGAACTATTTCTTTATGGGGGGATTCATATCCTCATTTTCTCTCTCCTATTGGGGGAGCATATATTGTGCTTGTATGACAAAATAAATCCTTGGGGGGTCACATTGAGTCCTCCTTCTATCCTTCTTTCACTAGTGCAGTAATTTCATTTTCTCTCTTTTGGAGAGCAGTTTTTCCCATGTGGTTTTCTCTTATTCTCTAGTTATGAGTGATTCATTCATTTTTACATGGGTACCTCATTAAGACTTATATTCAATACCCAACCATGCATCTATCATTACATTTTACATCATGGGTTTTTAGCTTCTCCCTAAGTTGATCTTAAGGGGGGGTGTTGCAGTAATCAATATAATCAATTGATAATTAATTAATCATTAATTAATTATATGAAGTCCCTTATTAAATTATTTCACTTAAGCTAAACTTAGGAGTGCTCTTGTATTATTATATTGGGCTAATTATAGGTTTATTTTTCTCATTTCATGAGATTAATACACTTGTCACAATCTAATGCAATCCTCATATAGGGCTTGATTTATTTTTCATTTATAAGAATGCACATTCATTGTAATCATTAATTCAAAACTATTTAGGCTAATACATTGCACAAATCAGTTGCTTTTATAGATCATTTCTTCTCAAGGCTGCACGAGCATATCAATGGCTTTGATTTTTCTTTTGTGATAGGAAAATTACTCACAAGTGATTTTTGGGTGCTATGTAGTTAAATCATTAACTTCAATAATTTCTCCATTCTTCTTCCTATCAGGAACTAGATTAGAGACCCAAGATGTGTGTTTAATAGGAAAGATAATGTTTCCCTCTATCAACTTGCTTAACTATATTTTCATGAGTGGCTCTAATTTTGGATTCAATAGCCTTCATTTTTGCCTTATAGGTTTAGCATTGGTTTCAAGTTCAATATTATGTTGGGTTTTCTTAGGGTCAAACCCTTTCAAATCACTATATTTCCATGCAAAAAATATAATCATACTCTTGACATAACTTAATAAAAGCAACCCTTTCTTCAGATATGCATACTTTACCCAATTTTAGAAGCCTGTCTTTAAAAATGCTCACCTATTCATAATGATCTTGTTTGTCTTGCATGGTGATTTTCACATTTTTAGCTTGATCATAAAAACTTTAAAAAGTTTCCAATAAGAGAAAACCCTTGGGAAACTTGTTAGTTTTTAGCTAAATAATTTTCTCACCATACTATTGTTGGTAGATGGTCATCGCTCCCCTCAAGATTCGTGACATGGACTAACCACCTCTCATGGATCCATTAACTCTAACAGTTGTATCAGGCATTAACAGGTCAATCTTTTGGTGCAATGACAACTATGGGCCAACAAGTGGTATCTAATCCAAAGGTTTTAGGTTTGAATCCCCTTGGGTAATGTTGAGGTGGAGTTTGTTGGCAGATGGTCAACACTCCCCTTGAGATTTGTGACATAGACTAACCACCTCATATGGATCCATTAACTCTGGTAGTTGTATCAGGCATTAATAGGTCGATCTTTTGGTGCAATGACAACTATGGGCCAATAACTATTGCTGCAATTTATCTTGGTTAATAGCTGAAAACTCAGCCTCTTCAATCAGAAAAAATATAATTTTCTTATAACTATCAAACACTTGCCAATGTGATTGATTATCAAGTATTGATTGTCTTTACCACAACTTTTACTTACTACTACACATTACCATTGTTGATATCATTTTGAATATCATACTATGCTTCCTTTGCAACCAACCTATCAACATGTTTGTTCTCATTTCTAGGTATGGAAAGTAAGTTAAAAGCAATAAATTCCTCAATAATATGCCAAAATCTATGTCTATAAGACTTGAGTAAGTAATTTTTTGACATTTAGACTTCTCACCTAGTTTATAATGAGCTTACTATCCCCAAAAACCTACAAGCACTTTATTTTCCTCTTTCTTGCCCATTCTAGGCCATGAATAATTGCCTCATACTTTGTTGTATTGTTAGTGCCATTAAAAGTAAATATTAAAACTAAATAGTAATTTTATCACCTTTAGGAGACAAAAGCATTGCCCCTCCACCAATACCATTTTTATTCCTTGACCCATCAAAATACAACTTCCAAAGGCCATTTGACTGTTGTTCACACTATTGTTTTTCATCTTTTACTAGGTTAGGGACATCAATGTCTATTCATGGATCAAATAAATACCCAATCTTGATTCTTCCACATGTTTAAATGGATCATACTTATAATTCTCAACTACCCCCTCATTGGAAAAACAAATAAGATATACCTTCTATGGGAATGTTAGGATCTTGGACAACTAGTTGTTCCTCTTGTTCCTCCTTCTCATGAATGGTAAAATCTGCATAAACAACACTAGGAACATATGGCTCTAAATGGTCTTTTGTTATAGGATCTGATTTGACTATTCCCCTAGTGCCATGTCTTGTTTTAAGAACATGTGTGACCAATTATAAAATAAATAACCTCCCAATTTAGTAGTGAAGTCTCTAGAAAGGAATATGGAAAAAATGGTGGTAGTTCAATGACATAAATGTCTTGAGGAATGGAGAAATTTGGATAGACATACAAGGTGAGGCTCAAATATTTAATGACCCTAATAGTGTTAATTTTTGTCCCATACAACTATACTACTCCTTTGGAAAGAGGCTCATATGATAATCCCAACTTATCCACTATTTTTTTTGGCAATACAAAGTTGCTTGCCCTTGAGTCAAGCATGCAGTTATGGACAAGGTGTTGGCCAATAATCAAAGATACATAACAAGGGGAGTATTGACATATTTAGTTTTCTATTCACTTTTTTCTTGGGGAGCATTATCAATTAAAACTCTAGGTTTCTCCTTAGAAACCTCTTTTCACAAATTGATGGCACAAAAATCCTTTTGTCTAAGAAGAGATATGGAGTCCCACATTGACATACTAACATTTTCCTTTTTCATATATTCCAAAATATTAAATTGAGTTGTGATATCCTTTGTTGTAATTTTAAAAAAATAGTATCCCCTTATGTTTGCAATGGTTGTGTATAACTTTTAGGCCGATCTTTGTTTGCCACAACTTGGCCTCTTGGTAGTATTTGAAAAATTTAAGAATGTGGTGGATCAGAAGTACCTTTTTGACTTGTAGAAGTTTTTTTTTTTCCTTTGTTTATATTTATATCTTATGTAAACAACTCTCTTATTGGCCCTTGTATTGGCTGCTATAGAATGAGATGACTAAGTTTTCCCTTGTGCATGATTTAGCCCACAAAATTATTCTCCTTACCGATTCATGATAGTGACATCATGGTGACCATGCTCAAGATGAGAACTATGTTGTTCATGACTTTCTTGTGTTTCATCTTGTGGAATAGTAGTGTTGTTTTCTATCATAAGTGCTTGATTTATCATTCCATTAGAACATGTGTTTTGGTTATGAGGTTTGTTACATGGTAAAAACCATTCATAATATTGTGCCATGTTACTTTGGATTGGTACAGCCTCTCTAGAAATGCTATCAATATTTTGATTGTAGGGTTGATATGACCTATCATTGAAATTATTTCTCTATCCTTGTGGACCATCTTGGTAAGGAGGTCTATTAGGTTGATTGGGCTGATAAGGTGTGAAATTTTGGCTTTGCTATCTCTTGAATTTTACTAACTCATTGTCAAAATTTTGTGGTAATCCCTTTATCTCTTTTAATTCATTAGAGTGAGATGGGGTATATTTTTCTTGTGAAAATTACTAATAGCTCAAAGTAGGTATAATAGGTATAACAAATATAAGAGATACTTACAATGGCATCGGTGGTTGCACCTCTAGAAAATGGGCATTGGGGGCCTTTGAGTTATTTTACTAGCTTCAATGAGGCTATTTTTTACCTCTATGGGAATTTCAAATGAATTGGAGAGTGTAATCCAACCTATAGACTAAATCATCATTGTTATATCACTACTAATAGCTTTAAGAAATTATAATAATGCATTTTCAGCTAAAGGCCTTACCATTTTTGGGATTCTATCCCAAGTTTTCTAGAACTAGAAGTTGAAATCTATTATGTATTCTTGTGGAGCTCTCTTGATAGTAGTTATCTTCTCTACTAATGACAAATAATCTGATTTTTCCTCAAAATTCTTGTGTAAGGGATACCTTAGTTGGTCCCATGTTTTGATTGAATTGAAAAGTAAAGTCTTGAACCATTATAATTCCTTACCTTTAATGAAGCAACTAGAAGTTTGATTGCCACATTTATAGTAGTGATATTGTGAATTGCACATAGTGTGGCCACATCCCTAATATACTCAATGGTTGTAGTTTTATTTTCTCTAGTGAAAAAAAAAAGCTTCTCAGGGATTCCACAAGTATTTCATCATGCTAGGAAAGATCTAATGGGCTCCCTTCATTAAAGGGTGCAAAATAAAATTTCCTTTCCATTTGATTTTCTAGTACTTGATTATTTGAAACAAAAATTGTAAGGTTATGATTTAGATATGTATAATGTGTACTTGTTGATGAGCTAAAAATTCTTCTTGTTGCTCTCCATTTTCATCTAGGTTGTGATAGCAACAAATACTCAAAAGGAGTTGAACTTCTTCTTGTTTGTACTCTTCTCATGTGCTACTTTGTATCAGATTTTATTTAAAGTTAGAGTGTAGAAACGTTAGGTATATGTTTTTCACCTCAAAACAATATAAACATTATTATATACATGACAATAGTAGTAAAAATATAGTAATTATTAGACTAGAATAAGTTTTATTGTCCCACTGGGCAATGCCAAAAATAGTTGTCACTAGGGTTGAACCCTGGCTAAGTGTGATACTTATGGAACATGGGATAATATTCAACCTATGGGTAACTTATAGTGAAGATGAACCTCCAAAGAGGTTTGGTTCCATTACTGGACCTCTTTTATATTATTTCTTGATAAGGAAAAATGATAGAAGAGAAATTATAAATAAAAATATTAACCCTAGGAGGTGATGCACCAAATTATTTAAGATCTGTAATATTAATTTTCCACAAAAAAATCCTAATTACTCAGCTAGTACTCACACAAGTCAATATTTGTCATGCTCATACATCAATATTTCATAAGGAGGTAAAATGTTTATAACTTCAGAAGGAAAAACAAAATTATTTTCACAACTAAAATATATTAGCATAGATAACACAACCTATGACCTTTATGAGACATAAATTTGCTTCTTAAAGGTGTTGGAATGAGGCAACATACGTGAGGATTTACACATAAAAATCATAGAACTATGTATCAATCATTCATGTACACATAATGAAACAATTATCAAGAAGGAAAAATAATTGAATACTATTGAAAGGAAGGCACTTCTACAATTGCATACAATCTAAAAAGATTATTTATTTTAGTTACAATGTTGTTTCTTTATTGAAAGAACCTTTAGAATTTACAATGAAAAAAAAAAGAATAAGTAAGAACTAACTAATAAACCCTAGGCACCTAGATTTATACAATTTTTTTGATAACTGAACTTGTCTTCAATATTCCCTAGACTGCTTTCCAATCATGCAAATCATGTAGATTCTGAAAATTATAGTTCTTTTTACTTCTAGTCATCATCTAATATGTGTGGTACATAAAATCTACTCCATCTAATTATAGTGACTAAACCTCTATGGATTTATGAGAGTTGAGTTTTGCATCACCCATTGGTATTTAGATCTCATTTTACATCATTGTCCATCCTTTTTTTCTAAATAAGAAACAACATAGTATGAATTAGGTGAGTACCAAGGGAACCGACCCTCTTTGGAGGTTGATCTCAAGCTATCAAAGCCCACACTTTGTGAGATGATCCAATTTTTCACTTGATATCTAACTCAAGTACTTGACAAGGGTGAAAATCTAATAATAACAATTTTTGATATACCTCGTGGGACTATTCAAACTATTACAGTTCAAATCTTGTCCTTTTATTGCTGATATTTGGTGTGTAGTCAATTTATTTTCCTTTGGAGTTAATATCTTCACACACAAGGTGACTCTAACTTCAAATCTACTAGTTCAAGAAGACTAAGTGCTAGTATATTCAGTTTATCAAGAAAATAAACCTAATTTTCTTTCATTTCAAAAGCATTTATAAGTAGTTCTCCATCCTCTTGAATATTTTAACATGTCAAATTTTCATGCAAAATATGGGTTTACACCTCCATTTCATGAAAATGATGCTCATATACCCCCTTATCAGTCATATCAAACTAAGAATGCAACTAATTTTACCCCAAATACTCTTGCTATAGAAAGTGACTAGCATGTTCAATATTATTACCACCCTCCCACCCCTGCTCAAACCTTTTGGAAAACTAAAAAAGATTAAAATCAAACACAAGAAGGATATTTTTTTTTCAACCAATATATATAATCTCATAATCATCCTCGGTGTGTTGATAACATCAACATTAGAGATATAATCTTTGAATTTTAGAATAAATTTAATGATATTTGTTGGGGAAGAATGGGTCAACTTAGAATGAAACATCTAAGAACATGAGTGCCTTAGTGACTTTAATTTCTTCAAATCACAAAGACACAAACTACTATGCCATAAAGCGGAAATAGGCACAATTATTTTCGCCATTAATACTTCTGAGAAAAGTACATACAACTCAACCAAATAAAACACATGCATAGATTCAAAATTACATAATCAAACAACATGAAAGGCAAAAATATGGACATAGAGATTTACATGGGGAAAACCCTTTCAAGTAAAAAAACCCACCCTCCAAAACACTCAGCTCAATTGTATTAATCAACAACAAGAACAATTAGAATACAATCTCAAAGCTATGCTCTTTAGAAGTTTACATCTTGTCCACCTGGAGAATATAGGCAACACCATTATACAAAATCCTCATACTATTACAATGTCGTCACATGACATAAATTGCAAATTCATTTCATCTCACCAGCCCACTCGTTCAGCCAGCCTTTCGGTCAGCACAACCTCACAACCACTCAGGTTCACATCTTCTTAGTTATGTGTGTCTCAGTGTTCACAGTTACAATGCAATAAGCATACCACTTGAACACACACACTGCATGATCTGATCAACTTGAAGCTTCATCGATCGACCTCTCAGTCCTATTCAACCAACAACCATCAAGGCGTATTTAATTACCCCATTGACATGCTTCCATCATTCTCTGATAATGTGAACCCCTATGCAGCACACATCAAGCAGCCCAACATTAAATTGGGATACAAAGTTATATCTACACTCCGTCAACCTCCCGAATTAGATCATTCATTTAATGCAAATATATCACTTCCAAAGAATAAAGCTTTTGACCAATAATCATTGATTTACAACAACAATGTAAAATCAACGAATGAAATTGTGCCATGTGCTGACATGCCATTCATCCATCGATTTGACTATCACCCAAATGGTCAACAAAACCTAAGCTCCTTTTACCATGCCACCGTTCGCCATCCATCATACACCTGTGGTAAGGTGGTATACATTGCACTACCATGCCCAAGCAAGAAGACACCCATGGTACAGTGGTGACAACCCACTTGCCAGACCGACACCATCAACTGTGCCACTATGGCTTAAAGAACAAGCCTCTATAATATAATGGTAAGAATCTATTGTTGTCGGCCATGTCCACCATGTAACCACCCAACAACCATGAGACCCTCGCGGTATGGCAGTACTCACATCACACCACCGCACCAAGGCCAGAAGGCCCCCGCGGTAAGGTAGTGCCATCGCCCAATCATGAGGTAGAGAAAAGCCACTAGCAATAAGGAGGTAACTGCTTCGCCAGACCACCATAGTTCACTGCACCACATCACCTTCTCTGAGTGACCACCATGGTAGGGAGGTAACCGACTATGCCGACCGTCGAGCCTTCACCGTGCAACCACTGAATAGTGAGGAGTCCGCCATGGTGTGGCGGTAACACCACCCAATCACAGACCAAACAACAGAGGCTCATGGTAAAGCGGTAAACCGTACAACAGTGTCTCTATTAACTATTCCTCGTGGTAAAGCGGTAAAGGCTAGAACTGAAGAGAAAACACCAAGTCTTCAAGAGATTTCAAGCTAGAAAGATGAGGCATACTTTCCAACAATATCCCACTTGACCAAGACTTATTGGCTTCCTCCAAACTCGAACATAAGAACCTAACACAATGCTTTCATGCTCCAACCAAGACACCTACAACAATATCCAATATGTCCATCAACTCGGGCAACAACTCCAACCATCCACCACAAGAAAAAGGAATGAGCCAAGGCATATATGCACCAATCTCAAGAACACAAGCATCAAATCCTACAAATAGAAAAGGAACCACAACAACATCAAATATCTCAATCAAGAACACAGTCATGAAGTCTTTCTCTAGAAACAAGATAGAACATCATCCAAAAAATTGACTGCAACCATCCAACTAATCAAACCCATATGATTGAAAATGGCACCCACAGCTCATGCTATCCATCCAATCACTCATACCTTCAAGGTATCCACATTAGTAAACTCATGCCAGTAGTATAGCTAACCCATCAACCGCAGATACAAGCATCATGTGCCAACTAGTCAAAGAAGACCAAACACATACAAGTACTCCCACTGCATGGGTAATGCCAAATCTGAAAGATCAATGACATAACAAGTCTACCAATCTCAGCACATAGAAAATGTAACCATTTAGTACCAAGGAACATCCACAATGATATACACAACCTGCAACCAACTGCTACAAGTAACATCTCTCACAATAGTCTTCCAGAGTTCTTCCAAGTTCTTCATCTTTGACAAAAGAAAGAGGCACAAGAACCTCCATGTCATCACCCAAGTGACAACACATGACCACAAACTAGTGACCATTACGGCTCCACATAGACATCTCACATCTAAATTCATATGAGATCGAACATAGAGGAAGAAAAAACTAGACTAAAGAGAAATTGCAAATCATAACATGTAGCATGCCCTCCTACACACACTTCTAAATGCCAGTTGTGTCAAGTATGATCTCCTTCACATCCCAAAGAAAAATCCATAACACCCAACCATTCAACTTAACAAATAATGGATGTAAACCTCTCAAAGAAGATCAAACTAACCCATATGACTATCTCCTACCAGTTTTCATCAAAAGGATGATATAACACAAAGGCTCAAGGAGATAAATTATGCTATCCACCTTCCACTATCAAAGATCCATATCTATGAAAGATAAAGCATATAACCTATCTGAAAGGTATAATGGAAAAATACCTTTCAAATAAACTTCACCATCGAGTAGACCAAAGGGAGGAAAAATAAAAATGCCCCTCTAAGATTTACAAGCCACCATGAATCATCCAAAAGTAATCTCCTCACTGGTCTCTGTTGAACTCACGTCCAACCAAGGTGTAGGCTACTCAGACTTTCAACAGAAAACAAAACATTTTTCATCTCATGAGAATCATAGCCTCACCTTATTCTCCATGTATCCATGAGCACCGACAACCTATCATCTCATGCTAAACTTCAAACTGCATTTAAAATGAAGTTCTCAAGAATATGAACAATGCACCCAAAACATAGAGAATAACCAGACCATTGTCAAAGATCCAAACATGTGAAACATGAAATTATCATGACATCATGATTTACAAATCCCCCTTAGGAGATACCATGCTTCAAGTGAAAAAACTATGGTCTCAAGAGCAATGAAAAATGCAAAAACTCTAATGCACAAGAAAGAGTATACCATGACATAAAACAAACAAGCTCTAAACCAACATCACCTGTCAAGCACCACCAACACCTCGGCCAAAGACTACAAATGTCCTCTAGGGTTTCAAGATGTTGTACATCTTCAAATAGTGTCCCTGCAAATGTGAAAGAACTCTTCTGCAGCAACAGGATCTAAGAATCCCTCCTAGAAACATTTGCAACACCAAAGAAGATCATTCACCACAAAGTGATGAATCCATAGTCACTGCTAAACCTCCCACTAAACCATGACACCGAGCTTTTCAAGCATCATGACCAAACATCTTCTAATCTAAAAAAATCTAGGTATAACTGACAACATGTCCATTTGACAACAAAGCCAAACAACACCAAGATCTCCAAACCATGTAGACCACACCATCACTTTCAAAAGCTTACACTATAATGTGTACCAAGCTCTCCATGAAATCATGATACACATGCTATAAGTCCCCATAAATGACTATCTAGGTACTCAATGCCATCCATCCTCTCATCTCAAAGAAGCCATGCCAATTCACAAGTGACCAAAAATAAGGCCAACTAATAGATCTGCACCACCATTGAAGCAACCTCGTGGATATAGAAAATCCACTTCCAAGTTATCTCATTGCATCCAATGGGTAGCTAATCCACCAGTAGCACAACTCAGAGATTAACCACAACAACAGTGCAAACCCATCATCACAAAGGAAACTATAAAACTGAGATCTCAAAGAGAACAACAATGTAGACAAACTTGACTCAAACACCAGATCAAAAAATAGATCCGATTTTCCAATCACGTCCACAACTCAATTACCATAGTCTAAGAAACTAGCAAGCAACCCCAAAAGAATAATGAGTGAAAAATTACATAACAAAACTCCCATGCAAAGAAGACATCGCACCTCCTCAAAACCATGTCAAACTACAACTATCTCATTCAGTCACACCCCAAACAACTAGGGTCTAGAAAATATCTTAACAACATTTCCACAAGACCACATGTTTTCCTTGACCATGCAAAACCTACAAAACCCACCGTGTTTATAAAACACCCATGCACATCCATATCCACTGCTCATCTAGATGACACAAGAGTCTGAACATAACCATCATGGTTAACCAGAACAATGAAAAATAACATGAATATGCATCTTAGAATTTTTAGGAAAATTCATAGAAAACCTTCTTAACCAAAAACATGAATCTGAAACATGCTAGTACAAGGTACATGTAAACAAGAAATCTAGAACTACTCACACCCAATTCCAAAAAAACAACCATGCACAATCATGCAAGAGAGCCAAGCTATTCATAAGTTTCTAGACCACCCAAGGTCAACTTCATAGCCTTCATGCAATCAAGGTAATAGAGAAATTGCCTTCAGTGCTAAGTCAAAACACCCAGCACAAGCACAATAATCCATGGCTAAATAGCAGCCCAAGAATCTCCATACCATCAGGGAGCCCCTCACACCCATTTAATGTTGCATGTTGTCTCAAAAGAGCAAGGAATTTCACTCATCAAAGGATCAATCATCAACCAATTCCTCTAGATTTCCTCAAGCTTTCTAGGCTAAGAAATCTTCACAAGAGAAATGCCTAGAACCAACATCCAGAAGAAGGCTCTGATACCACTCGTTGACCACTTGTTGGGGAAGAATAGGTCAACTTAGAACAAAATATCTAAGAACAACAGTGCCTTAGTGACTTTAATTTCTTCAAATCACCTCAAAGACACAAACTATGCCATAAAGTGGAAACAGGCACAGTTGTTTCCCCCATTAATCCTTCTAAGAAATGTACATACAAATCAACTAGATAAAACACATGCATAGATTCAAAATTACATAATCAAACAACATGAAAGACAAACATATGGACACACAAATTTACATGTGGAAAACCCTTCTAGGTAAAAAACCCCACCCTCCAAAACACTCAGCTCAGTTGTATTAATTAGCAACAAGAATAGTTACAATACAATCTCAAAGCTATGCTCTTCAGAATTTTACATCTTGTCCATTTGGAGAATATAGGAAATACCATTATACAGAATCCTTGTACTGTTACAATGTCATCACATGACATATAATGCAGATTCATTTCATCTCACCAGCCCACTCATTCAGCCAGCCTTTCGGCCAACACAGCCTCCCAGCCACTTAGGTTCACATATTCTTAGTTATGTGTGTCTCAATGTTCATGGTTACAATGCAATAAGTATACCTCTTGAACACACACATTGCATGATTTGATCTACTTGACACTTCAAAAATCGACCTATCAGTCATATTCAACCAACAACCATCAGGGCATATTTAATTACCCCACTGACAAGCTTTCATCATTATTTGATAATGTGCACCGCTATGCAGCACACATCGAGCCACCCAAAATTAAATTGGGATACAGAGTCATATCTACACTACGTCAACCTCCTGAATTAGATCATTAATTTAATGTAAATATATCACTTCCAAAGAATAAAGCTTTCGGTCAATAATCGTTGATTTACAACAATGATGTAAAATCAACGAATGACATCGTGCCATGTGTCGACATGCCATTCATCCATCACTTTGACTATTGCCCAAATAGTTAACAAAACTTGAGCTCCTTCTACCATGCCATCGTTCACCATCCATCATATGCCCGAGGTAAGGTAGTATACATCACACTATTGTGCCCAAGCAAGAAGAAACCTACGGTATAGCGGTGACAATCTGCTTGCTAGACCAATGCCATCAACCACGCCACCATGGCTTAAAGAATAAGCCTCCGCGGTATAGCAATAAGCATCTATTGTTTTCCACCATGTCCATCATGTAACCGCTCGGCAACCATAAGACCCTCACAGTATGGCGGTACTCACACCGTACCACCACACTAGGGCCAGAAGGCCCCTGTGGTAAGGAGGTAACCGCTTTGCCAGACCACCATAGTTCACTGTCCACCACATCTTCTCTAAGTGACCCCAATAGTAGGGAGGTAACCGACTGTGCTGAACATCGAGCCTTCACTGCACAACAGTTGAATAGTAATGAGTCCACCACCCAACCATGGACCGAACAACAGAGGCTCGTGGTAAAGTGATAAAACATGCAATTGCACCTCTATTAACTATTCCCCTCGGTAAAGCGGTAAATCCCAAAACTGAAGAGAAAATTTCAAGTCTTCAAGAGATTTCAAGCCAAAAAGATGAGGCATACTTTCCAACAATATTGAAGGTTATCAATAATATAACTTGCAACAAAACAAGTTGGATTACCTATCTTACCAATACCAAAAAAGAGATGGAAATATAAAAAGATAACATGAGGATTTCATTGTGATGGAACCCTAAAAAAAATTATTTTCCATTGCCTTGAAACTATGCTTGGATACCTCATTATTCTTGTTCTAGTTCTTTGAGTAGGGTTTTAGGTCTTAGGTTCAAGGTTATCTTTCATTCATTCAACAAAACCTAGCCTTTACCTTTATTCCTTATATTTTCATGTTGACTTGTTACCGCTGGTTCCTGATCATATCAGTTTGGACTTATGTCATTAAACTCATCTAGTTTACCCAACCATTTGCCTAGTCTTGTCAATGATTTCGTCATGGGGAAATTATATTATGTGTCAAAATTTTAATGGGTTTAATATTTGTTATCTATCAAAAGTATAGACCCTAAGTATATGTCCCCTATCTCCCATTGACCTAGTTGAGTCCCCTTTTTAAGTTACTAATATATTGCACATACAGATTTGAGATTTTAAATGAAGATGGTTGGATCATTTGATTATATCTTGACCATTCCCCAATCCATTGCTATATTTAAATATTCCTTAAAAGATACCAGTAGGTTGGCGGGTGGGTGGCACGTGTCCTCTTCCAAGGAGAGGTCCATCATCCTTTAATGGCATTGAGCACTAGGATTTGATAGATCAACAATTATGATGAGATGTTGCAGGTTAATCTTGACTGCTCCCCACTAGCCCATGGGGGACTCACCAACATCTCTCATCTCTCAGAGGGGAAGTGGGGAGACACCACGTGGCACAATCCAAACTATCTAAGAAACTATATTTAAGTCATGCAATATTTTTGCAAATGTTTTGACATAAGTATTGAGGGTTGTTAACGATCGAGCTACTAAAGGGTTTATTTGAGAACATAGTTAAATGAAGGATGAGATGTTATAATCATAGTCATTCATCAGATCTAAATGATATGCATGTAGACATATGGCTTGAAAGGTGAAAATCATGCAAGTTGGAGGCACCAGATTTGATCTAGGCCACTCCTTGCCACCCTGTTGCCATAAGATGTGCACGTGTTAAACCTAAAAGGCAAGTGAGGGAATTTCAACCATTTTCAAAGCTCGGTGAGATGGTGGAGCCCACGAGATGGTGTGGTGAAAAATCCACATCAAGTATTTTGATTGGTTAGGGGTGATAGTCATCTATGGTTAGATTTTCAAACTAGTTTGACTTGATCTGAGTCACTTTTCAGGCCATCTCACTACAGGATCAACAACTAGAATTTGAATTTCAAAATTGAGGCTATGTGAGTCATTCTAGTTTGCATGAGTGAAAAAATGGAAGATATGATGTTGAACTACCAAAATGGTTTGCTTTAACGCCATAAAAAATAAATTTAAAGAATAATTGAACTTATTAAATCATTTTGTGTGACTCAAAATTTATTTCTTCTCATTCAAGCTCATTCAACATCCATAAATTAGGGTTTTGAAATCATCTACAAAATAATAAGTAAAATCAACTCGTTGTAATTCAATTGCTTGTAAATTTTTAGAGAGTTCTCACTCTATCATTTTTTCACTATAATTTCTATTTTTCTTGTATTTCTTTTAAGGTTTGACATTCAAACTGAACTATAAATTTTTCAAGACTTGTTGTTTCTTTGCATAAAACCCATACCCTGTTCATAAGCTTATAGTTTCTCTATGAAGTAAAACTGTAGTTTATAAGAAGCCCTAGAAACCATGGAACCTCCATGTCCCAAACCTCAAAATTAGAAGAGAAGAGAAGGCCCCTATCCGAGGACCTCATCGACCAATTAAAACTGTCCACATCTGATAAACCTAAGGGTCAACTATTGTTCCAAGTCACTCAAATTGCATATGGTCTCATTGAAATACAATGTAATATCAAAGATGCCACATTACCCTATACTGGATGGACACAATTCAACTATTGGTTTGGTGACAAAAATTATGCTATACCCATTAGTAACCCTTGGAGATTAGACATGGGTAAACTAGTAGTGCCTAATGTCTACATAGATATTGATCTTCTAAGAGCAGTGGTAGCTAATTATTATCCAATCTCTAGGGTTGTAAGAACCTATTATGGATTTGAGATGGTAAAGGTAACTAGGGATGAAATAGCTAAGGTTTTTAATCTAATTGAGTGGAGTGAAGACATGGTTAAGATTGATGAGAATGAATTGAGAGTCGAATATGAGAATATTAGGCATGCCTTCAAGATCTCAGTATTGCAACACTTTTTGGAATCTATTAAGGGATAGGGGAAGGTCATTTTATGCCCTTTTGATAAACATCCTTTCCCTATAAACTATTTCATGACATACTTCTAAAGGACGTTCTATTATTTATGCCAGATCTTAGGGTTTGATTTGAATACAAGCATGCCTATGACTAAAATATATATGATTTCCCATATTCAACACCCCATTCACAATAAACTTTATGAATTTTGATCATACTTGGCCAATAGGTTACATGAGGGATTGATTGAATTGAATAATGGTAAGGATGGGATAAGATTCTAGTGGTATTCATTGTGTTCCTATGTTTCTATACAAGGGAGCTACTTTCTTTGGTAAGGATATGATATTATTTAGAAAGGAGGGTGATATGGATTTACTTGTCCAATGTTGGAAAAGACAATGAGCACAAATCTAGTTTTGTGGTGTTTGAGAATATTTTTTCTTCTAAATTGAGGAGGGCCTTGATTATGAATATGCCAAGGATACCTACAACATTGCATGATTTCTTAAAGCCTAAAATAGGAGGCCTGATTTGAACATTGAGCATAATTGGGGAGATTTTATTCCCTACCCAAGTTATTTAATCCTTACATTTTATGGAACAAATGTGGCACCACATATATTATTGAGGTATGTGCCACTAAGATTTGGTTTTCTTGAGGTGATGTGGATATTGGGAGATGTAGAGGACAACCACCTGTAAAATCTAAGGAAGGGAACCCTTTTCCCTGCTTACACTATTTTTTATTTTTTCATGAAGGAGGGAGGTTGGATTTTTTTTATGTGATCAAACCACTTGGGATGAAGAGAGTCAGGGCAAGGAATCATGATCTGGAAGGTTTCATGGTAGGACTGAAAGCCAAAATTAGAAGTTCCAAGTTCATCCATAACTTCTACTTCCTTGAGGATGTAATCAAGAATATTTTTCATTTTAAAAAATATTATGATATAAAATTGAAGTGGATTGCATTCAAAAATATTGAGAAGGATATGCAAGCAAATGATCCACATTTTTAGCTCTTAGGGATATTAATGATGAAATTTAGAGGATTGAGTTTGTGTTTTCAGAATTTTGAGTAGGTAGTTGGGAGCTTGAAGGAAGAAAGGTTGATTCAAGAAAAGGTGAAAGTTGTGGTAGGAGAGGAACAACATAAGGGAAAGGCCCTTGTGATGGATGAAGGACCTACCTACCAACCCTCAAAAATAATTTTAGTATTTAAAAGGAGGAAAGATAAAGTAAAGGAAAATCAAACAATAACTACCTCTTCTCAACAAGATGGGTCAAGAATACCTTCACTTGTACATGAAATACCACCATTGTCTCCCCCCATTGGCTAATAATCTTGAAGTTATCAAACTTGATTCACTACCTAGGGTGTCATAACCACCAAGGTAACCACCCCCAAATAAACAAAGGGTAGAATCAAGTAGTTTGGTTGACTATCCAAAAGATTTTGAGAATGAAATATTTACTAGTAAGGAAGAAATGTAGCAAGGGATGCCTTCTCCCCCTAGGGAGATAGTGCCACAAGAAATGGTCCTCAGACTGAGCAAAGTAGACCTCACTAGTATGAATAATATTGATGATGTGAGAGAGGAGACATGCAAAAATTTATGAGTGATTACTCATTTTTCAAGACATTCGCCTTCATGGAGTTTTCTTGGAGAGAAAAAAGAGATGAATATGTTAATAAAATTGCCAAGAAAAAGAGCTTAAACCCCCATTTTCCTAATAGATTTATCAAAGTTGAGGTTAGGAAAAAAATGAAGTAAAGTTTTCAAGAGATTACAACATAAGAAGGAAGACATTTTTTAAGAAATAGTGGTCTCCTCCTACTGCTAGAGTGGGATCTTTCCTTTTCCATTGCTTTCAATACAGTGAGGAGATGTGATAGGCCACTCTACTCTGGAGAAGAAGAAGAAACAATTTCTTTGCAGGGGTCTTCTTTTAGTGAACAATGGGATACACTAGAAATTTGGGCTTTAGCCACAAACACAAAGAATCCTCCAATTGTAGAGCCACCTATAGACTATAGGGGGGACTGATCATCAAGAGGGTGTCAGACACCCTTGCAATTGAAGTAGCCACTATGTCTGTGAATGTTTCCCAATTTACAAGGGTGATGGTAGAGTGTGTAACTATAGAGAAAGAGAAGTTTAGGAAAATGTATAATGACTTGCTGGTTTAATATAAAAAAGGTCAACAAAATATTTTGGAGTTGCAAATAGAAATGGCACTTTTGAAAGAGAAGATGCAAAATATGAAAACCAATGTGCCCATCCAAACAGATTTTTCTTCTGCTTCTTCACCTCAAGAGAATGTACCATCTACCCCTATTCCCTCCCTAGAAGTTTCAATGGAAATTGTTCCATATAATTTTGCAAATGTACCAATATCAATTGAAGGACCAAAAACTTCAGGTATACATCAATCTGTGGAGGTCAGTAGGGAAGACTTGATTGAGAAGTTGAAGATATATGAAGAAATATGCAAATAATAGGGTAGATTGGTTCTTACCAACAATCTAAAGATTGTGATATTGATGTTGGAACACCTCAATAAAGGAATTGATAAAATATTATTATCATCCATGCTAATTACTCCTCTATGTTTGATGTTTAAAGAAATTTTGATAGAGACAAGGAAGTGGCTATGCCACACATGGAGAGATGGACTCCTAGATACTAGAATCTTAGGCTCATGGCTATTGGATCTAAGTATGATGCAAATAAGCTAGACAATATTTAGCCTACCCTTAAGCTTGTAAGTGGGATCGAATAATTCCAAGGAAAAAATGAGCCGTTGGGGGAAAGAATAAGAGAGTTGGTTAGGAGGTTTGATGAGTTGAAGTTTGGCCTTCTCCCTAACATCCTAAACAAAAATGGTGAGATAAAATCCCTATAGGATTGGAAATATCAAGAAAATGAGGTGATTGCAACTCAAGCAACCTTAATTTGTTAAGGGGATGACATGTGAATGCTAAAGAATAGCATGGATATGCTTACCCAAGCAGGGATTTCCCTTGAGGATTTTGACAAGGAATCCAACTAGATAGTGACCTGGTATGTACCATACAAAGAAAAAATTGATAAGGTTATTGAATTCAATTGGCCTTTTGAGGACGAGTTTCAGCTTTGGATAGATAAATATCTTGATTTATTGGATGATTAGGCTATTCATGTGGTGGGGTGGTAACTACAATTTTGGTTACATGTCTGTAATAATGGGAATTAGAGTAAGGAGAATACAATACATGGATTGGAACTAATACAAAGAAGGCCTCATATACAATAATGTAAAAATATTGTATTCTCTTTGGTTTGAAATTGGTGACAAGGATTTCAGACATGGAGGTACTTCGACTTCTTCCCCTTTCTTTATTTTATGCTTTTCTTCCTTAAAGATTGGAGTACATGGAAAGAATTTCTAGAGCATGTGGATAAGTGCTATAGTGACTAAATGGTTCCTTTTGGAAGGCAAGACAAATATTCATCGACAAATGAAAGTGGTTTTTGTCCCACATGATATTTTCCATCCTTTGATTTGTTAATGTAACCTCATTGGGGAATATTTTGTATCAGTCAAATGAGATGATGACATGTGTACATTTAGGCCCAATTCTTGTTTTCTCGTTCATTTATAGATAAGAAGGAATTCATGGCCAAATGTACAAGTTGTTGATTGATCAAAGAGCAATTTTTTAATAGAGAATACAAAGAACAATCTTGAGTCTTGTCTTAGGTTTTTGAGTATTTAGATATGCAATTGTAATTTTCAACAATAGTACTATCATTTAAATATAGAAAATTGTGAAAATTCAAGGCCATCTCTCTCCTGGTGTATTCATTATATGAGCTTTTAATAATATGATCAAGGGTTTTCTTTTTATCTTCATTGTGTTCCAATGATGTATGACTTTCATATTTGTTCTAATTCAAAGAATTAATTAAATTGCTTTGGTGAAGCTATAGGTTCACGTAATTTGAGTATCACGATATGATAAGAAGTTTTGGTTTGGATACTAAGGTATAATGTTGTAATGTAGTATTATAGAAGCTTTATGATGCTAAGTATTAAACTATTATCCAATTATATCTATGTTGAGATTTACTTTGTTTCCTAGGTTAAGGCACCGGCCTGGATTTTGTATTGTGATGTAGTTTCTTGATCATTCATTAGAAAAATAAATTCATAATTGATTTTCCTATTGAATTGTAAATGTTAAATATTTCATGGCGAATTAATCATTCTCTGATCTAGATGTTAGATGTGTAAAGAATCTTCTAAATTATTGAAATATTTCATCTATTGAGCTTAAGTTGTGAGAATCTATCTATTATTTACAATGTGCTTGGTTATTAGGTGCATAAATTCATAGGTACATTATGGGATCAACCTGCTAGGTTTTGTAGAGCCCAAAGTGTAGGAGGAAAGCATTGCTACTTTCACTCATTCCTTGGCCAATCACTTCAGGGTTTCCAAGAATTGGATATGGAAAATCCATAGGATTCTTTGGAGATTAGCTTGGTTCTTAAAAAAAAACTAACATATTGCAAAAGAGATTGCTACTAAACATGAAAAAATGAAGCTATTACTTGCCAAAGAATAAAGGCTTCAAACCTAATCATCTCCCTGTATTCCTAGCTTCAAGAAAGTACATTTTACAACACTAGACCGACATATGAAAGAAGAGGTTTCTAAGCTTCAACCAAGATAAACCTCATGAATATTCAATTAAGTATCCTAAATTTGAAACTCTAAGTTTTAGGAGTAATTTTCCATTGCAATAATCTATTATTGAGCCATCTATTTCTCAAGAATAGCCTCTTCAAGATCTTATTACTCTTCCAAGGACCCATCAAAATCCTTGGTATTCTTTACCAAACCATCTTTCTTTTCCTAGTACTGTTTACCTTTGCAAAGATGCACCCATTATTTATCAAGATAGTTGGTTTAGTGAATAGGAAAAGGAGGTTCTTGGCTGAGAAGAAGAAGAGTCTTCTATTATTGATACACTTGCACATGATGTACAAAAGAAAAAAATAGACTTTTTGCAAGAGGGTGATGAGAATGATCAACTAGTACAATAGGTTGAAAGGCAAGTAAGAGGATTTGAACATGAAGTTTTGATTGATTTGTTTAATGAGCTCCAATTTTTTATTGAAGATGAGGAAAATGTATCAATACCTATATCAACAAAAATTCATTAAAAAGAAAGGCAGGCTGAAACAACTTACCTGAAGAATGATGAAGAAGAAAATATGAGAAACCCTAGTGAAATGAACAAGAAATCTACTCCACAAAATGCACAACTAAGAATCTAAAGCTTCGAGCATGAAGGAGATCCACACAGTCAAGAAGAGAAACCAAAATGAAGTTAAAATTAGGTTTAAATGATTTAAAAATCAATTTAAACATCATTAAACCTACATTTATTATCAACTCATGTGAACCTCCAGATTGTAGGAGCGATGAAATTTAATGCCCTTATAAATTTCAATATTTTTTATTGTTGATATGCAAGGGTCGATGAAATTAACTAACCTTTCATTTTATCATTTTCATTAGGGGCGTTAAGATTCAACACTCTTGCATGGGCGAAAAATTTCCTAACTCTGAAAATGAAACTTGTAACTTGGACCGAATTGCACATTTCAAAAAAGTGAAAAAGGTTAACACTTCAAATGATGTTCTAAGGTTAAGGGACCACACACAAGGGAAAACATTATTTGACTCGTTTTACGTGCTTAGAGTACGTGAGTTATGAAATTTACAAGTTTCATAGGCGTTATCCCACGAATTGAGCTCAACTAAATTTGAGGATAACAGTTGGCTCTAACTAGAGAGATTCCTTCTATCACTCTTTGAAATGATGAAAGGGGGAATAATTTCAATATGTAAGTGCATTCATCCATCCATTGGGTGTAGATTCAGGTGACACAACACAAATACACAAAAATATTAAAAAAGAAAAAGACACAAAAATTGTACAAGTATTTACAAAATCATTTGTCACCTGACTGAGTGAAGTGCTTCAAATGTTATCCGCTAGGTGGTAGAAAAAATGGAGTGCCATCTTGGTATGTGAGAAATAATTTGTTTTCACCACAAAGCTAGTGAATCTTGAAAGGTCCTCTCCATAGTGAATCAATCTCTCGTGCATACCTTTGGGCTCTCTTCTTTTATCCCACAAGAGGACTAGATATTCCACCTAGAAAACTCGAGACTTAGCTTTCTTGTCAAAAAGATTCTTGAACTATCCTTGGTGTTCCACAATGCATTCCACCACCTGAACATGCTTCTCCTCCAATTTAGTGAGTAGCATGATGCACTTATCCACTAAATTTTCAAAAATATCATCTTTTATGGCCTTGGTCAACTTTACAGTGGGTAATTCTAGGGTGATTAGAATCTCTACATTCAACCCATACAAGAGTGAAATGGTGACATACTTATTGCATATTTTGGGTTAATCCAATCTACCCACAATGCATCATACAATGCTTTGTGTCATGATCTTTGATTCTTTTCTACTAGCTTCCAATTGATAGTGACCAAGTTCTTGTTGCTAGATTGTTCTTGATCATTACCATGAGGGTAATAGTCCAAAGAATGTAACAAAGTGTTCCCATGCTCAAAACAAAAAAAATTTATCTCACTTTACGAGAATGAAGTAGCATTATCTGCTACAATTTTGTTTGAAACACCAAACTAAGAAATGATTTTTTCCTTTAGAAACTGACATACTACTTTCAAAGTAGCATGCTTGATTGGTATGGAATCCACCCACTTAGTGAAATAGTATGTGTTTTTCAAGATATAAACATGTCATACACTAGAAGATGGATTGATGTTACTGATGAATTCAATACCCCATTGTTGAAAGGGCTCTTCAATGGTGACCGACTTAAGGGGAAGAGTAACTATCTTGGGTTTCCCCACAAATTATTGGCATAGTTCACACTTACGTACTCATTTGTAAATGTCTTGGAATAGTGTAGGACAATATTACTTTTCTCGAGAGATTTTGTGAGTTGTTACTGGTGCTAAAAATGTTTTTCCCTTTCCAAATTATGAAATGACTCCAACAATTTGTTTTTCTAATATTTATCAACACAATGTAGAAAGGTTTTTTCAAGACTTCTCTTATACAAACCATTGTCCCAAAGGATGTAGTTTGTATCCTTTATTTTTAATTTTTTCTTCTCTTTGTAAGTTTGGTGCTTTGGACACTCTCCATAAGTGAGAAAGTAAGAAATGTTGGAATACCATTCGTCAATTGTATTCACAAACAAGACTATGAAAATATTTTCATCTTTTACTTCCTCGTCACTTGATATTTCTTCTAGTTTATTATCAACAATTAGCTAACACAAACCTTTCCTATGCACCAACTTGGTGGTCTTGATGTCCATGTCATATTCTTGGATTTTGGAAATTTAGTTACCTCTCTTGGTTCTAGATTCTTGTGTTAGAATTGATGTAACCATAGAATCTGGCACCAATGCAATGAAATTGGAGTTAAGTATGTAAAAAATTGAAATACTTCACTATCTCAACCAAAACAAAAGATTTTTTTTTCATTGGAGATTATTTTAACTCACAATCCTTAAATGGATAACTCATGAATGCAATAGGAGATTCAATCCCCTCTTTATTCTGCTGCACCAAAATTACAGATAATATATGCTTGGAAGTATAACTATACATGATAAAATATTCGATGAAGTCTGGGAAGACTAACACTAGTACATGCATTATGACTTATTCGATATCATTGAATGCAACTTTACCTTCTACACTCCAAAAGAAGATATATTTTCCCTTCATCATATCAATGATATAATGTGTCTTTTCTGCAAAGTCAAGGATAAATCTATTCAAAAAATTAACTTTCTAAATAAATAATGAATTGTTGTCTTACTCAAAGGTAGGGTAAGATCTTGAATTAATTTTACCCTTTTTGGATCAATCTTTAAACCTTCCTTAGATATTATATGACCAAGAAGCTTACCTTCTATAACCCCAAAAATTGGATTCTTGGGGTTGAGAGAAATTACATGTTTCTGACACCTCTCAAGGACTTGCTATAAGTTGAAAAAATATTCTTAAAATTTCTTTGAGAAGATCATCAAGTCATGAAGATAGAGAACAATAAACTTACCCATGTTATCATAGAAAGTGAAGTCCATTTCTCTTTGAGATGTAACACCGATGTTGATTAAACCAAAAGGCATTATGCAATACACAAAAGTACTCGATGGTGTGGTGAATGTGGTATTATGTTTATCTTCTTCACTAATCTCCACCTGATTGTATCCTGAAAAACCATCTAGCATGGATAGCATTTTAGATCTTTTCATTGTCTCCAATACTTGGTCCATTATCGGTAGGGGTAATTGACCTTTAGTAATAGTTGATTCAAATTCCTAAAATCCACAAAAATGTGAATTTTCCCATTCTTTTTTTGAATTGGAATGATATTGGCTATCCACGTTTAATGGTGAATAGGAAATATAATTCTTGCATTAAGTATATTTTGAATTTCTAAAATAATAGTACCTAAAATTTTGGGATTGTATTGCCTCTACTTTTTCTTATGAGGTAGGGCACCTGCCTTTAGGGGAATCTCATGTTGTACCTCTTTAGGATGGAAAGACTTCAAGTCTTCATATGAAAAGAAGAGTACACCAATATATTGCCATAACAGCTCCACAAACTTGTCTTTCTCATCTAAAATGCAACACTTATCGATGTTCACCATCTTAGGATCTTCCTCAGTTCCCAAGTTGACTTGCTCTACTTCCATTGATGATTTGGAACTGGATTACCACTACCTTTTGACATAATGGTCATATTTTTCAAAAAAATTCTTGAGAGATACCAAATATTAGGGAATCATGTTCCCTTTAAGTTGTAAAACTTATTTTCTAGTGTCTGGATCATTCTCAAAAATTGACTCTTGTGGAGGAGAATCACTACCTTCAAAATATAACCCATTAAATTTTTTAGCCTTCTCAAGAAAATAAATGATCTAATCATCATCATTGAAAACCTACTAGTTTTTTGAGTTGTTTGAAACACTAGGCCAAAACACAAGCTCAATAGTGTAAGTAGTACCATGTAAATATTTATGAAAAATTAGGAGAGTAGCCAATACTGCTAAAGAATCAACTTTATCATTGAACTCCCTAGGTACCATACAAATATTGAAAGCATCAAAATATTTGATGTAATCCCAAATGAGTTTATGGAAATGCCAGTCTCTCATTTTTTTTGATACAAATATCTTACTTGGTATACCACTAACTCAGCATCTCCTTGAGCATGAATTTTTTTTATTCCCTTCCTTCATGCAACTTGCATACCTAACAATAATGCTTCATACTCTATTGTGTTGTTAGTATTATAAAATTGTAGTTTGAAGGAGAAAGGAAAAAATACTCCCTTGTGGATATATGAACACAATTCCAACACCAAATCTCGTAGAGGAGCAACCTCCATCAAATTTCATAACCCAAACACCATTTGGGTCACCTAAATTGACAACTTCAAAATCTAAAGTTTCTTCATCTAATTAAATTTCATCATCTGAAGAAGACATTATTTGCAGATTCTCTTTCTAAAGAGGGCAATCCATCAGATTCTAATCCTTTACTTGAATTTTTTCTTGAAAACTTAGAATCCTTATGTATACAAAATGTATGTAACCATACCTGAGGATTCAAAAAGGATTTGAGCTTTTGGGTCATCTAACTTTTTTACATAAAATTTAGATTCCCTTTCATAAAGCAATTTCTTCATCACACCCTTGATGGGTATTCTTGCTTCTAACCAATTCATATTAATTTCACCTCCTACATCCTTATAAAAATTATGTCCTAGCAAAATATCATATGATTCTGGGACGCCAACTACGAGAATAGTCATTTTGATTTTTTTGTTTGGGAATGTAGCAAATGCAAATTACACATCCTTGATTTTCCAAATCAAAAGCACTTATCTATTCAACATTAAAAAGAAACAACCAAAATTTTTGGTTAGGTTTAAACCCAAAGTGATAGCCACTTTGGTGGACATCACATTGTCAGAGGTACCAGAATCAATAGCATAATTTCTTAGCTTGTAATCATTGACTAACAAGGAGATGTAAAATGGATCAATCTTTTCGGGAATGGATGAGGAAACTAAAACCAAATTTCTTTGTGGAAGATTCATCTTGGGAACAATGTGTATATCTTGAGGGGAATCTTGTCTTGGATGGGCTCCCCTATCTTTGAAAAACTTGACAAGTCTGTCAAACTAGTCAAGATTAGCCTTAAGATACTTTGCTTCAGACATTTATATCTTGGCCTTCTTTGCATGATCAATTATATCAAATGTTTGAAATGAACTTATCAAAGAAGATAGTGTAATTTAATTTGTAGGCTTAGAAACTGAAATACAGGTCTTTGGAACTAGATTATTGGTCTTAGGAATAGTATAAACAATAGGAGGATGAGAAGTAATCACTTGCTTACTTCCTATTGTATCTTTCGATTGAACTAAAAAAGGAGATCCCCTTTTAGCAATAGTAACTGGTGGATGTGGGCTATCATTTTCTTTTGATGCATCAACTTGTTGTAGATTGAGTTGATTTTATGAACATGTAAAAACAAAATAAGAATCAACAATAGGTTCATCATGTTGATTATATTCTTCTTCATAGCTTAAATAACCAATATTAAAGTTGCTAGCCAGATGTTCTTCCTCCTCCTAGAAGAGATTGGCATTTTCTTCTGATTGATATTCTGGCTGAGTATAATATTCTTTCTCAACTTCATAGTACCCCACCACTACATTAGTGGGAGGTGCCTCAAGAGAAAGTATTCCTTGTGGTTTAGGAAGTCTATTATGGTTCCTTTGAGAATTTCCAGAATAATTAGAAGAATTATGATAGGTTATCCTTGGAATGTCCTTGTAGGTAGGAGCAGACAAAGCTTTAGATATTTGTTTCTTCAAAGCTAGCAATTCATTTTCCAGCTTCTGCACCATAGGATCAGTGGTTCTCGAGGAATTTTGAATTAAATATTTTTTCCTTTATTTATATTTGTTTCTTTTCTTATATTTCTGGCAAGAATCAAATCATATTCAAAACTAGTAGCCAACTATTGAGCTACTTCAAGAGTAACCGGGCCTGCTCTTTACAATAAGAAACTTACCTTTGGCAAGTAAGTTTTAATGAAAAAGTACTTCAGATTATGAGGAGTTGGTTGTGCATTAGTTGGAATCCTCATTTTTCAACTTGTTAAAATTTTCCATGAACTCTCGCATAGGCTCATGCGACTCTTTTCTCATTGTTGTAAGTTGAGGCAAAAAGGCATGTGGATCCTTAGTAGGCTTGAATATTTCCTCAAACTTAGTTTGAAGAGTGGCCTATTTTGTAATAGTACTAGTAGCAGGATTGTAAAACCAATCAGTTGATACTTTTGTAAGTTTTCCACAAACAACCTTAATGAAATTTTTCATGTTCCACACCAAGAACACCACATACAATATGAAAAACAACAATATGTTTAGAAAGATTCAGTTTTCCATCTCCATATAATTTAGGGATGTTCTTACATGAAACCCAAGGAAGTTCATACAAAGGTGTCACCAAATGCAAAGGACCAAAGGCATTAGCCCAAGAACCTTGTGGTGGTTGAGCTACCATTATTCCATGATTGAAAGGAGGGATGAAAAACCTTTGAACTAGTGTTGTAGGTACAACTATTTGAATGATATAAGCTTCACTTGGAAGAGGTGATCTTACATGTCAAGGGGGAAACTCCATGTGTGTCGCAAAGGTGATCTTGTCCTTGGAGGAAGAATATCAAAGTTGTGTTTCTACAACAACTCAAATATAGGATCAACTTGAGCCTGCACTCTTTTATTGTGCGTATAGATTTTATCTACCAGAGTGTAGTCTTTGAAAAGAAATGAAAATCAGCAGTAAAAATATATATAAAAATTACAATAAGGTACTTTTGTACTTTTCTACTTCAACTAAAAACATGAGGCTTTGGTTGCGTACTTGTATCCCTAGCAGAGTTGCCAAAAACTAGTCTAGTGAATATCTTGTAATTCCTTTAATAATTACAAAATAGGAGTTTCATCCACAACTATGCTGAGAAATAAATCTCTCCTCTCACAAAGGAGAGGATCCCTCCCTTCTTATTGCTCGATAAAATAAACTAGAAACTAAACTAAGATATGTACATTATGATCATCCATGGTGGTGTCTCCATTAGCATATTCTAATTTTTCATAATAAGGGAAACAAATTACAATAATATACTTAAATAGAACTATTTGGAGCAATAATAGTTGATACTCAACTATGTTAAATGTAGGAATAAAAAGAACAAATACCAACAAATGATAGTAACTTAGAAATTCTATAGAAACATAAAGTCTTCTACCACTTCCCATAATGGTTCCAAAAGTAATGGTAAGATCACACAAACAACAACAATAAATTACAGATCAAAGACTCCAAGTTATTCCCTAGAATGATTCATAGAGTAACTCATGTAACAAGTTGTAGCTTAAATAATCCAAAGAACAACACTAAAGATCCACATGAATATAGATAAAAATCACAACTAAAAAACTACGTTCTCTTAATTATATTCATACAAAAGAATGTGATTGAAAATTGCAGCTCAGAGACTACACATTCTCAACACAATTCATACACAAACTACAAATGCAATATGATAGCATAAAGTTTATCAATATTAAATATAAATTCCCTTTCAATAAAGAAACAATACACTACCTAGAAATTAATTTCAAGATAATATGACAAGAATGACGTAAGAACACTCTCACATATAGCAAACATGCTCCAAAATAAAGGTTTGAGGAAATTTGCTTCTTTTATTAATAAAAGTTTCAATTTGTACATTCAACTCAAAGATTGTAATTATGCTCTTCAAAATGGTAGCATCTGGTTTCAAAAGATCAAGAGGTCCTTAATACAAAATAACTCCATCATATATATAGAGGAGATTTAAGAGCTAATCTAGGAAAAACAAACCTAGTTTTGACTTATTCAACAACAGAGTCCAAATTTTTTTAGGACCTCTATTTTTACATGTAATTACAATTTTGAAAATGACATGTAAATTATTTGGAACTAATTACATAAAAAGATGAAAATACTAAAAATTAAACAAGGCACGTTTAACCTTCTGCATCGTCCTTCTCCATGAAATCTCCATACTTCACGATTTCTTGAACTTCATCATTGTCTAGCCTTGGAGTATTTTTGGAGATTGTGAGGACTCTTGTAATGGAATCCTTCATGGTCTTGCAAGCCTTTTTGTGTCTTCCTAAAAAACACTTTAAGGTTGTCCAAGGTTAACTGAATATCTCGTAACTTATCTATCAAAGCCACTGAGAAGACTTGATCTTAGAACTCCTTCTATATCATGTTGGTAAATTCTTGGACAATTGTATTTGAGGAAAGGACTCTTTGGTTGTCATCACACAAATTACAAGGAAGCTCTTTGATATTATTGACAAGTTACATATCATTGTTCTCACTGACATCATGAGCACTTTGCAAGTCATTGATTAGATTCGTGATGATAGTCACTTTGTGTATCATGGTATCTTTAACCTCTACATACATATCTCTATTGGGAATAATCCAAAATTCCACTAATGAATCCAATTTGAGATTTCTCATTTTTACCCAAGCCTCCAAATTGTTATCCATGTCTTGTTTCTCTTGAGACAAAGCATCAACAATTTTGTTTAATTTTGACCTTATGCTTTCCATATTTTCCATTTTATCCATAGATGATCTCAAAAGTTTTGAACCTTATGCAATCATTCAATCTAGGAACTCACTAACTACCCTGCCCCTTGTATGTGCTTTTTCAATCTTCTGGATGACTGGATCCTCAATACTCATGGCAAGAAGTTCAATTCACTCCGAACACTAGGTAATATTTTGGAGTACTATAGTTAGTTGTTCTACCCTATATTTATACTAATCTTTCACCTTTTTGACTTCATCAAATTTCTTGATGAGAGAGTTCAATGTGGATCGAGCATCTACTTTATCACACTCATGAGTAATCTTCCATAAATCAAATCTTGTGATAGAGTAATCAAATATTTCCACCTCTTCTAAAATCTTGTTAGGAGTTTATGCCACCTTTTCATACCTATAACCTTCTTTATCAAACAACCTAGAAAGGATCTTGGCCTTTTTCTTGATTTTTTCCTTCATCAATTCTAATTGCTCAAAATAAAAGTTTTCTGGGGAGATAGATTGTTTCTTCCTCTTAGGTGTTTGGGCTGAGAGCCAAGGAGGAAGTGGTGAGATCTCTTTTGGGGTATAAATCATGGCTTGATTCGATGTTGCCTCAATAACAAAAAATTGTGTCACAATTGGAGTTTTGTCATTAAAAATAGTAGTAGGTATTTCCATACTAGAAACTTTCCTATATATACCTAGTTATTACATCATTTCAAATCTAAAAAAAATATTATCAAGAGAAAGTCAAGAGAAGCATTCCAGTGCTTTATTGTAGCAATTCAAGATCTAAGAATCATCTCAAATCCTATGTGAGTTTATCCATGTTCATGTTATCATTGTTCATGAAGGCTAACCCTTGTTGTAGGTCTCCAATAAATTTAAGCAATCAAGAAAAAAAATCCAAGACCAAGTGAGAGCACAAACATATACATAAAAGCATGAAGGAACACAAATAATCATACAAAACTAATCTAAAGATGTAGAAGAGGGTGCCACCCTAATCTAAATCCACCAGCAATTCATCATGATCCCAATCTAGATCATCATAAGGGGAGGGAGGATGATCCTGGAGGGGAGGGATACAAAGGGCTACACTAGTTGACTCACCTGCAAAAAGAGCCAAGGAAGAAGGCCCCTCAAGGTCTTCATCATTGATATCTTGCGAGACCAAGGTCATCAATCTTGCAAATATCAAGGATAGAGTTGTGATGTCCTCCAATGTGTTGAAAATGCACTTTTTAGGAGTACCATGTGTCAACTAAGTAGGAGGAGAAAAAGACACCTAAGAGTCACTATCGACCTCATAAAAAGTGGCAATGAAAAATCAAGGGATGTGGGGTCTGCCTCTATCATAAGGATGACACAAGATAGAGTAGAACACAACTCAAGAGAAGACAAAAATTTCTTACTACCATCACATGAAGTGAGGTCGAGGATCTAGAATCCCTATAGATAAAGCAAAAGAAGAAGATGGATACAAATCCATAGAGGACACCACCTTTGTGTGAGGCATTTCCACAAGCTATGAGAAAGGAGGAATATTGAGAAGAGAGGTAAGAAGGTTAGTCTCTATCGAGGATGCAATGAACACCTACACCCTTTTGGGGTGGCATTCATCAAGGTCTGTCGATGAAGCCGAAAGTAGAACTAAGGAGATTGGAATTGAGGCAAAAGAAAAGATAGATGTAAAAGGAATCGAAAAAAATGGAATAAACATAGAAAAAACATGCTCCTCCCCACTCTTCTATAAAGCAGCATAATCCTTAGCCAAATCCTTTCACCAATGCTTATTCTCATGCACAAGCTGGTTATGTCAGCTATGGGAGCTAGAAGACATGTCCTAAGAAGAGGCTAGGGGCTCCTGCTCTACCATAGGAGCAACCTCTACAATCATCACTAGTGGAAGGGAGGGCTCCTTAGGAGGAGTAGGGGGAGGAGGCACAAAAGTAGGAATAGAAACATGTGTCTCAATGATGGGCCTCTTTCCTTTCCCTACTTTGGATTAGGTGGAGGAATAAGTGGAGGGAAAAGAGGCTGAAACATAGGAACAACACCATATGAATGCTTCCCCTTGTCATACAAGGTTGGTCGAGGCACCATGGGTAAAACAAGAAGATGAAAAACTTGGGACTTTGACTTTCATAGCATGGTCACTTTTTTCTTGTGATATGCATAGTAGTAGGACCCAAATATGCCACTAAAAGATGGGGAGAGTAAGTTGAACATGTAGAAAAAGAACTATAAGAGGAAGGATTGATGGAAAGAGAAAGCTTATCCTTCCCTTTTGAAGGGGTAGGAGAAGAAGCATGTTGCTATGCACACAAGCTGACCTTTAGAGAAATAACACAAGGAGATGGGATAAAAAAATCCTCTAGTGTTAAGCCACCAATATTATATTTACAACAAGATCTATAAAAAATATCTCCCCTAGGAGGGATAGGTCTAATTGGGGTGGGCCAAAAGTGGTCAAGGGAGAAGCCCCAACATGCTACCAGTGGATTGTATCTAGTATCCTAAGTAGCTTGCACATTACCCTCATGGGGAAAATTCAGATATTTGTGGATCATAGAAGCAACTACATTCATAGAAGCTATCCATAGAATTCCTAGACTCACTCTGAGTAAGTCGGAGTCTAGGATCACAACAAATGAAACTTCCATAGTGTTAGGTCATCCTAGGACTGACAAAGAAATAGTGGCCATATGCGCAATACAAAACCCATCATGTGGGCGAAGGTAGCCTATGACTCATCATATTTATCCTGATGTAAAGTATTAATAAACAATTCCTCCTCTATAATGATGTTCACATAGCTCGAAGGATTCACCATAACACCCATTATGATGTTACCATTGATATGAGCAAGAACATGAAACAAAGAGAGATCCTTGTTTAGGGGAAGATCATGTGAAGTGAATGAAATTTCAATGACAATATTCACATGCTCTACAAGAGGAATATAAGTGAATGAGACTACATTCACATATTTAGATGGGGTGACATCAGAATATGATGGAGTAACCAAACTAGCAAAGTACGACAAGAAAGGATCTGTATATATTTACTATTCGCTATTCAGCTTCACTATAAATTTATTAGTTCTATTTTATACCATTGAGGTAGATAGTCTTTTCATCGATGTGGTCCTAAGTGACATGACACATGTGAATTCATATTTTTGGTGTCATGTCTAGAGACTTGATAGTATTCATAGAACTTCTGAGAGCCATACCAATGTGGATATAGCTTGGACAATGGTCGAATCTCTGGAAAGGTTATTATTATATCTTTCAACAATTTTTGAAATACACTATTATAAGATTCTTATAATTTGGTAAATTTTCTATTACATCTTGTAGAATTTTTATCTATTGGAACAAAGACCATGTTTGCTACAACCTTGTTCTTACTAGAGACTGACATGATTAGTTGGACATCTTGACAAGAGCACAATGATGGATCCTTGTATTGGAAAACCATTTGATGGTACTCTTGCAAGGAAAAACAAAGAAGAACAAAATATAGATATTTCATTAAAATAAACTTTTCTTGCAACAAAGGAAGCAAGTTCCCAATAATCTTTTTTTGAACATCAAAATCAAGAAAAGGATAATAAATTTGAGCAAATATGGCCTGATACCGAGCTATAAAATTAGTTAACTTCTCATGAGTTCCTGGTTGCATTTGATGCAATCTTTGAACATGATCTTCAACCTAATGTTGGCCCAAAATTGTTGGAGAAACTGATTAACTAGCTAATGAAAAGAGAAAATAGAATTATTAGGTAGTGCACAATACCATTGCTAAGAAATATCCTTAAGAGAATGCAGGAATAGTTTTTCCAAGAGTGCATCATTATGGAAGAAATTAGTACACATGGTATTGAAGAATGAGTCATGTGTTTGTGAATCCCCACGACCATTGTACTTTTCAAAGTTTTTAATTTTCACTCCCTAAGAGATATGAGTGTTTAGAATGATAATAGAAAGAGGACTATGATGGAAGAAAGGTTGAAACATAGGCTTGGAGATGGAGCTAGCCAAGTTTTCTAGTTGATTCTACATACTTCCCATGTTCTGTAAAAGAGCTTTGAGGACAAAATTAGTAGATGAGGTATGACCAATTGAATTACCAGCATGAACAACAACATATGTACCAATACAGGCCTTAGAACAAGTACCACCAGAGGCACCAACACTAGCACCAGAAGAAGCACCAACACCAACACCAATGGAGGTATTGACATCAACACCAAAATTAGGGATAACTTGAGCTTCAAGTGTGGAATAGCTAAATCCAAAAGGTACCTTATTTAATTTAATAAGTTGAATCTTCTTATTGGATTTTTTGGTTGTGTTGTTGATATGTTGTTGTCATTGATGTCAACACTATTAGCATTGATGTCTTTAAAAATGTATATGTCGAGGATATTGAGAAAATTGTAATAAAATATGTTGCAGGTTGTTTGTGAAGTAGTGAAGATCAATATGATGGAAAGTTCGGCATGTTGATGGTGATAAGTTTCAAAATAAAGGGTTTGTTTTCAAGTGTATCTAGTTTATCCACCAAAAGTTTTAGAGGTTCACATGAAGATTTGAACAAGTTATGAGGTTTTGTGTTCCAACAGTTATTCTGTTACTGTAGTTAGTGTTCCTAGAAGAAGATAATGTGATTCTGGTAATATGAGTTGTTATGAATACTCCTATAGTATTTGTTGGTGTTTCTAGATCATGCTCTAACTCTGTTACATGTCTGCATTGATCCTTGTGCTCACGATAGGTTATTTTCTCTTGTGTGTTCATGTTTTTCATGTTCATGGTCGATAGGGTGATTGTAACATGTTGTGGATCTTCGAGGAATAATTTTAAAGGTTTTTTGTGTTCAAGGATATTATTTTGGGTCTTCACTGTGTTGTGGCCGACCTTGGTAGATTCACATTAATAATATTTATTGTTTTGGGCCGACAGTTTGTATTCATCTTATTATTTTGTTGAAGCCGACATGAAGCGATGTAGTTCCTTGTTGCAGATATATATAAGTGATTGTTTATTCATTTGAATGAGAGTGAACAATTGCATGTGCATGAATAATTTTCTAAATCTTTTGAAGGAAGAGCAGAGTGTGAAGAAGAGTGAAGAAGTATTCATGTGCTTAATCAAAACTATAATAAGGCATTAGCAAATGCTACTTTCTTAGTTCAAAATCCGGATGGTTGTAATTCAAATGTTTCTATAAGATAGCAAGTATTCCTTTATATTTGAGCAGTGAGCTCTAGGAAATGTGCTTGAATGCATGTGCATTCCCCATTTATTCTTCTTATACTTTCAACAGAGTATAAACTTGTGGATTAACCTCCATTGTGGTTTTTCCCCTAACATGGTTTCCACATAAAAATTTTGGTGTCATGTGTGTTTCTGTTGTTTTGTTGATTTATGATTTCATGGCTATTAATCAGATCTGAGAATAGGGGTTAATAAATTTAATAAGTTTAAAACTTTGTGACAAGTGATTCACCCCCCCACTCTCAGTTGTTTACCCTTGTTTTGCCAACAATTGATATCAAAGTAGGTTCCTTGGAATAAGTTTAATAGCTTGGGGTGATCTTGGATGGTGACATATAAGAAGGATAGTCTAAGATTGATGAACATTGGTGAATCATCTAATGGAATAGCATTAAAAGTAATAGGTATGCTATTCCTAAAAATGGTCCTACTACTACTGCCGAGATTAGGGATGTTGAATACAATATCAATGCTAAGGAAGCTTTGTTGAGTACTTTGACTAATTCTGAGATGACGAATGTTATGGATTTGAAGACTATTTATGAGATATGGAAAAGTTGGAAAATTTGTATGAAGGTGATGCTAATGTGAAGATTCCTAAGCTACAAAGTTTGAAAGGGAAATATGAAATTTTGAGAATGGGTGATGATGAGAATATTACTACTTTCATGCAAAGAGTGAATGAACTTGTGTGTGGTATCAGATGTGATGGTGGAAAGTTGGATGAATCATAAATTATTCCTAAACTGCTTAGATCCTCGCCTGATGCATACAAAGTCAAATCTACAGCTATTGATGAGCTTTGAACTATGACAAATGTAACCAGAGATATGTTGATTGGTAAAATTATTACTTTTAAGTTGAGTGAATTCAATGATGCCCTTCCTAAGATAGAATTTTCATTCAAATCTACTACCTCTGAAAGAGACAAGCAAAGATATGATCAGGGTGAAATTTCTTCTAGAAAGGTATTCGAGTATGAGGAAGAAATGAGACGAATTGAAGAAGAAGAGAGAGAACTGGGTGAGCTTGAAGCACTTATTGTCAAAAGAGAAGATAGAGGACAAGGTAAGGATAAAGGAAAGTTGCCTATTAAATATTTTTCTTGCAATAAGATAGATCATTTTGCATCAAGGTGTTCAGAAAGAGTTCCTAACAAGCCTAAATTTTAAAGGAAGTGTTATTATGTTGTTGATGTAGGTGTGACAGATGATGAATCTGATAAAGGGAATGCAAGTGAGGATGAATGGGAATTTATTGCTATCAAGGAAAATAATCCTGTGTCTACTGAATCTTCTAGTTGTACAAATGTGCAGAAAGCCCTAGTTGCTTGAGTTGAAGAGAAGGATGAATGGGTAATTTATAGTGGATACTCTCATCACATGATAGGTGATAAAAAAAAAATTGAGCCTAGAAAAGTATGATGGTGGTGTTGTAAGATTTGGTGATAACAATGGTGGTCTAATATGTGGCAGAGGATTTATTTCTCTTGATGGTAAGCATAATACTGATGATGTCCTATACGTTGAAGGTTTGAGGCATAATATTTTAAGTGTCAGATAGATGTTTGATAAGGGATGCAATCTTCAATTCAAGGATGGAAAGTGTAGAATATTGGGAAGTTCTAGAAATGTGATTTCTTCAGGTACAAAAATAAAAGGTAACATCTTTCACCTGAATGATGCCAGTAAAAGTTGTTTGATTGCTCAAGTTGATGAAATTTGGATGCGGAATAGGAGAATATTTCATGTAAACTATGACAATATTATCAAGATAGGTTCTACTCAGTTAGTGAGAGATCTTCCTAAGTTGGTAAAACCTTCTAATGCCATATGTAAGGAATGGAAGTTAGGAAAGCAAACTAGAATTTCATTTCAGAGCAAACAACATTGTTCAAATGAATTGTTGGAGCTTGTACATATTGACTTGTGTCGTCCTTCTAGAGTTGAAAGTTTACAAGGTTATAGGTATTTCATGTTTCTTATTGATGATTATTATAGGATGATGTGGGTTATTTAAGGGAGAAATCTGAACCTGTAGAGAAGTTCAAGATCTTTAAGGCTTTGGTTGTGACAAAGACAGGTTTGAAGATTAAGTTTCTGAGATTAGATAGAGGTGGTGAATTCACTTCCCATGAGTTTAATTCCTTTTATGAAGTGCATGGGATAAAGATACAATTATCTGCACTATGGACCCCATAGCAAAATGGAGTTATGGAAAGGAAGAATAGGACACTTCAAGATGCTGCTAGGACTATGATGCTAGAAGGAAATGTTCTTTATATCTATTGGAGAGAAGCTATGAGTACTGTTGTTTATATCCTCAATCATGTATAAATCAAAGGTGATAGCGGTAGACCATTTTGAGGTATGGTCTATTCATAAGCCTACTATTAGATATTTCAAAATATTTGGGAGTAAATGCTATATCATAAGAGACAAAGATATAGGAAATTTTTATGCTAGGAGTGATGAAGGAATCTTTCTTTGTTATTCTACTAAGAGTAAGGCATACTAGTGCTACAATAAGAGATTAAGGAAAATGGTTGAAAGTGCAAATTTTAAGGTTGATGAAGACATTGCTACACCATACAAAACCTATGGATATGATTCTAATGATTAGAATGATAGTACAAATAAAGTTTAGACTTCAAATCAAGTTCAAATAATTCTGGTGAATCAATAAGATCAAGAGGAAGGAGAAACTAGTGAAACTGTAGAAGAGAGATCACAAGATCTTGAAGTTCAAGAACATCCTAAGACTCCAAGGTATGTGAGATTAAATCATTCAAAAAATTAAATTATAGGTGATAAGAACAAAGGTGTCCAGACTAGGAGAATAATTGCAGAAGAATATTGTTCGATATCAAAGACTGAGACAAGTAATGTAAATGAAGCATGCAAAGATGAACATTGGATTGAAGCAATGAAAGAAGAACTACAAAAAATTGAGAAGAATAATACATGGATTCTTGTTCCTAGACCTAAGGACAAAAATGTAATTGGAAATAAATGGGTCTTTCAAAATAAACTGAATGAGCAAGGTGGAGTTATAAGAAACAAAGCAAGAATAGTTTGTAAAGGATTTTCTTAGATGGAAGGAATTGACTTTGAAGAAAAAATTTCCCTTGTTGCTAGGATTGAAGCTATGAGAGTGCTTCTTACTTATTCTGCTTACAAAAACTACAAGGTTTATCAGATGGATGTCAAGTAAGCATTTCTAAATGGAGAATTGGAAGAAGAAGTGTATGTTGATCAACCTAATGGATTTGAATTGACTGATCAAGAAGATATGGTTTTTCGGTTGAAGAAAGAATTGTATGGACTCAAGAAAGCCCCTAGTACTTGGTATGCTAGATTGGACAAGTATTTGTTGAAGCTTGTATTTAACAAAGGTATTGTTGATAGTAATCTATATTTCAAAATTGATGATGATAAAGATTTTACTGTGGAAGTCTTTGTTGACGATATCATATTTGGAGGAGATGATGGTTTGTGCATGAAGTTTTCTGATGAGATGTAGAATGAGTTTGAGATGTCAATGATTGGAGAGATGAAATCGTTTTTGGAATTGGAAATTACTTAGTTAGATAAAGGGATCTTTATATCTCAATCCAAGTATGTAATTTGACAATAGACTCAAACTAGGCCTGATATCATGAATTTTGTATGTATTGTTGCAAGATTTCAAGCTGATCCTAAGGAATTTTATGTGACTGTTGTGAATAGAATTTTTTAGATACTTGAAGGGAATAGTTGATTTTGGCTTGTGGTATCCTAAAGATGATGATCTTACTTTGAGTTCCTTTACTGATGTTGATTGGGTAGGAGATGTGAATGAAAATAAAATTATTAGTGGTGGCGCATTTTTCTTGGGAAATAAGCTGATTTCATGGTTAAGTAAAAAGCAGAATGCCATTTCTTTGTCTACTGTAGAGGAAAAATACATTATTGCTGCTAACAATTGTACTCAAGTATTATGGATGAAGTAGATGTTGAAAGATGTTAGAGTTATGTATGATGAGCCTATTGCTATATTCTATGATAATTCAAGTGCAATTGACATTTCTAAGAACCCAGTGATGTATTCAAAGACCAAGCATATATCTATCAAGTTTCACTTTTTGAGAGAGAAGGTGAGTGAAAAGGAAGTCAGATTGGAGTATGTGCCTACTAAGGAACAAATTGAAAACATCTTTACCCAGTCATTTCCTAAGGATACTTTTGAGTATGTCATAGGGAAGTTAGGG
Source organism: Sequoiadendron giganteum (assembly GCA_007115665.2). Taxonomy (NCBI): domain Eukaryota; kingdom Viridiplantae; phylum Streptophyta; class Pinopsida; order Cupressales; family Cupressaceae; genus Sequoiadendron; species Sequoiadendron giganteum. Next base: position 845,509,571 of record CM021100.1, on the reverse strand, counting down.
GTGACTACCACTCCTAATCAAAACTAAGATGCATTGTCTTGCATCATTCCATGCATTTTAGTCATATCTTGATTCAGATTGATGTTTTGGTGGCATCTACTCAGGAAGAGTAGTTAGATGATTCAAATATGTGGTTTAGAGCTTGTTTGTACCTTTTTCATTGATGTCAAAGAGGAAGAAGAGCAATGTGAAAAACTGGGAATTATTTGAGGAGAAGAAGTCATGAGAAAAGAGTCAGAACCTAAGGAGGAGTAAGTGTTGAAGTTAGTTGCGTTGATGGTGTTTTTCACATCATGTGTTTCCATCAAATCCAAAGGGGGATATTATAGGATGTTGTGGTTGTCATTGATGTCAACACATTAGCATTAATGTCTTTAAGATTGTATATGTTGAGGATATTGAGAAAATTGTAATAAAATATGTTGCAGGTTCTCTGTGAAGCAGTGAAGATTAATATGATGATGGTGAAAAGTTTCAAATTAAATCATTTTTTTTACAGGTGTATCTAGTTTATCTACCAAAATTTTTAGAGGTTCACATGAAGATTTGAGCAAGTTATGAATTTATGTGTTTCGACAATTATTCTGTTACTGTAGCTGGTGTTCCTGGAAGAAGATAATGTGATTCTAGTAATCTGAGTTGTTCTGAATGCTCCTTTGGTTTTTGTGAATATTTCTAGATCATTCTCTATCTGTGTTGCACGTTCACAATGATTGGTGTGCTCACAATAGGTGATTTTCTCTTGCGTGTTCATTTTTTCATGTTCATGGTCGACAGGGTGATTGTAGCATGTTGTGGATATTCGAGGAATAATTTTTGAAGGTGTTTTGTGTTCAAGGATATTATTTTGCGTCTTCACTATGTTGTGGCCAACCTTGGTAGATTCACAATAATAATCTTTATTGTTTTGGGCTGACAATTTGTATTCATCTTATTATTTGTTGAAGCCAAAATGAAGCGATGTAATTCCTTGTTGCAGATATATATAAGCAATTGTTTCTTCATTTGAATGAGTGAAAACAAGTGTGTGTGCATGAATAATATTATAAATATTTTGAAGGTAGATCAAAGTGTGAAGAAGATTGAAGAAGATTTTAGAAGTGTTCATGTGCTTAACTGAAACTGTAATCAGGAATTATTAGATGCTACTTTCTCAATTCAAAATCTAGATGGTTGTAATCTAAATTTTTCTATAAGACAATGAGTCTTCCTTTGTATTTGAGTAGTGAGCTCTAGGCAGTGTGCCTAAATGCATGTGCATTCCCCATTTATTCTTATTATAATTTTAACAGAGTATAAAATTATGGATTAACCTCCACCGTGGTTTTTCTCCTAATAGGGTTTCCATGCAAAAATCTTGGTGTCATGTATGTTTTTGATGTATTGTTGATTTATGATTTCATGGCTATTAATCAAATCTGAGAATAGGGGTTAATAAATTTAATAAGTTTGAAACTTTGTGACAACTGATTCACCCCCCCTCTTAGTTATCTGCCCTTGTGTTGCCAACACTTCTCAGGTATGGTGTTGGTGTTAGTTAAGGGTCTTGCATCATCCATGCAGACTGACACCCTGAGCATCGAGATTTCTAGTTATCTTCGAGTGATCTTTGATCCCACATCTTGAGTAGCACCCAAGGTAGACATGAAGGAGGGGACATGGGTCTCTACAGTATCATCAATACAATGAATAAGATCTAGGCCTCTTTGATCTTTAGTTAACAACTCTTTTATATTGTCAACCACAAAAGGTGCTTGGGGAAAAACATTATCTCCTACCAAAAACCCTACAAGATCTACGAGTCTTGGCTCCAAGGAGTAAATCTACACTATAGGGACCCTAAGAGAAACTTCATCTTCAAACAAGGAGGTAGAGCTTGAGGGTGAGGTAAGTAGGGTAGGAACATGAGTTGTAGCTTCATTAATAGGAGTGTATCTAGCAAAGATTCCTAAAGTGAACTCATCAAAATTTGGGTTGAAATGAGTAGGACTGAACCTTCTAGATCCCATATCTAAATTTCAATAACTCCTAAAAAAGGGGCTACAAGTATTTGACTAGGTTGTAAAGCTCATGAAGAGCATCACAATGAACTATCAACCATGCATCCTAATCATTTGAGAATATATTTTTTTAAATAAGGATAAAGAGAGAAGGATGGTTCATGTCGAGTTCACCAAAATGTGAAGGAGGGGATTTGCTACTCCCTAGTCCTAAGACAAACATGGTCTGAAGGGAGAAAATTTCCCTCAGTCACCTCAATGATAAAGGTCAAAAGACAAGGTGGCAAATGAAGGAAAATCTAGACTATATTTTTGGGTTTTTATGACAAAGGACTTTAGGAATCAGGTGAACATACTATAGGGGTTTTAGGAAATAGACTAACTAGATCTTGACAAGAGGATAAAGTGCGGGAGATGGATGACAGTGCAGTGCGCTATTGTCTTGGGGATGTGTTGGAATCTTGCACGGATAGAGAGAAAATTTTGTGACCAAAATGCTCAGGGCTTGTTAACAACCTGAATACTGGAATTTGATAGTTTAACAAAAAGTAACAGAATGCTAGAAATGTGTGAAAGGTGAACAAGTACAACAAGAAGAATACTTTAAATGGTAAACAATCTAACTATGAACAAGATAATGATTAGAAGGAAGAAATATCCAACTTATGGTTTGTCCAACCTCCCACAAGCTCCTCATGAACAAGATCATACACACATAAAGATGAGAAAATATCCTAGCTGCTTTTCATGGCTTGCCTCAGTCAAACCCCTGATTTGGTGTTTCCACCTTACAAACAACCAAATAGACCATAGTGTATAAATAATTATAAAATAATTAATGGACAATACGTATGGAAATTCAAATACAATATATCATAATTATGAAGATGATAATGCAATAAGATAATGATTACCCTCCCTACTACAAGCTTGGAGAAGCCAAGAGGAAGGATGAGAGCTTTGAGGATGCAATACAATCATGCAAAAGTGATGTAGATCTTGAAACCTAAAAGAATAATGGTGTAGAGAGAATGGAAGACTAGTGGAACAAGAATGAAATGGAAGAATGAGAGTGAAGTAAGTAGAATTGCAAGAATGAATATTAGAGTGAATAGAATGGAATTTTAGGTTCAAAATGGAGGTTTAGAGGCAAAAGATAAATTTTTGGGTGGGTCTATAGTCATAGGGGGTGTTACAATTCACAGGTGACTTGAAATGTAACATCCCATTGTCTACTAACTCAAGAATCTATCAAGGATTTTCACACAATGTGTAGACGTCTATGGAGTACGGAAGAATCTTAGTCAAAATTCCCTCCATCGACAAAAAATGACAAGCTATGAATGGGACAAAAGGATTAGAGTGGTGGGATTTAGAATTATCAATTTATAAGGCTAAATTAAGGGTGGTGTTCTGGAAAATTGCACTAGGGTACAATTTTATACCATAACAAGACCCAACCCATGTTTTTTTAAATTGTATATATCTAGGCCTGCATTTCAAATAGAAACAACATGATTCACTTAAACAACTCTTTAGGTTATTCACTTCAACAAAAAACAATATTCATCAATTCAATAGTAACTCTAGATTTTGTTTTCTCTTGAGGTTTGTCTTAGTTTTCCATGCTTACAATCTCCCCTATGTTCTTAATACAAATCTCATCGACACTTTATCTTTTTAGATCCTAGGCTATACTCTTGAAACTTTAGTCATATCTCTTCACTCTTAACACAAACATTGACATTATGACACATGGGAAAAGAAAATTATTTCTAGGTTCATATCCTATTTTTATTATTAATGATAGTTATAAATCACTTTAGCTCTAAATAAATCCACTTAAGTCCCCCAATCTATAAAATTTCCATGTGTTCATATAGCCCATTAAAATAAGTAATCGTTATTTCTCAAATTAATGGTTACTTATAAATTCTTATACTAGTCTTCTTTGAAGATATTTTTCATTAAAACAAGGCCTTAGCACCACACCAAAAAAATACTAAGGTAAAGGTTGAATAAACTAAAAAACACACTTAGAGGATGAAAACTAAACTGAACTTAAAAAATAATACAAAATTATAAGGGTATACTAATTTGACTATTACACTATTTTAACATTAATTTACATATTTTATGCAAAATACCTATATTATTTTTCATTTAGTTATTTATTTTCACAATATCATTCCCAGTCTTAGCTAATTTACTCCTAAGTTATATGTAATTAAGTAATTAACCAAAGCCACTCTTTAGAAAAAAAGTGCACTTTCTTTTAAAATTAAGTATTTCAATAAATATATTTTATTATATATAAACATGAAATTGTTTAACTATATCTCATATTTAAAAATATAAATAGCTTAACTCATAAATTTGATATAATAAATGTATATAGTTTTTAAATCAAATTAAAAAATTTGATTAATTAATTTATTTTGTTATATTAATTTATAAAAGACATGATACATGATATAGCTAGAATGTACAATATATCCAAATAATCCAAATAAAGATAAACTTGAAAGTTCAAGTATAAGACAAAATGAAGTTATTAACATGTATATCCAAGAAAACAAGTTGTTGAATGAAAAATGGAGAATCAAGTTATGAAGAATGGTAAAATAGTAAAAGCTTGTAATTTAAGATTGAATATGTCCATTCATTTTTCTTTAATTCCAAATTTCAATTTGTAATCTAAAGTTTTTAAATAGGAAAATTAAAAAAAAAAACAAGGGGGAAAAAATGTCATAGACCATGAAAAATATCCTCCATATATATCAAAGATTTGAATTATGTGATCAAGATATGTGGGGAAATGTTAAAGGAAGTGGATGCATGTGAATTACAACACTGATTGGAGATATAGATTAGCCTTTGAGACTTCCAACCAAACCAAAGTACCTAGGAAGGAAATACCACATGGGCTCTTTCATTTCATTTGAAATTTAATTATTTTCTCAAGAGTAACCTTTGGATAAGTACAATTGAGGGGTAAGTGGTCAATCCTTTGACTAATAGGCCATATGCAATCTTTAATAAAGTTGTAAGGAATGATAGTGTGAATGAAAATATAAGCTTGAATTAGGTTAATGAAATAAATATAGTTAATTTTGATAGTTAAATTTAGATTGATAATTTTAATAGTTTATGAAAATTAAATGAGTGGGTTAGGTATATTTAGTTTTAGAATTGATGATAAAATGAATTTTATAATATTTTTTATTTTTATTTTTTACCATTATTATGAATTTATCTATTTTGATCCAATGAATGTCTTAGAGTCTTAAATGGTTTAAGAATCTCGTGGGTCAATTCTAACTATCATGAACTTGATATATCATGCATGATTTATTTTAGTTACATGAGATTGATCTAATATGATGTGTATTTGAAAATATTTTTACCTTTTACTCTAGATATCTATGTTAAAGTGTTGTCTAAAGACATTGTTTAAGATTTTTTTGACTTTATTGATGAATGTGCTCTCCTAGGTCAAACCCACTAGAAAGTTAAATCAACTATATTGATATATATCAAAGAAAACATCACAAACATGCAAGTGGTCTATATTATATTAATAAAAATTTAATTCCTTTATTTCCATTTAAAATTGAAGTGTGTTTTAGTTAAAATGTGTGTGTGTGTTTAAGTATACATTGAATTTCCTTAAACATCATGAAATTCTAACGTCTTGCATGGAAGATGTGGTAGGTTGGCTCAAACACAACCAATATAAAGGGGTCAAGAAAGATGGACTTGAGATTTAAGAATTATGCTTATGCTCCTCAAGATCAACTTGGATCAATATTGAGCCATGTGGAAATGATCTACAATGATAAGGTGGTGATCTTGGAGTGGAGAATAAATGTATGGAAATAAGCATTAACAAGGATGAAATAAGGATAAGTAGATAATAAATACATGGAGATATGCACAACAAGGTACAATGAAGATGGATAGGGATTAGGCCATGAACTAAAGATGTGAATATGTCACTTATCAATATATTGTTGCACCAAGACATTCTCATCAAGGTGGGGATGAAAGCAAAATAGTATGGATATAGAAACAATTAATATCTTAGAGAATAGTGAGTCACTAATTAATTGAATAATATGGATGGTAACTTGTTTATATGTCACAACCAAATAAACTTAAGATCTAAGTTTGATACTGTAGTGTCAAAAAATGTGCTCCTTTACATTTTTATACTATTTTTGGATCCCTTAATAAATTGGACTTTATTAAGCTTCTAATTGGCCCAATTATGCATTTAAAATCCTAATTAAAATTATTTTATGAAAGGGAAACTTGTATTAAAAAATTGCAAGCATTAATTAAATTGCCTTGAAATTGGTGTGTCCTAGGTTTAGGGCCTAGGACCCATTTGCCCAAGGGAAAATTGGCCCCCCTTAAGTTTAGGACCCCATTTTTTAATATTTTTTTGGTGGAATTTTTATGATTCAAATTCAAATTGAAATTGTTAGCCTTTGATGTTTAATTTTTGGGAAATTAGAAAAATACCTATAAATACAAGGTCTTTTTATCAATTCAAATCCTAGATTTTATATGCAAACATTCCTAAAGCTAAGATTATTGTAAAAGGTGTTCAAGAGAATATTTCTCAATAATTTGTTACCATTAAAGATCTCAAGCATCATAGAAAAGTTATCTTCATTCTTACATGTTTTTGGAGCTAACATTGTGATGTAGGTTTTAAGCATTCCAGTCAAGATTCAAGCATCAAGATCAACATCCAATCAAAAGCAATGAAAGATCAAGACCTTAGAGAGATGTATTAGATTTCAGTCCATTCAAGGGCTTGGAGAGTTGCAACAAGCTAGTGTTCATTGATCATTCCTTCCATTCATGTTTCATTTCATTTCAATGTTTAATTACCAAAACGAGGTTTGACCAAGGTAAACCCCCATTCACCAAAAACAAAGATTTTTCCCCTCTCTTCATGTTTGCACATTTTCAAGCTAAGTAGGATTGAAGATTGATAAAAAGTGCAATTTTTCAAAGTTTTCAATTTTTTTATCAAAGTTGTCAAGCCACAAAAACTTTCTTGTAGAATTTAATTCTAGCTTTTTAACTATGAAATCCAGAGGAATCATCCAAGAGAAGAGGACTATGAAAGAAGATTTTGGATCCCTATAGCAAGAACCATTTTCCCTAGGGAGAATATGTCCCAGAAGGACACTCAACAACTACTTTTGGTGATAGGTACATAGATTCATACTCTTCTTGGATCTACAAGAAATTTGTGGATTCTGTGAGATTAAGGTTTTAAATTGATGTTTCAATTTTTACATTGTATATTTGAATTCATTTGTTATTTTTCATTTATCTATCAAAAGTGCATTTCAGGATGATTTACCTTATCCTCGATCATAGTGAAAACAACAAGATCTCCATTAAGGTTGACTCACCTAAGGGTTGAAGTTTAATCTTATCCTAGTGGATCTCCTTTTCTTAATTAAAGTAGGGAAATAGGTACTTACCCCCTATAATGCCATCAAATTGCACCTAGGGGAAATTTCACATTTGAGCACTTTGCCTAGCATTTATTGCACCTAAAAGAATTTTTGATAAAATCCTCATGGTTTAGAATTTTTCAATTCCAACTCCATGAGGTCCAATGAGGAAGCTACAATAGTCTACCATGTTGTTTCCCAAAAACTAGCATTTTCAACGACTGCGCAACGCACGGATGTTTACGTGACATGCTATCATCCTAGCAGTTTTTTGAGTTTGAAATGGGGAATATCGAATCCTGGCTCTTGTCACATGTCCATGTAGTCAGTTTATCGGGTGTAACAACTCTTTTTTCCCTTGCATGCAATAAAACTCCCTTTTTCTCTCATTTCTGGGGTTCTCTCTCTTATTCGATCAACTTCTCCTCTCAATCTCAACTTCTACTCTTGGCAATAGTATTTCTACAAGAAAAGCTCTGTCAGACTAAGGTCCTAGCCAATTATCTCTAGAAAGCATTGAACAGTGAATTTGTGTGTTGAAGAGGGGGCCAAGCCCTATTGGTAACGCTCTCTTGCTCTTATCTATTTTTGAATAGATTAGATCTCTTTTTTCATTTACTATTTTGTGGTGTAGGTTCTCCTAAAGCAGGGATTTTTTTCACTACTTCCTTTTGTCCATTTTGATTACTCTATCCATTTATCTAGCTTTTTGTGGAGGTGGGAAAACCAAAAAATGGGTTTGACTGTGGCAAGCCTCGAAATAGTCCAAAAAATTTCCCCATTCATCTTGTGTGTAGGTTGTTGAAGTGGAGCTCAGAGGGAGGATTCAAATGATTGGATATTTGTAAGTCCTCTTTAGCCCTCCTTGTGTTTTCTCTTGTTTTATGTTTCCTATCTCATCATATTGTTAAATAGACCTCAATTCAATGTTAGATAGTGAAGTTTTTAGTCTTTCTACCCATGTCTTGAGTTCTTTTTTTCTCAGGATGTCAGTGCATCCTTCAGACTCCAACGTGCCACACTAGTATCATGATTCCACATTGTAATCTATGGGCTGAGAGTTCCTCCTTTTGAGGAAATTTTTTGGAAACTTTTCTCTCTTAGATTTTGAAGTATTCTTATAAGATAATTAGTCTTTTTATAGTTTATTTTCAATTTATTCATTCATCTAGTATTGAGGTGGTTAAGGGAAGTTTTCTCCTTGGGATTCTCTTGAGAACAAAGAGACTCATGAGCAGTGAATCTCCCTTATCTCAAATTTTAGTGAACATATCAGATATTTCTCTAAAATGTTTTAGTGTTTATGATAAGGCTTTCTCTAAGGAATAATTTGATATGTTGGGTGATTCTCTAGATGATTTCTTGGAAGCATCTTCCTCTACTTATAGATATTTTGAACAAACTTCTTCTTTCTAAGTTGAAGAATTAGTGAACATTGTTGTAGTCTCTGTAGCCTCTCCAAGTCCTTAGAGACTTGTTGTCTACTTGAATCAGGCTATCCCCTCTCCTAAGAGGATTCATTATATTTATGGAATTCCATATCATAATGATTCACTAGATTTATATTCAAGGTTCATAAAAGCTACAAACTCTACTTCTTATAATTTTGTTGGGCACACATATAACACAAGAAGGAATAAGTGAAATTTGGATTAAAAAAAAATTACTACTACATCTCAACCTACTCAAGTTCCTACTTATTTACCACCTTCCCAGTCAAGTCTTCCTTTAGCACCTAAATCTGAAACTAAAGCACCTAGAGATTATGATCTTGTCAAGCAACTTCGAGTTACTTCGGCTAAGATCTCACTCTAGGATTTGCTTTAGTTTTCTCTAATTTACAAAGGTATGCTTCATGAATCCTTGCAAAAGATCCCCATGCTTGCCTCTCCTAGGATAATGGATGTTAATGTGTTTATGGCTCATATTCCTCTATATTTGTTGAATATCACATTTTATCTACAAGAACTATTTCCCCCAGATGTGCAAAAGCAAGCATATCCTTTAATGATTATAGTGAATGTTAATACTATTGGTATTAGGTGCACTCTTATTGACTTGTTCAGCTCTCAACATTTGTGGTATAGATCTACTACCCAAGATTAAAGTTGATTCTTCTTCTTTAGTTGCTTCTTTGTATATTTGTGGGTTTGATAATGTTGGCTGACAAGCTCTAGGCATGATAATATTGCATTTATGGTTGGGCCCCATTACCTTGCCCACCTTGTTTTATGTGATTCTTGGCCCCTTACCTTACAATCTTCTTCTGGGGAGACCCTAAATTCATGCTATGGGTGTTTTTAACTTCCACTCTACATAGGTCTTTGAATTTTTTTGCAAACAATTGAGTGGTCACGATCAAAGCTGACTCAAAAGTTATTCACCTTTGTGGACTAGCAACTATTGGTCGAGCTTCAGTTGTCTCCACTCTTAAGAATTATATTCCATCTCTAACCTTTGATGTGATGACATTTTCCTCGGCAATACCCTTCATAGAGGTTGTCCCAAAGTGAATGTCTCTAAAGAAGAACCACCTAAAGCATAAATTCCTAAGTCTTCCCCATTGAATTCTTCTTTTGAATTGAATGCATTCCTTGGTGATGATTGGGGATCCTTGGAATTCTCTAAATTCTTCATCAGAGAATACAAAGTGAATATTTCTCATCTTAAGATTTCGATAACCTTGAATACCTTTGACAAGGAAATAGATCAGACTCTCATTGAGAAGGAAATTTGTGATCTTATTCAAGAATCCAGTCATTCCCCTACCAATGATGATAATATTTCTCCTGCTAAAGAGGTTAATTCTTATGGATCGAATAAGGAAGATGGTTGTGGTCTTGTAGATTCATTTGATTTCCATTGGTGGAAAGATGCTCCCTATGTGGAACCACTGCCTTCTAAAGCTTTGAAAACATGCCATGGTCTTGGATATAGTCTTGTTTCTCAATATGGCTATGGGCGTAAAGGCCTTAGACATATTGAGCAAGGAATTTAGGTCCCTATCCAGTTTAAGCCTCACAAGAACTATCTAGGTTTGGCATGCTCTATTGAACAATCTAAGTTAAAACCCTAGTGGAGTGTTAACATGATTTTCATTGAACCTCTTAATCTGGTCCATCCTGAATTGATAGAGGATGGGGCACAGGCCAACGAGGTCCACCTAGATGTTTTCTCTTTGAATGAAGAACTAGAGGAATTCTTAGGTTTGTAGTCCTCTTTTCATCCTTTTCACCATAAGAGATAATTCCCATATCACTTGAGAAAACATGCATACCTTGGATAAATTATCCTAAATATTGATGACGAGAACCCCCTATCCAATGTTGAAAATGGTATTCCAATACCACATCCTGAAGACCATAGTTCCTTCCTCAAGGGGGATACTACTAAAGTCTTCATGGACCCTAAGTCTTATGAAAATGTGATTAAGATCAGGAAGTTCCTCTCTTCTGAGGAAGCTAAGGAGCACTCTGATCTCTTACATTCTCATCTAGAGATATTTTCTTGGCCATATGAGAATATGCCTAGTATTGATGAGTTTATAGTGGTTCACAATATCATCTTATGTCCTGATGCCAAGCCCATTAAGCAAAAAAATTGAAAGATCAATCCCAAGGTTGCATTGCTTGTTAAGACTGAGATAGAGAAGCTATTAAAATCAAGCGTTATCTGTCCAATTGACTACTCACCTTGGATCTCAAATATTATTGTTGTTAGTAACCTAATGGTCATATTTGTATATGCATTGAATTTCAAGATCTAAATAAGGGTTCTCTTAAGGATAAAATTTTCTATTGCCTAATATTGATATGATTATGGACTTGATTGTGGGCCATTCCTTGTTGTCTTTCATGGATGGCTTCTTGGGCTATAATCAAATTCATATTAATCTAGAAGATCAGTATAAGATAGCCTTCACTACCCCTTGGGGTACCTTTTGTTATATGATCATGTTATTTGGGTTAAATAATACAAGATCAGCTTACCATCAAATGATGACCTTAATCTTTCATGATTTCATTGATAAGATCCTAGAAGACTATGTTGATGATATCTTGGCTAAATCAATAACCCATTAGGATCACGTAGGGAACCTTCATATTATTTTTGAAAGACTCTGACTCTATAAGATGAGGCTTAATCCTCTTAGTATTGTCTTTGGTGTAGACGTAGGAAATTTGTTTGGATTCATAGTTTCTCATCGTGGAATCAAATTTGACACAAATAAGATTGATGTGATTGTTTGCATGCCTCCACCTAGGAACATTACTGATCTGCAAAGTTTAAAAGGGAAGATTCATATCTCAATTGGTTGATCAAACCCTTCCTTTCACTCAATTATTAAAAATGATGTTCATTTTATATGGGATGAGGAGTGCCAAAAAATATTTTGATTCAATAAAAACTTATTTGGCCAATCCTCCCATATTAATGTTGTCTATACAAGATAGGCCCTTGTTTCTTTACCTTGACACATCACCATATTCCCTAGTAGCTTTTTTGGCTTAGTATGATGATGCCAAAAAATATAGAGTGGTCTACTACATTATTTGTGTCCTCGTTCATTATGAAACTCATTAATCTTCCATGGAGAAGCAATGTCTTGCTCTAAGTTTTGCAACACAAAAGTTAAGAAACTATCTCCTTCATGCTGAAACACATGTTATTGTTAAAAGTGATCTTCTGAAGCATTTGTTATCTAGTTTTGACCTTGCTGGGAGGCTAGCAAAATGGGTAATGTTTCTTTCTAAGTTTGACATAAATTTCATTACTCAAAAATCGATAAAAGGTCAAATAGTTGTTGATCAATTGGAAGATGCTCCTTCACCTCATTCCTTCCCTAGTTTGGACTTATTCCCTAATGAAGGTATTTTTACAATCAATCATGATCTTGTGTTGAAGATGTATTTTGATGGATCGAGATGTTAGGCTGGCTCTAGACTGGGCATAGTTCTAATATCTCTCAAAGGTATGTCGGTCCCTCTCTCCTTTCAATTAGACTTCCCTTGCACCAACAACATCATTGAGTATAAATCCCTCATTGTTGGCTTGTGTGTTGTAATCTCACTAAAGATAAAATATCTTTGTATACATGGTGACTCTGAGTTTATTGTGAATCAGATTACCATAACCTATTAAGCTAATAAAATTAAGTTGTCTTAGTATCAAGACCTTGATTTTTCTTTTCTTAATCAATTCTCCTCTTTCACAATAGATAGTGTTCATAGGAGATAAAACCAACATGAAGATGCCATGGTGAGTGCTACCTCCTTGGTACCCTCAGATAAGGATATGAAAGAATACCATTTTGTGGTCCATGTTCTTTGATCTCCTACTATTTCTAATTAGCCTGAATTTTATGCTCCCATGTGTTCTCATGTGGTCTCGAGTAATGGTATTCTAACATCTACAACTATCTAAAGACTAGAAACTTTCTTGATGATGTGAAAAAAAAATGATCAAACTCATATACAAAAGCTCTTAGTCCATTATGTTGTCCTATCGAATTGTCTTTATCAAAAATATTACAATGATTTACTTCTTTGATGGCTCACTAAAGCAGAAATACCCCTTTCCCTTAAGGAATCCCATTCAAGTTTTAGGGGTGGACACTTTGGCGGTAAATACCTGGTGTGAAAACTGATCCACATGGGGTACTTTTGGAAAGTAATGGAACAAGACACCTTCAATTTTTTTAGTAAGTTCTTGCAATGTGAACAACATAGTCATATCATTCACGCTCCCACACTAGAGTTACAAAACTAAACCTCTCCTTGGCCTTTTGTTAAATGGGGGTTGGATATTATTGGAAATATATCACCTCCCTCTTCTAAAGGTCATATATTTATCATCACTTTTATAGATTACTTCATGAAGTGGTTCAAAGCAATCCCACTTCAATATAAAAATAGTGAAGCTATATATATCTTCCTTCTAAATAATATCATTGCTTGCTTTAGATTGCATTCCACACTTGTTTCTGACAATGGCATGAAATTCATGAACAAGGAAGTAAAGCAATTCCTAGAGAAGTTTTGAATTCAACATAGATATTCTACACCATATTATCCTCAATCTAATGGCCAAGAAAAAGCATCTAATAAGAATCTTGAGTTCATTATTCATAAAATAGTAAACAAACATGGTAAGGATCAACATATTAAATTAGCATATTCTTTTTGGGCCTATCGCATAAGTGTTCGTACGATGGAAGGAACAATTCCCTACAACCTTGTCTATGGTGCCAAAGCTACCATACCTTTGGAGTTTGAAATTATGTCTTTGAGGGTTTCCCTTAAAGTATTAATTAATCATGAGACTTACTGATCTAATCATTTTCTTCAGCTTGAGATTCTCGAATAGCACCGCTTGCAGGCCCTCAACCATCTTAAATCTTATCAATGATCATTATCTAGACAATATAATCATAGTGTTCTCCCTAGAAACTTCAAGGTAGGTGACTTGGTTCTCTATGAGAAAAAGAGAAAAGTAAATGTGTCACCTGATCAAAGGGGAAAATTTAGTCCTAATTGTTTAGGCCCCTATATTTTCATCTTCATCTATGGTTTTGGTGCATATGGATTGTCATCCATGGATGCAAAACCTCTAAACGAACTTGTTAATGCAATACATATTCACCAACACTAGTGTAGTTTCCATGTGTCATACATGCAATGTTCACTCTTTAGGGGTTGTAGCAATACATGTGAAATTCCTTTATTAACACATTATGAAAAAAATTATGTTATGATGTAACCATGTGTGAGAGAGAGAGACATACATGTGTGTGTTTTACTATGCTATGTATCCATGCATTACATTACATATTTTATTTAGGAAATTAGATCATCATTGCACTTACTTAACATGCATCCATGTGTGTCTATTAAGTCATGATAAAATCTAATTTAACATACATCCATACATATAAAATTCATAACATCAACATACATGAAATAAGGGAACATACACTTCAAATAAAGAATACCATGATGTCAGAATAATTATCTCATATATATATATATATAAATATCAATGTCATGTACATATATCATGCCACTGTCATCAAAAAATGAGTGGCTACTATATATATGTATCAGTGTCTATACATCAAAAATGATCTATGAAATATGTGCCATGATTATAAAAATTGTGTATAAAATAGATATCTATTCCCTGAGCATATGGCTCTAAGATCCCTTTGGCTCTAGTTGTGGTTGTGGTTGTGGTTGAGGCTACACAGTGGAGACTAATCTTGTTTGATATGATCATGAGATAAACATCACAATGTGCATCCCTTGATCTCTCCCTAAAGGAAGGCTATTTTCATATGAGCCTAGATGAGCTCTTGTTGAAACTGCTGGTCACCTACCAAGATCATCACTTTTGGTTTCCCGATGAGGTCATCGAGTTGGATTTGTAGGGTGTCATGTTCCTGCTCAGCATTGTCGACCCTCATCGCAATTTCATCTCACTCTACTAGGGTTGTATGTATCTCCCTCGATAGTTGATCCCTTTGTCTTCGGATGTTGGTGGTATTGATAGTCCTCTATACAGTCTCCACATGCATGTCCTCATAGGTAGTCCTCAGATGGGATACCGACTTGAAAAATGGGTGTCACACCATTGAAACTAGCCAATAGGATTCTAGGAGTGACCCCTAGATGGGCATGATAAGGGCTACCTCTGATATGCATTGGGAAAAAAACCTAGTCCATTCGTGTGTATCCACTACAACCATAGGGAGAAAAAATATATCAGTATCATGAGATGTATAAATACAAAACTAGAAATAAAGCCACATATACATGAGATGAAAAATGAAAGTACTAAAATAGCATGATCAACCCTTGTACCTCAATACCCTAGCTACCAGTGTGGATTAGGGGGAGAGGGGACACTTAAGCTTGCACCACTGACATTAGGAGCTACTTTGGGTTTTGTCAAAGTTGTCTCTAGGATGATGGGTAGTACAAGTGTTGTTAATGAGACTAGGATGGGAAGTAGAGGAGAGGACGTCCTCCACTATTGCCTTGGCCTCGAAAACACTACCCTGAACTCCTTAGTCTACTCCCGCTACTCCTATTGGTGGTACTACTCTTGTTCTCCTTCACCTCCTCAACATATTTTCCTCTGTCCCGATGACTATGGTGGCACATCCCCCTGAAGGCCAAGATCCCCCTTAGGGGCACCCATTGGAAGCACTAGTGTTGGATAGTGTGTTTCCCACAATGCCAGAAAGTCTCTCATCACACTAGCATTATCTACTGAACCCATCTCTAGTAGATCACATTCAGCAGCCTCATCGTTCAAAGGGGAAAAGTATACAATGGTGGGACATAGATGGTCCCCTAGTCATTTGATGCTCCAAAAAACTCACATATATATATGGGGACAGTAGGGGGAATGGTTTGAATGTGACCATGTTGCCCCATAACCCAGCTCTAGTAATATGACATGATCACAAAATTAGTGCAACCCAAGATGAACCCACAAGAACAATCACTAGGGCCTCCATTTGATCTATTCTGCTATTAATGTATCAAACTATAGCTTCCAAAACTATAGGTCTCCATGTCACCACTATTGCAAGAGCTCATGCCAGTGAGCCATGGGCACTATATAATCCAACACTCGGGGATAAACAATGACCTCGTTCATGTAATGTGTGAAAAATCTCACACCTGGAGTAATGTGCATGTGGTGAGGCTCTAGTACTCATAATGCATGTATCTCCTGAGCTCCTAACATAAATGTGCAAGCATGTTGTGCCCCCATGCAAACACCATCCTACACTAGGCCATCTCATGGATAGTATGGATAAGGCCCATGAGGCCCCCGTGTAAGTGACATGATTTGTTATTTGTAAGTCATCTTTTAGCTCTCCTTGTGTTTTCTCTTTTTTTCTATTTCATATCTCGTCATGATATTAAATAGACCTCAAGTCTATGTTAGATAGTGAAGTTTTTAGTCTTTTTTCCCAAGCCTTGAGTTCTTTGCTTCTTGGGACCCAATGCTTCCTTTAGACTCCAATGTGTTGCACTGGTGTCTTGATTTCATGCTATATTCTATGGGCCAAGAGCTCCTCCTTTTGAGGAAAAAGTCTAGAAACTTTTCTCTCTTAGATTCTAAAGCAGTCTTCTAAGATAATTATTCTATGTACAGTTTCTTTGCAATTTTTTCATTCGGCTAGTATTGAGATGGTTAAGGGTAGTTTTCTCCCTAGGATTATGGTCTTGAGAATGAAGAGACTCGTGAGTAGTGAATCCCCCTTATCTCACACCCCCATTCAAAACATACCCTCACCTCATTTCTCCTATGTTTAATTTTGGTGAACCAGACATTGTACATCTAAAATTCTGAAATTAGAGTCCATTCAAACCCTAGATCTAGGATTTGAAATAGTTTCCATTGCATTGCATTAGTTTGATTTTAATTTAGGGTTGTTAAAATTGAGTTATTTTTCATTTCATTTAGGTTTTTAAGTTTGTATTTTTCATCATTTAAAATCTAAAAAATTCAATTTTTTTGCATGCATATTACATTAATTTTGCATAATACTTGCATATTAGTGTTCTTTCAATCATTTACATTCACAAATTGGGTCAAAATTATATTTCAAAATATTGGTGTGAATAAGTCTTGTACCTATTTTATTCCTTTATTAGGGACTTAGGTGACTTAATTCACATGTTAAGTTTACATAGGATAAAAGATTCTTTCTAGAAGTCTTAGTTGTCTTATCTAGACTTTGCACTTTCCTAGGTAGTTATGAGTTAGTTGTCTCATGTGATAGGATTAAGACACTTGTCATAATCTTGTCTTATCCTATCTCTCATCCTTCCCTTTATAAGCAAGGCATCTCTACCATATTTTGCATTTTATTCTATTTCATAGTATATTGATCATTGTATCATATTGAAATTCTTATTTGGTGGAATAACATCTTCCATTTTTGCTTCTCTCTATCTCTTGTGGAGGTTATTTGGTGTTGTAGATTGAAGATCTTGGTTGCTCATTTCAACATGGTATCAGAGCTTTGAATCTTACAAACCCCTTCCATTTTTTTCATTAGAGAGTTTCCATTAAGGTCTATTGTGATTTGAGTTTCTTGTATGATCTTGTAAAATCCTGTATGCTCTTCTCTTGCGTTTCAATATGATCTTGAGAATCAGAAAGGGTTTGCAAATATTTTTTAATCCTATATTTCATGTATCCATTTTGGTGAGATCTAGTGATTGCAACACTTTTTCCTATAGTGGTAGTATTTTAGGTTGTCCCATTGCATCCAAGAGGCTCGAGAAAGTTAGATTTGGCTTTATTTCACTTAATTTGGTCTCCATTTGCAACTTTGGAAAACAAGGGTTTGGAGCTTAGATCTGGTGAATAGCTTTTGATAGGAGATTTTTTGGCAAAAAATAACCCTTCCATTGCATCTGAGTGGCCATTTTCAAGAATTTTGATATATAATTTTCCTATATTTGATAAAAGTTGGATTTGGGGCCAAAAAAAATAGTTGAAGGGTTGTACGACCCCCCAACCTACACAGGTATGACGTCAATATTAAAATAAATAAAAAAATCTAAGAAAAAATATTTTGGGCGGTGTTTTATTTGTTTCAAAAAACGTTTAAAAAATAAATATTTTTTATGCGCTTTAAGCACTTTGCAAAGGGGCCTATGGTAGACTTGATTTTGCAGACTCCAAGGTTGTTGCCATAGCTCTTACCCTACATTTATTCCTAACAAATAAACCCACAAATTTAATAAATAGCCGCTAGTTTTTGTCTCCACCGCCAAGAGTTTAAGGAAATGGCCAAGCTGCTAACAATCACCACTAGGTGGGTAGTAGTCAACAAGCTGCTAACATTTGGTGTAACCACTAGAGCTAACCGCCACTATTTGAACATAAGCCACAAATCTTAGACCGCCTAAAAAAAACCACCAGACAACCATGCCATGTGATCAAGTGAAGGAAAAATCGCTAGCAGTTTCGACAAACCACCATTTCTTTTCTATGGACAGTGCACTTGATCACGTGGGTGACTTGTGGCTAGACCTCAAGGGCTATATTTTTGTTCCTATTTAGCACTATTTTTGCACCTGGTTAGTCTTCAAAGTCCTAAAACATGCCTTTTTTCAATTTTGCATAAATTTTTTGCCATGGTGTTGAATTTTCAAAAATGAGATATCATCAAAAAGCTGGTTTGATGAGCTTCATAGTGGTGTAGGTGACTTTTCCATATTTTGAAATTTTTTGCCAGTTTTTTCAGCCCAAAGGTACAAGTGCATTTATTGCTTGTAATTGGCATGAATTTTGCATACGAAGTCAAAATTTGGCATTTTTTTTTTTAAATTGCTCAAAAAATTGCAAGGATTCTATTTGTAACATTCTTTTTCAGTTTTGGAAATCTCTTTTTTTTTTTAAATACTAAAAATCACCTTGTGTTATAAATGGTTGATTTGAGCTTGTCACTTGTACAAATTTCAAAATTTATTCATTGTATTTTATTGGGGGGCCACAAATTGAGTTTTAATACATTCTAGGGGCTGAAGAGAACAATTTAAGTGCCACATTGTCCTCTTTCTTTTGGTGTTCATGGAAAATCTAAGGAAAAATGAACCACTCACTCCACACAATTATCATACATGGAAGCTAAAAATGACTCGATTGTTACAATCTAAGGGTCTATGGCCAATGTTAGATGCAGAACAACCCGAATTCACAAGGGATATGAATTTTTTTTCCATATATGTAAAATGGATGAAGCAAAATGGCTCATTGGTTTACATGTATCAAATAACTTGTTTCATATCTCAGAGTGTAAAACACCTAAGAATTTTTGTGATGAAATTGAAGAATTGTATGGTAAAAAAAATAGTTCATAGTCTTCAAACTTCAAGTAGAACTAGACAATCACTCTCTCCAAATGCATTTCCTTCAATTCAGGATTTCCTTGCACAATTCAAGATGATTTTTTCACAATTGAAATGATGTGGGCATGATATATCTAGTGATGAATGTATCTTTTTTATTATATCCAAGTTGAGAGGCCCTTATCAAGTTTTTTCTTCTACTTTCTATTCAATTATGGATGCCATAGGCAAATATTACAAGATGCCTACTTTTGAGTTTTTTTGTGAGCATCTTACTAGGGAAGAGGCGAAGTTGATTCAGTTGGATGCCCTACCTAGTTCTAAGAATCATTCTCTAATGGTTCAATAATCCAAGGGTAAAGGAAAGAATAAGAAGAATCACAAGATGAAATCATCTTCAAGTAGTAGGAATCCCTCCAAACTAAAGTCAACTAATAATCAAAAGTCTACTCCATCTCCTTCTTCTTCTACCTCTGTAGATTCTTCTTCCAAGTCCAAGAAAAAGAAAGGAGATCCTTGTTCATTTTGTGGAAAAACTGGGTATGATGTAGTTCACTTTTTAAGAGACTTGAGGCCTTGGAGGAAGCTATGAAGAAGCATAACATTTCAGTGGCTAAGCCTTCTTCCATGGGAAAAGGGAAATATCTTTCAACATGGGCCATTCATTCATCTTCATACAATTGGATTTTTGATTTAGGTGCTTCACATCACATGACCAATTAATGTGATCTTCTTGATTGCATTTTTCATACTTCTACTTCTCAGATTGTAGTTGGGAACTCTTCACAGATTCTTGTTTTGGGGATATGATCCATTTAGATGCTAGATGGGTACATTGAGGATGTTCTTCTTGTTCTTGATATTTCAATGAATCTACTTTCTATATATCAGATTTATCATTTTAGAGATGGGAAGTCAGTTAAGTTTAATCCACAAAATGTGACTATTAGACAGTTGCAAGATCCTAATAAGGTTTTTTCTAGAGGGATAGTTGATAATGAGAACCATTTGTATTGATTTCATGGCTTTGAGTCTTCATCAGGTTCATGTTTTGTTGCTCATGTTGATTCATTGAGCAAGATTTGGCATGAGATATTTTGGCACTTCAACTAGGTATCTTCAGCATATGCAAGCACATAACTTAGTGGTTGCTCTTCTAAAGATCACTTGCATGGATGGTGTTTGTCAAGGTTCTCTTCTTGACAAGCAATATCAAGATCCTTTTCCTAAGGGTCAAGATATGCATGCAACCACACCCCTTGAGTTGGTTGATAGTGATCTCATGTCATTCCCAACTCCTTTTTCAAGGGCTTAGTATGTTCTCACCTTCATTGATGATTTTTCCTAATGGACATGGGTCTATTTTTAAAGCTCAAGAGTGAATTTCTTACCAACTTCAAGACCTTCAAAATATTTGTGGAGAAGTAGTATGCCAATCAGATAAAGGGGGGAGTATATCAATCAGGCATTTCAATATTTTTGCAATGAGCATGGTATTCTTCATCAGCACAGAGTTCCTTACACTCCTCAATAGAATGGCATGGAAGTGAGAAAGAACATGACTCTCAAGGAGATGACCAACTATATGATTCAGTCTAACTCCATGGCTCCAACATTTTGGGATGAAGCTGTCAATTGTGCCAACTATATCCAAAACCGTATGCCACACAAGGTAGTGTGGAATATGACCCTTTTGGAGGCTTGGTCTCATTGCAAGCCTAATGTATCCTTCTTTAGATTATTCGATAGTGACGCTTGGGAATTCATTCTGAATGGTTAGCATAAATCAATGGAGAAGAAGAGTCAATGGTACATCTTTGTTGGCTATTGTGAGGATATGAAGGAATAAATTTTTTTGACCCTAACACATAAGAGGTTCATTTCTGACGTGATGTTTAGTTTGTTGAGTCTTTCACATAGATAGATCCTTCTTTGACTTATTCTTCATTACAACCAACTCAATCTTCTTTAGTTGATGATTTTTTGCTACTTGAGGAATATTTTGATGGTGGTCTTGATCCACCTCCTCCTCATTCACCCTCTAGTTCACAATGGGCTCGAGTTACTCTTGAGGAGGTTGGTCCTCTTGTTGGTGATCCCAAAGACACTCACCACACTCATTCTTAGACTTCGGGAATCAGTATTTTAAGTCATACAGTTTCAGATAATCCTTAGAAGTTTTCAAATGCTTCAAGTATTCCAGAGTGGGATAGTGCTATGGATGATGAGTATTCTTGTTTTATGAAGAATCATACTTGGGATCTTATGCCTCTTCCTAAGGGAGGAAATTTGGTTCAGTGCAAGTGGGTGTATCGTACCAAGTATGCAACAAATGGTTCTATTGAATAAATTACAAGGCTTGTCTTGTTGCAAAGGGGTTCTCTCAGGTTGAAGGAATTGACTATTCTAAGACCTTTTCTCATGTTGCCAAGATGGATTCTATTCAGCTTGTCCTTGCTATAGCTGCATTATAGGGATGGTCAATATATTAGATGGATGTGAAGAGTGCCTTCTTGCATTAGGATCTTCATGAGGAGATCTATATGGAGGAGCCATCAGGTTTTATGTAAGACTCTTCACTTGTTTGCATTCTTTGACGTTCATTATATGGTCTCAAACAATCTCCTCAAGATTGGTATGAGAATATGGATAGTTTCTTGCATGCTTCTAGCTACACTCATTTCCATTTTCATCCCACCGTTTATACTCAGAGACATGAATAGGATCTACTCATACTTGTGCTTTATGTTGATGATTTGATTCTCATAGGGAGTTCTACTTCCATGATTCAGAGTACACAATGAGCATTGATGGAGTGATTTGATATGATTGACATTAGTCTTTTGCATTACTTCCTTGGTCTTCAAGTTCATCAAAATTCTAAGAGGGTCTTCAATTTCTAAAAGAAGTATGCTCTTGATTTACTTCAAAGATTTGGCATGGCTGATTGTAAGCCTGCCGCCACTCCATTCTAGTCAGGTGTTGTACTATCTACCATTTGCACTACTCCTACAATTGATCCTATCTTGTATCAGTAGTTGGTTGGTAGTCTTTTTTACTTGACACATAGTCATCCTCATATTTACTTTATGGTTGTATTTGTCTCTTGCTTCTCACAAGATCCTCATGAGAGTCATTGGAAGGCCGCCAAACGTATATTGAGATACATTCAGGGAACCACTCATTTTTTCATTCACTACACTTTTGGTGCTTCTCAGATAGTGGGCTTCACTGACTCAAATTGGGACGGTGATGTAATTGATCAGAATTCTACCTTTGGATTTGTCTTTTTCCTTGGTTTTGGTATGATTGCATGGTCATGCAAGAAGAATACTACAATTGCATTATCATCGACAGAGGCTAAGTATCGAGGTGCAGCTTTGGCTAGTCAGGAGGTTTTGTGTCTTCATTAGTTGATGACTGAGTTTGGATTCCCTTCCACTCATCCCACTACTTTTTGGTGCTACAATTAGATTTCCATTCATATCTCTCACAACCCAATGGAGCATCAATGTACTAAGCATATTGAGATCCACATGCATTTCATCAGGAAGTTCATCCAGGATGGTGTTCTTAGCTTGGAGTATTTTCCTATAGATGAATAGGTTGCAAACATATTCAATAAACCTTTGGCTTTTCCTCTCTATGTTTAGTTGTGAGCGATGCTTGGGGTGAAGGAAGTTGTCCTTGTGGGATCTTGAGGAGTCCTCCTTCCTTCTTCAATTTTTAGTCTTTTCTTTCCAAAATTTTCTCTTTTGGAGAGGAGTTTTCTCCCATAGGGTTTTTCTCCTTTTCTCCATTTGTGAGAGTTTTTTGTTTTGTTTTGTACATTGGTACCTCATCAAGCCTTTTTATTGAGACCCATCTTTTTCATATTTTTCATCTTTTGCATTGGTTTTTTCCTCCCTAGGTTGTACTTAAGGGGGGGTGCTGGTGTGAATAAGTATTGTACCTAGTTTATTCCTTTACTAGGGACTTAGAGAACTTAATTCATATGTTAAGTTTACTTAGGATAAAAGATTCTTTCTAGAAGTCTTAGTTATCTTATCTAGACTTTACACTTTCCTAGGTAGTTATGAGTTAGTTGTCTCATGTGATAGGATTAAGAAACTTTTCATGATCTTGTCTTATCCTATATCCCATCCTTTCCTTTACAAGAAAGACATATCTAGAATTTCATTGTATTCTATTGTATATCATATTGATCATTGTATCATATTTCAATTCTTATTTGGTGGAATAGCATCTTCCATTGTTGTTTCTCTCTATCTCTTGTGGGGGTTATTTGGTGTTGTAGATTGAATATCTTGGTTGCTCACTTCAACACAAAAAGTGTCACATTGTTCATCATTTTTCATTCATTTCACTTGCATTTGGACACCTAAATCTGAAAAATTCAATCATTGAAACCACAATTTGTAGCCTAAGATTGGAAATTCAAACATTAAGCAAGAAATTCAAACTTTGTTTTTTCATAACCCTAACCTGGGATCCATTCACCCTAGGGCGAATAAGTCCCTCTATAGATGCTTTTAAAAAAATTTGGGTAGTAATTTTTCTTTGTTTGCTTCATTTTGATTTTCTATTAAATATGGGTTTATTTTCCAAAATAAATAAAAAAATTTGTCATTGTTTGCATTAGGTTCAATTGGTCAAATTGAGTGCATTGTTTGAAATCAAAATTTGCATTCAAAGATATCATTTTTAGGTGTTTTATAAAGCATAATTAGTGAATTATCTTGTTTTAAATCTAAAAATTTCTCTCTTTTTACATACTTGCAATGCACTTCCTATTTTTGGGTGTTTGTTGCATTTGTCTGGTGCCTATTCTCCACTTTGGGTGTACTTAGGTTTGGTGAAGCTTGTATGAGCTTCACAACTTGGTGTCCTATTACCAATATTTTAGTGAGATGTAGTTCAAGACTCATGCCATCCCACACTACTATATCCATTGTGGCTCTTGAGTTTTCCAAATCTTTCACTCATAGTGTTAATACTAGCCAACCCACTATGGACCATAGCTTTGATACATCATTTCCCATGACCACGCTACCCACAACCAATGTGATTGATGCTGATAAAATGATTTCCAATGTCCCTCAAGGAGAGCTAAAAAAAATGGATGAAGATTTAGAAAAATTACAAAACTTTGTGAGTTTTGAATACATGGTTGGTGTTAGAGTAATAAGTTATTATACTTAATTAATTTAATCATATTCGTTAATTAATTAAGTCACTTATTCCTTTAGGTTGCTTAAGCTAAACTTAGGCACATTAATAATTATTTATTAATTATTAAGTGTGCACACTAGGGTTTCCTAATTTTAGGTTTTCTTGATCTCTTCATAAAGATTGATCACATTGTAATTATTAGATCATTCAATAATCATATTATGGTTTTAGCTTGCACATATTTTCTTTGAGGGTTTACAGAACATCCTCTTGTTTTTTTTGGATATTTGTTGCATGTGATAGGTGATTGCTTGCAGGTGATTCTTGGGGACTGGGAGGTTGAGTTTTATCAACTTCTACATGGTATCAGGGCTCCACACCTGCAGCTACCTATTCGTTATCTAAAGATATGGCCTTTCAGTGAGTTTCAAGTGCAAGGGTTTCCATAAGCATCTTTTTTGCAAGATTTGGGGGTAGCCATTTTTTCGAGACACTATGAGCTCAAATAGACATCGCCATCGTGTTCGCAACACCCCAAAACCCTAGAAATGCCTATCAAATCATCGATTTATGTGAAGTTGGTCTGGAAGGCAAAAAAAATTTGCCAGGGAGGCCGTACGACCTCCCCAACATGCACCCTGAGACATATTTTTCTCGAAAATCATGAAAATATATTTAAAAAATTGATTTTTTAAAATCAAACATTGCGCTGTCGGAAGGAATGGCTAGCGCCACCGGTCCGCCACCACTAGGCGGTGCCCAACCAACTTTCCACCACCCAACTCCAGCCCCTGAGGGCTCCATTGAACCCACTCCAGTCATATGGGGGACCAGGAGCTCTGTGCCTGGCCCCCGGCCCACTCTAGCCCCGCTTACAGTCATATGTAGGGGGTGTTTTTGATGGTGACAACCTCCAAGCCATCAAATTTTCACTCATGAGATGCTGACATCAACATGACATCATCAGCCGTACGACCTCTTTGCCCCCTCCTAGCCCTGATTTGCCTAAAAGAGCAGTTTTTTTAATTTTTGGCATAACTTGGGCATACGGTATCGAAATCGGGCAAACAAGATATCGCCGAAAAGCTGGTTCCAAGCACTTTCATGTGGTGTAGTTTATTTTAGATTATTTTTCTATTTCACTACATTTATTTTTGTTTGAAGTCAAATTTTTATTTTATGCTTCCAAGCTCATAACGTTTTGCCATGATCTCCGATTTTTGCTATCTTTGCAATGTTGGAAAGGTATTGAGGAGCTCTATGTTCCTGTCCATGCACTTTTTTTGTAACTATCCTAGGTTGATCACTTAGTCTAGATTTTTCCTGATGGGTTGTTTGGAGATTACTTGGATGTTTTGGCAGTTGGGAGGGTGCAACTTGCATCTTTGCACTTCGTTTTCAGTAATACATCATTCAATAATCGACTGCTACTTTATAGATTCCAGGGTTGTTCCCTTTTGGAGTTTTTGAGTGTTTTGTGGCATCAGGTCTGTTGTTGCATCATTATGATTCTGATATGGTTTCCTATAGACAGAAGTATCTTTCCTTGCTTGCCAGATTGCGGTTCCAGTGTTACTCTATAGTGCTCTTCCAGTGCTTCTTTGTAGCATGTCATCTCATTGTAGGGGGATTTTTCCCACTGGGTTTTCCTTCTCTACCTCTTTCTTGCATTTGTAAATGGGTACCTGATCAAGCCTAGTTGTTGAGACCCATCCTTGCTTGCATTCATCTTGTTCTATTGTTTTAGCTTCTTCCTAAGTTCATCTTAAGGGGGGGTGTTAGAGTAATAAGTTATTATACTTAATTAATTATATCATACTAGTTAATTAATTAAGTCACTTATTCCTTTAGTTCCTTAAGCTAAACTTAGGCACATTAATAATTGATTAATTATTAAGTGTGCACACTAGGGTTTCTTGATCTCCTTCATAAGGATTGATCTCTTTGTAATAATTGATCCTCAATAATGCATTTTTACTTTGAGGTTTACAGAACTTCTTTGGTTTTGCATGTCTTTTGCATGTGACAGGTGATTGCATACAGGTGATCTTGGTTTCTAATAGTTGGTATCACAATTCCTATCATAGATAATATGAGGAAAATGATTGATAATGAACAAGGGATAGAGATTGTGCATAGCCTAGCTCACATTATTGATAAAAGTGTTCCAACTTTGGGGTATACTCAAATTCGAGTTGGAAATCCAATTCCTCCTTCCACAAATATGACCTCTATTCCTACATACACTAATCCAACTATTGCAACAATAAAAGAACCCACTAGCAATGTCAATACCACCTTAGGTATTTCCACTAGGAATCCCTTTAGCTTTGTGCATTCAAATATCATATCTCCTAATCCATATCCCCTCAAAAACTTACAATTCACTTGTCCTCCAAATACATATAAACCTCAACCTTATTCACCTCCATCTCACAACAAAACCAATGATTTGGGTATGTGTAGGATCATCATGGAAAAAACAAGCCCTTAAGTGGCAATAAAATTCAGAAAAATTAGAGTTAGGCAACTTGATGTAAAAATTTGAATAAGTTATCTATATTATTTCAAAAATATGTAAGAATAGAATTTGTATCAAATTGAATGTAGTTTCTAAACTACTAGGTTTATTTAAAAAATTAAAAAATCTATTTGGTGAAAATTTGAAATTTCAATGCAGTAGTACTTAAATTTCAGGGAAAAAATAAGAAGATGGTGTGTGTCTGACCACCCTAACCACAATAAAATGATAATATTTTTTTATAATATTTTAGATGTAAGTAGAGGACTCATGTCCTAATGTGATGCATACTTTTTTGTAATTTTTTTCCACTTAAATAGTTAATTATGAATTTTTATTACAACTTTTAAAAAATATAAAAACTCATGTGTCTAACCACCTTAACTTGGTCAAAACTTCAAGAAATTCAATTCTTTTCTTTTTAATCATATAGTATGTGAATCATAGAATTTGATACATGTTTTGAATCCAAAAAATGTGATACCGATTTTTTTCAATCACCCTATCAATTAGGGATTTAGTCATAATTCAAATAGAAAATGAATAATAATTATTTATTAAATTCAAAGTAAAGCATAGCTTATATTGGTGGAAAGATGAGAATCTCCTTGAAAAACCCTTTTCGTTTCATCAATTCTGGGGAAAAAAAAAGTCATCAGCCACATGGTTCATGATATCACTTACATATCACCACTGTTTGGCCCATCATGATCCTGCACATACCCATTTCATCCTTAACCAACTCTTACAAAAAAATTCATATCTCCAACAACAAATTGACACATTGAACCAAAGTCAAAATGGCCAACATTCACAATATGTCAAAATAAACCCCTTATCCTTGGAGATATTAAGAGAAAAAATGCCACAAGGCATAAAAAATCGTAGATTTGATAAATATGGTGGAAAAGGAGACCCTAGTAACCATATCTCGGCATACAAAACCTTATGTAGTGACTTTATTTTTGAATATGAGCTCTTGGCTAAACCTTTCCCTAGATCCTTGAATGACACTACCTTGGAGTGGTTTTTTTCTTTACCAAATAACTCATTTTTTTCATTCAATGAACTTGTTGATGCCTTTCTTAACCATTTCCAATTGCACATGGGTCCCAAGATGACCTAAGCTTATTTAATGCAATGTAAACAAAACAAAGATGAAAAAGTCATTGATTTACAGGACGATACCAATTACTTTACTCACAAATCAACATTAAGATTCTTGATGTTTACTTTCAAATAATGTTCTTTGAAAATTCGCAAACCAATTTTTAAGACAATCTAGGGATGATAAGTTTTCCCTCCTTTAAACACTTGCACATGACCCTTTATGACTATAAAAAATGAGTTAGTCATCATGAAGCAAAAAATCCCTCTAACCATCCTAAGAAAACTGAATCTATGCCCCATAACAATTTCCAACCTTTCAAGAAAGAAAATAAGCGATTTTTACAACTAAATACACCACAAAACGAGTCAACATGTTAACTCCCAAGTGGTTGCTATAAAAAAATAAATCCATATCCATTTTGGGAAAGGACTAGACAATTTATCCTGTTGCCTAATACCCTTCATTATGTTGCAACTTATAAGTAATAATTTAGTTAGCTTACCACCTGTTAGAGCCATTGATACCACTAAGCCCTTACCTCCAAACTTTAACTCAAATTCTTTTTGCCACTATCAACGATAAAATAGACATGATATAGAAAAATGTAAGAATCTTAAACATGTTGTGCAAGACCTCATTAATTATAATCACATCTAGATTGTTGGTGTTAATCATCAAGGAAACAAGTTCATTGCCCCACCCAACCAAAATTTGCAAATATTTACCAACCCCATGCAAAATCATAATATCTCTTTTGTGAAAGTTACTAATATTATGAATGATGTGATGAATGTTAACAAAATTCAGATAAAAATAATAAAACTATGAATGAAAATGAAGGATACTTAGAACATGTGGTCAGATTCATTGATGTGAAATATCATAAGGGAAAACAAAAATTCACTTGACATTTCTTTCTCAAAAAATTACATAATTAGACGTGCACTCGAGGGTCCTCTTTGCATTGCCAAAAGAATCTATGGCAAGCCTATTGATGGGATATTAATTGATCTCGTGTGTGTCAAAAATGTGATCACATATGAATTCTTATTTGTGTATGAACTTTATCAATATTCTTATGAACAACTAAAATAATGGATCAAAACACATAATGGTTTTTCTTGCCCTATGATAGGATCAATCACTCTTCCTTTAAAAGTCAAAATGAAAAAATTGAATGTCTCATTCTCCATCATCCCATCATTGGACCAATTCTATGTGAAGCTTGGTTAACCATGGATACACTCCATGGATTTCATCCCTTGGGTAGTGCATAAATGATTAAAGTTTCCATTTGGAAATAATATCTTTAATATGCACCATAGTGGCTTTAATCTCATGTCCTCCCATGGGAATTTATCATTGGATTTATTTTGGCCTGAACCTATGGAACCTATAAAACCTCATGAAGACTTCTTTTTCAAATCTTACCAAAAGTTCAAGGAAAAATGAATAGCATAATTATCCATTAGAAACATGCTTCAACCCATGATTGAACCAAAATCCCTTCCAAGTAATCAATACCAACCCATGACAAATCCTTTGCGTATTTCCTATAAAATACCAATAGATAACAATGTAAGTCCTGTTGTGCCTCCTAGGATCAAACAAGTTTATAAAGCTAAAGAGAAAGTGGTTGAACAACCTTCCATGGTTCCTTCCATTACTCCCTTGTGGGAAGAAAATAAACCAATGGTTGATAAACCTACTCCTACACAATCACAACTTCAAAATTGTACAAAAAGAAACATAAATTCTAAAGAGTGTAGGTGTCAACATAGTGCTATTTCTCATAAGATAAAAGAAGAAAATAAAACAAAAATAAAGATAAAACACCAATTGAGAAAAAGCATGATGATTCTCCACCTTTTCCAAAATAAACACATGACACTTCTATGGAAATCGTCATTAGGACTCCTCTTATGATTAATTTGGATGATGGTGATGAGATTATTAAAATTGATGAGGAAGTGCATAATGAGCTAAATTTATTGTTTTCCTCTTCCATGATCTTAGATGATGATAAATGTGATGGCCCTCCTATAAAGAGTGACTCACCATATGTTGAACTTGGTGATGACCCTAGTACAACACTTGTCATTGTCCCTTTAGCTAGTTGTCTACCTTCAATATGACAAACAAGATTGGGATGCAAATGAATTGCTATAGGTTGACTTGCATGTGCCATACTAGTCTTCTCTTTGTGTTCTTGTGATTGCATGTGTGGAATGTGATACCCTATACAGTGTTTCTTGGTGGGCCTTTATATGTTTGTGATCCTACTTTGGATGACCCTTGTCACTCTATTGGTGGAAGGATACAAAAGAAGCACATATGTTGTGATATTATTTTATTTACATCTGAATTCTTCTATTTTTTGTAACCTTTTATCTTGTTTCTTGTGTTTTCATTTTAGGGATGACACAAGTCATTGAGACATTCAAGTATCTTCCATGTTAACCCAAAATTTCTCTTTGTTTCTCTCTCTTTATGTGTCATTCTTCCTTTGTGCTCATTTTTCAATGAGTCATTAGGGGAATGATGATGATTCTGAGCTCAATTATATCACTGCAACAATGGAAAATTCTAACCCTAGATCCATGGATCCCTTATGTATTATCTTAGGATTGCATATGGGGGGAAACCCTCCTTTCCATGAAGTATCTCTACTCGAAAATATATGTTCACATAGATCTTTCTGAATAAAGATCTCATGTATTGGCATTTATTTTGTTCTACTTTAAAGTAATTTCTCACATCATGGTGTTTAGGAATTTATTTAAAGTGGGGGCATATGACCCCCACTCATTATTTGATTCAAAGTGTTGTCATATTACTTCACATGACGCGTCTTCTTTATGGTGTCATTGGGTTTTATGTCCTTCAAGATTGTGACCTTTCTTGGCATATGACATTCCTCTTAGTGGTGATGCTATGGATTGCATTCCCTTTGTAAATATTTTATCCTCGAATAGTCCTCTCTTGGAGACATTAACCATGATGTTGTATAAGGTGAGACCTTTCATGAAATAACAAAAACCCATTTGAATATCCTATTGCATCTATCAAGGCCACCAATCATAACACAACTTTCTTTCTAGTGGAACCTTTATGTTTTTAATAGCCACCAAGCATAACATAGCTTGCATGCCAGTGGAGCCTTTTTCATGAGTGCCTAGCATAATGTAGCTTTCTAGCCTTGTGACCATTTTTTGTGGTGCCTTATCAAAGTAATTAGGAGGTATAAATTTAGTATGGTTAGTACAATAGGAGCCTATAGACCTTACATGACTTTCCCATTAGCCATTTTTTGGGGTTCACCTAGTTGATAATAGATTTCACTAGCCTATGTGAGTATATGTTGTTTTCATAGTGGACAACCGATTTCCACTTGTAAAATTTTTGGGCAGAAAACTAAGGATTGATCCATACTGATTGGACAAACAATCGAGGCTTGATCCACCTATCCTCTTTTCATAAATTTTAGCATTGCATACTTGTGTATCTTGTCTTGTTGTTGTATATTTAACAAAGGCATGTGTCTCTTTGTTCCTTTGTTGGTTTTCCATGAGATATTAGATCTTGGGGGCTTGATCATCCTCCTTGACCTTTGTTGTCTTATCTTTCCAATAGTTGTACAATTAGACCTCTCTTGAGGCTTGTTTGACTACTTTAGCATGAGTTTGAGCATAGGTTTCATCCTTACTAAAGTCCGGGCTAAATATAGTGTTAGAAAATATACTCCTTTATATTTTCACTCTATTTTTGGGTCCCTTAATAAATTGTACTTAATTAAGCCTCTAATTATCCCAATTATGCATTTAAAATCCTAATTAATCTTGATTTTCAAAAGGGAAACTTGTATTAAACAATTGAAAACATTAATTAAATTGCCTTGAAATTGGTGTGTCCTAGGTTTAGGGCCTAGGACCCATTTTCCCAAGGGCGAATGGGTCCCCCTTAAGTTTAGGACCCTAATTTTTAATATGTTTTTGGTGGAATTTTTATGATTTAAATTCAAATTGCAATTGTTAGCCTTTGATGTTTAATTTTCAAGAAATTAGAAAAATACCTATAAATAAAAGGTATTTTTATCAATTCAAATCGTATATTTTATATTCAAGCATTCCTAAAGCTAAGATTATTGTAAAAGGTGTAAGAATTGGCTATGAAGGTAGCCACTCAAGATCTAGAGCCCTAATGGAAGCACAAGCATAAGAGAGATAGAAACAATATGACAAGAATAAACTATATTTTGCCAATAATGCATATAGAAATAATGTATGTATCAATGTACAAATGTAGTAGAAACCCCTTGGTTATATAGCCAAGGTGAGAACATAAGAGGGCATAAGATTATGACAAGTGTCGTAATCTAATGACATGAGACAACTGTGAAAAGCTATCACTCCACCTAAAGTGGGAAAGTGATAATGTGATAACCACCACAAAAGGTGGATCTACCACAAAAGGTGGAGAGGAATCACATGATGTGTCCACGAAAGGTGGAAATGATAAAGTGATAAAATTATAAGTCCACCAAAGGTGGAAAATCTCCAACAACACCTATGTGGTCCCTAAGTAAACTTAACTAAGGTGTAATTATGACCTAGGACAAGGTAAAAAACAATTAATTACACCAACAAAAGGTGTTCAAGAGTAGATTTATCAATCATTTATTGCAGCATTCAAGATCTCAACCATCATGTCAAAGTTATCTTCATTCATGCATATTTTTGGAGCTAACATTTTGACGGAGGTTTCAAGCATTCAAGTCAAGATTCAAGCATCAAGATCAACATCTAATCAAGACATTTCATGCAATATCAAGACCTTGGAGAGATGTATTAGATTTTAGTCCTTCAAGGATATCCATTCAAGGGTTTGGTGAGTTTCAACAAGCTAGTGTTTATTCATTATTCCTTACATTCATTTTTCATTTTATTTCAAGGTTTAATTACCAAAATAGGGTTTGACCAAGGAAAACACCCATTTACCAAAAGAAAACAATTTTTCCCTCTCTTTTTGTTTGCATATTTGTAGGTGAAGAAGGATTGAAGATTAATAAAAAGTGCAATTTTTTAAAGTTGTCAAGTTTTTCATCAAAGTTGTCAAGCTGTGGAAACTCACTTGTAGAATTTAATTCCGACTTTCCAACTACAAAATCCAAAGGAATCGGGAGTGTAGATCCAGGAGCAGAAGACTGTGAAAGTAGATATTTGATCCCTATAGCAAGACCCATTCACCCTAGGGTGAATCTATCCAAGGAGGACACTCAAAAACTACTTTTGGTGGTAGGTGCATAAATTCATACTCTTCTCAGATCTACTGGAAGTTTATGGATTTAGTTAGATTAAGGTTTAAAATTTATGTTTCAAGTTTTTCATAGCATAATTGCATTCATTTGGTATTTTTCATTTATCTCCCAAAAGTGCATTTTAGGTTGGTTTACCTCATCCTCAATCATAAGGAAAACAACAAGATCTCCCTTAAGGTTGACTCACCTAAGGGTTGAAAGTAAATATTCTCCTATGGGATCTCCTTTTCCTATTGAAAGTAGGGAAATAGGTACATTACCCACATTCAAATTCCACCTCACCTATTCTCTTCATTTCAAATACTAATCATCCCTATCAATTAATAATTTTGTTGATAATTTTAAATTTTCATTTCCTATCATTTTACCTTTAAACAAACATAAAACCCTTTAAGAGGTAATTTCTATTCCACACAATATTTGAGGCATTTAATTTACAAAGTAAAAGTAGTAGTATCACATAGCATGATAAACACAAAACTATTAAAATTTGATTCACTAATGTAATGGTCATTTACAAAATTGTTAGTTGTACCTTCTTTACCATTAATAAGTTGTTAGAAATAATATGCAATTTAACTCATTGCGAGGAAAAGAAATGAAACAATCTATTAAATAGAATTTTGAACAGTAAGTTTATATGAATACCAAGATTGTGTGCTTTTTCACATATGCATTTCAAATAGCAACAACATTTCAACATAGTGTGTTTTGGTATGACAAAGTGTGGGTTATAAAGCATAGTTTATTTTGAAGCATGCAATTTATCATTGTAGGTAGTGTATGCAATGTGAAGCATGTATTGTGAAGGTTAAAAACCAAAGAATGTTTTGACATGTCAAATTTCTTATAAGATATTCATAATTTTCATTGTGTTTTATAACTTGACCTAATTGGGCTCAAAAAAATAACATTAAATTGATATTCAAAATATTATCCAAATAACCATACAAAAAAGTTCCTATAGGAATCACTTTGACATAAGAAGTAGATGAAGAAAACAACATAAAATTACTACTATATAAGAAGCATACATCATACTATTGATGAATTGAGTACTCATATAAATATAATTATAGTCCCTCCAATTTCCAAAAATTCTTGAGTGGTTTCTTTGATTGCTTACTATGTTTCCCTTAAATTATTTCATCATTTTTGTTCAGTTAACTTTTTTGATCGATTCACAAGGTTGAAATTAAAATCTCTAAAGAGTTGATTCACAATTACCCAACATATATGTACAAGTCCTTACTTTAATTTAGATAATATATGAAGTTAAAAAATAGGTTTGTGTGATCAAAGAATGCACAAAACAATCATGACACCGGGGCTTTGAAATTCATTGATCTACAAGATAAGAATAAAAATAATATTATGAAAAAATGTATGCAAGGGATCCATTGTACATATACAATTCTCTAAATGTTTTATTAAGTCAAAATCACATGAGTGTTTAAATAAGAGACTAAACACAATATTTACAAGGGCTCTACTAGTGTCACCCAATCGCTCTACTAGAAAAATGTGAGCTATGAAAACAATAACTAGTTGACATTAGGATTGACCATCTAGATATTGCATAAATTTAACCATCAACACTATGATTATATTATTAACAGAACCCAAATTTTATCCAAGTATAATTTAACATATAACTTATGCGTAAGAGTTTAAATTGATTGGACACAAAACTAACCATAAAGATGCACCATGAATATCTCAAAATAATTGATTATTATGAAACAACATTTTTCTTTCCTTGGTAAGCTCTACGATAACTATATCCCCATGACTACAAATATAGGGGTTTGATATATGGATAGGCTACTTATAACATTATTTTTAACACAATTAGGGGTGTATGCACATCACCAAATATGTTGTTGGATGTTTCCAACCCTTTGTGCCCAAATTAGTTAACATACAAGCTCTAGTTAACTTGTATTTTCCATCCAATAATATCTCTAGTAGCATTCCATCTACATTTGATAGTCTATTGTCCCTTGTATTAAACATATCTAGTAATAATCTCATTGGATGCC
Organism: Sequoiadendron giganteum; assembly: GCA_007115665.2. Classification (NCBI taxonomy): domain Eukaryota; kingdom Viridiplantae; phylum Streptophyta; class Pinopsida; order Cupressales; family Cupressaceae; genus Sequoiadendron; species Sequoiadendron giganteum. The sequence goes on along the minus strand of CM021100.1, from coordinate 845,474,049 downwards.
TACCCAAGTCATGGTTCAAATCATCCAATGACATGAGGGATCATCTTGTTGTAAAAGGACAAAAGATGGATAGAGATAAAATGAATTCAATAAAAATATGTAGAAATAGAAATCATCTTCAACTTTAACCTCTCTTACACATTTCCAAAAGAAGAGAGTTGAATGAAATTTATACAAGGTTAATGTGTATAGAAACATCACCCACCCCCACTAGCAGCTCTCATCCCTAATCAAAACACATACATCATGAATAACTAACGAAAAAAGGGGGTTTTGGTTGATTGCATGGTTTTTTTTTTTCTATTATAAGGCAAGATCCTATGCAAAAATATTGGTAATGTATAGTGGTCCCAAGATCTTTTTCTTCTTCTCCTCTATCAATTTCTAAGAAAAGCATGTCATTTCAATTTATATGGAAAACCCCCTTTTTAGCGGGCTTCCAAAATTAAGTGGTTTGGCTCAGGATTTGTCTTTTCTTTGTGCCAGTATGAAAAGAATAGTACAACTATGATAGATAATATTTTTTAAAGCTCATTTTTTGTTTGCATATCAAGTTGTGTAGTGTGTGTGCCAGCCTAAAATCCACACACTCCAATCATTTTTGGAAATGCAAAATTTAGCCTCTGGATAAAACTTTGGATCAGTTTAGCAGGGTCCTCTATGATTTGTGTGGAATCCATTGAAATGTAATTGTTTTTTGTGATTCATGTGTCATCCATTGAAGTTCCTAGCTAGCCATTTTTTGAATCCCACAACATACCACCCACTTTAAGGACTAATTATCACCATATGCGAAGGATATTATGAAATATGTAAGTTGACAAACAAAAAGAGAGAAAATTCATACCTTGCAATGTTGATCAATATCTTTCCACCTATCGACAACTCATTTGCATTAGGAAAATGATCAATGCACAAAATTCTCTCTAGAGTCAAATTCACACCAATTTGAAGTTATATGAAATTTAAAACCCCCATTTTTAAAATATCACTCATTTTTAAAATGTTTGTCCTGTCCAATGTATTTCTATCTCCAATGCTCATTCGTCTACTTTATTTGTCTAATCTGTCTTATCATGTCAATGTATGGGGGATGGTTTTATATGTTATTGTATGTTAGACATGCATCGTTTTAGGGAGAATAACTCACACCTCATGCACCTAGGGAGGGTGGCTTGGGTTTTGCAACCCACAGGGATACAAGCCTCTAAGATGGGGGGTCACCCCATATAATTAAAAAAAAAATGGAAATAAATAATATTTATAATATATATCTAAAATCATACACAACTAATCTCCTGAAAAAATACACCACACATAGGAATGTAACATGTAGAAAAACATAAAAAAATAAAATAGAAACATACATAACATGATGGGATAACGTAGTGTGGGGCCTATTAGACGGGGGATAAATGTGATGAAGTTGATAGATGGGGGGAAACTTTATAGTGATGTAAGGGAGATCATAACAGTGTTGTCAGCTTGTTTTTCCCACCCTTCATCCCAACTTGTGCATGGTGGCTTGTAGGAGAAGCTATTTGTGATCCCAAGATTAACATCACTAAGTCAGGTGTTTTAAATGGTAATAACTATTCTTTTTGGAAAACACTCTATGTTGAGAGTTTTTCATTCTGTAGTCATGTTGTGTTGTGGATTTTTTCATTCTGCAAGTTGAATGTGAAATTTTGGAGAGTAGGGGGTGGTGTTGCAAGTGGGGGAGAGGAAACAATAATTGAATTGAGCTGAGGGGTTTCTAATTCTTTGGGTTGTTACTTGTTTCATTTTTTGGTTGTAGATTTCATAACCCGGTATTGTTTTGCAACCTAGAATTTTAAAAAATAGTATGAATGTCTTGAGAAGCTTTTATTATTTAGACCATAGGAATGAATGAAAGACACCATTTTATAAACATCTAGTGTTTTCCAACAACCAATAACACTATATGTTGTCAGTTTTTTCATTATGAAGGTTGAAAGAAAATTTTTGGAGAGTAGGAGGTGGAGTTGTAGGTGGGAGATACACAAAATCAACCAAATTGAGGTGAGTGGTTTCTAATTCTTTGGGTTGTTACTTGCTTCATTATGTGGTTGTAGGTTTCATAAAACCCAGTGTTGTTTTACAACTTCGAATTTTACAAAATAATATGAATGTATTGAAAATATTTTGTTATTTAGACCATAGTAATGTAACAAAAGACATCATTTTATAAACACCAAGTGTTTTCCAACAACCAATAACACTCCATGTTTTCGTTATTTTCATTTTGCAGGTTGAAAGAATTTTTTTGGAGAGCAGGGGGTGAAGTTGCAAGTGGGGGAGACACAAAACCGACCAAATTGAGGTGATAGGTTTCTAGTTCTTTGGGTTATTACTTATTTCATTCTATGGGTTGCAAGTTTTGTAAAATCCAATGTTGTTTTGCAACCTATAATTTATGAAATAATATGAATGTCTTGAAAATATTTTTTTATTTAGTCTATAGGAATGTAATGAAAGGAATCATTTTATGAACACCCAATATTTTCCAACAACTAATAACACTTTGTGTTATTGGTTTCTCCATTCTACAAGCTAAAAGTGAAAGTTTGCAGAGTAGGGGGTAGAGTTGTAGGTGGGGAAAATGAAAAACTGACAGAATTGAGGTGAGGGGTTTTTAATTCATTGGGTTGCTACTTGTAAAGGGTTTTAAAACATTATGTGGGTTGCAGTTTTATAAACAACTAATATTTTCTAACAACCAATTATACACAACCAATATGATTGTAATGAGAACCCTTAGCTATTTAGACATCATGAATGTAATGAAAGGAACCTTCAAAATTTATAACAACTCTTAGGTAGACTAAAAATGACATTTCAATTTCTATAGTATAGAGATATAGAGAAAATAAAATAAAGAGATTAACTAATGAATTGTAGAAACTATATTTTTTTAGTTTATATTCATATTGTTGATTACATTGCATCACAAATATTTGAAAATCAAACCATTACTTCACATTCCATAACTAATAACTAGATTCTAATAGATGAAAAAATATAAACTGCAATGTAGATTTTTACAAACTCAACCTAAGAAGTTATGCTATTACTTTGTATTGCATAACTAATAACTAGGAGAAACTTCCAATTGTATTTTCTTGTCATGGAATTCCATGAAACCACATTTCTTTGAGGATTTTTTTTAAATACTTCACTGCCTTGTCTATGCTACAAAATTTTTCATATATATCTACCAAATCATTTTCTCAAACAATTCACTACCTTCATGCTATGGATAAAAGTCTAAAATAGGTTCTTTCAAAAAAATAATGGATGCTTGGAAAAAATATATCAAAGAATAATAGTAAGAAACAACATAGACAAGGTAGTTAATAGTTTGAAAAAATTCCTCGAAGAAATGTGGTCTCATGGTGATGGAATTCCATGACAAGAAAATTGCTATGGATTTTCATGGCATTCCATCACCATGAGACCACATTTCTTTGAGGCATTTTTTCAAACAACTCATTGCCTTCTCTATGCTACCATATTTTTCATACATGTCTACCAGATAATTTTATCAAATAATTCATTGCCTTGCTGCTATGGCTAAAAGCCTAAAATAGGTGCTTGTGAACAAGCTATGGATGCATAGAAAAAATCTATCAAAGCATAGTAGTAAAAAATATCATATACAAGGTAATGAACTATTTGAAAAAATGCCTCAAATAAATTTGGTCTCATGATGATGGAATTCAATGACAAGCCATAGACAAGGCAGTGAATTGTTTGAAAAATTCCTCAAAGAACCATGGTGATGGAATTACATGACGATCCATATAAATTTGCATGTCATGGAATTCCATCACCATGAAACAACATTTATATGAGGAATTTTTTCAAACAGTTCATTTCCTTGTCTATACTAAAACATTTTTCATACATGTATACCAAAGAATTTTATCAAACAATTCATTGTCTTGCTTCTAAGGTTTAAATCCTAAAATAGGTGCTTTCCAACAAGCTATGGATTCTTGGAAAAATCTATCAAAGCATAATAGTAAGCAACAACATAGACAAGGCAGTAAACTACTTTTTAAAAATGCCTCAAAGAAATGTGGTCTCATGGTGATGGAATGCCACAACAATAAAATTGCTATGGATTTTCATGGCATTCCATCACCATGAGATCACATTTCATTAAGGATTTTTTTCAAACAATTCACTACACTAGCTATGCTACCACATTTTTCAAACAATTCACTACCATGTTGCTATGGCTAAAAGCCTAAAATAAGTGCTTGTGAACAAGCTATGGATGCTTGGAAAAAATCTATCAAAGCATAGTAGTAAGAAATAGAAAATACAAGGTAGTGATTTATTTGAAAAAATCCTTAAATAAATGTGGTCTCATGGTGATGGAATGCCATGAAAAGAAAATTTCTATGGATTGTCATGGCATTCCATCACCATGAGACCACATTTCTTTGTGACATTTTTTCAAACAACTCATTGCCTTATCTATGCTACCACATTTTTCATACATGTCTACCAAAGCATTTTATCAAACAATTCACTTCCTTGTTTTTATGGTTAGAAGCCTAAAATAGGTTCTTTCGAACAAGCTATGGATGCTTGGAAAAAATATATCAAAGCATAATAGTAAGAAATAGCATAGACAAGGCCTGAACTATTTGAAAAAATGCCTCAAGTAAATGTGGTCTCATGGTGATGGAATTCCATGATAAGAAAATTGTTATGGATTGTCATGGTGTTCCATCACCATGACACAACATTTTTTTGAGGGATTTTTAAAAATAGTTCACTACCTTGTCTATGTTACCACATTTTCCAAACATGTGTACCAAACCATTTTATCAAAAAACTCATTGCCTTGTTTCTATGGATAAAACACTATTATAGGTTCTTTCAAACAAGCTATGGATTCTTGGAAAAAATCTATCAAAGTATAATAGTTAGCAATAGCATAGGAAAGGCAATGAACTATTCGAAAAAATGCCTCAAATAAATGTGCTACCATGGTGATGGAATGCCATGACAAGAAAATTTCTATGGATTTTCATGGCATTCCATCACCATGAGACCACATTTCTATGAGACATTTTCTCAAATAGTTCACTACCTTTTCTATATGCTACCACATTTTCCATACATGATGCAGGAGCATCTAGATCCACGTATGACCAAAATCAACCAAAAACATTTCTAGTTTCATTTTCTTGTTTTGTTTTCATTTTCCTTCTTTAGTGGGAAATTTCATTTGGTTTTGAAGGTCATCAGTAAAGAGGATTGAATGGTGTTTTTTAATTGACAAATGTCATATTTAATTATACATTTAAAAGCTCCATCTTCAAGCACTGGAAATTGAATATCAATTAAAAAATTGGACACGAGGAAGAAAATTTTGCAAGTCAAGCAACCTGAGTAAAATCCAATAGTGTAAGACTATACTCATAATTGAATGTGTTGAAAATTTGAATAAAAATTATGAGGGAAGCTTTCAAAGAAATAATAATAAAAACTTAATGCTCATTGGAAGCTGAGGAGCCACATAAGAGAAGAAATGGCACCACATTTTGGACCATCAGAAGATATTAAATTATGAACAATTGAGAATGGAGGTGTGCCTAGAGGAAGAGGGAAATATGCCAAAAGATTTTTGCAAGGTGAATGAGTGGTAGAGGTGCACCAAGACTAAGGTGAATGTGTTATTGAAAAAGAGCATGGTGCCATAGAAAGAGAGTATTTTCACAATACACCTAGCCAAATTGGGAAAGAAAAATTAGAAGAATGAAGATCTTGTGCAATCCAGAGGAAGAATTTAAGTTGCTTATTAAGAGGGGAAGATGGAAAGGCAATGCTAGAAGTAATTTGGTAAAGAAAAAAAAAGATAGTCCACATGGAATGGAGTGTACAAATGCATTAGGGAGAATACAACACTTGTGAGAGAGGTAAGAATGTGATACAAGAAAGATTTATTAGCATTTAAATGCATATTTAAATAATGGAGCAGAAGAGAGGGTGGCTGATTTAATGGAAGAACCACACAAATCCTAAATGAGGGATTACCATTTATTAATTCTATTTTATTAAATAGATTGGGGATGCATATGAAATTTTGCAGGGGGCATGGGAGAATGGAGAGGGTGATGGAGCAATTACGCCTAGTTTATGTACATTTTAAATTGAAGATAATAGTGATAACATATGAATTGAAAGGCAGGCCATAACATTAGAATATGTTTTAATAAAACTTGCACAAGAGAACTAAGAGAAAGTGGTGCCTTCTAGTGTAGGGAAAGGCATTGATTAAAGTTGCAGATGGAAGTTTTGAGGGTGGGAAAAATGGAGAGAGGTACAACAAAGATAAAATAATGCTATCCATTGAAGAAGAGAGGCCATGTAACTACAAGTGTAGATTGGACAACAAATGAAAGAGTAGATAGGAAGGTCAAATGAAGCCAATAAATGAATGAGGACACTTGGAAACAGAATAGTCAATGATGAATGAAATAAGATGAGGGAAGATAACATGAAATTGAAGAAGGAGAATGTAGGATCCGAGCTAGTTATTGGAGAAAACATTGAATAGGGGAGGCTACATACTGGATGTAAGTGAGTTTTCTTAAAGAAGGTTGCCAAAGGTAGAAGGAGTAGGCTATGCATTGAAAGTGTGGGGGTGGAATAGTTGATGAGTCATGTGGGTGAGTAGAAGAATATTTAAAATTAGAAAGTGGAGAGAGGAAAAGGAGATTCCTAGTAAAATGTAATATGTACAAATTTAGAATAATAAAGTTAATTTCTCTATTTTCAAATTTGAGTTTGCAATTGTAAATTGATTTAAAATTGACACAAGTTATTATCAATTTTGGTGTTAATTTTTCATGGAGTCTTTTTGTAATCTAGGTTTATGGAATTGGATGAGTTTTTCTTTCTCTCTTCATGAAATGGTATCAAATCAGGTAATATTGAATGTGGAGAGCATCCACTAGGACCTATAGGTGGAGAGGGAGTGAGAAGAGGTTTTTGGGGCACAAGAATATCATAAAAAATGAGGCATCTTGTGATGGAACCTACAGATTTAGAAAGCATGAGTGAAGCTCAAAATTATTGTTATATATTTGTAGAGTCCTAAGTGGTTTAGGGCAGAAAAGGGTAGAGTTGGAAGTGTGAGTGAGAAGATCAAAACTATCATTGCAAGTGTGTAGAATCCTAAATGGTTGAGTGTGGGAAGCATAGAGAAAAGTGTTATGATAATGGTATATTAAAGTAGACGAAGTGGAATCTTTTTGAGATCGAGGTATGATTGTAGCATGGAGGATGTAAGGATGAGCTACAGTGAAGACGTGCTAGAGGAGGGCATGGAGAGAAGAGGAAGAGTTTTTGGCAGAGTAGGTCAAGCTATTTGGTGGAGAAGGTTGGGCTATCAGTGATGGAGTTTGCTGGAGATTCTTCACAGTCTCGAAAGGTGGTTCTATCACCTAACTCCACCTTTGTGATTCCACAGTCACAAATTCATTACTTGATGTGTCTAATTCAAGAGAATCTAAGTCCACATGTGATTGACATCAACCAAAAAATATTTTGGTTTGGTTTTGTTGTTTTATTTTCATTTTCCTTACTCTATGGGCAATTTCATTTGGTTTTGATGGTCGTCATTAAAGAGGATTAAATGATATTTTTTCATTGATTGAAAAATGACATATTTAATTATACATTTCAAAACTCCATCTTCAAGCACTAGAAATTGAATATCAATTGAAAATTCAGATATGAGGAAGAAAATTGTGCAAGTCAAGCAACCTGAGTAAAATCGAATTGTGTAAGATTGTTCTCATAATTGAATGTATTGTAAATAAAAATAAAAATTATGAGGGTAGCTTTCAAAGAAATAATAATAAAATTTTAATTCACATTGGAATCTTAGAAGTCACATAGGAGAAGAAGTGGTGCCACATTCTAGACCATCAGAAGATATAAACTTACAAATAATTGAGAATGGAGGTGTGCCTGGGGAAAGGGGGAAACAAGTTTCCAGCAGGAGAAAAGAGGCAACCTTGAAGAATATGTATAATTTTTTTGTAGGGTGAATGAGTGGTAGAGGTGTGCCAAGACAAAGGTGAATGTGTTATTGCAAAAGAGGAGGAGAATGCCATAGAAGGAGGATATTTTCATAATAGGCCAAGCCAAATTGGGAAAGAAAAATTAGAAGCATGAAGAGCTTGTGAAATCAAGAGGAAGATAAAGGGATGAAGAGGAAGAATGTAAGTTGTTGATTAAGAGTGGAAGAAGGAAATCTAACAATAGAAGTGATTTGGTAAAGAAAAACAAAGGTAGACTATGTGGAATGGAGTGTGCAAATGCATCAGGGATAAGACAATGCCTATAAGAGAGGTAAGATTGTGATATGAGAAAGAGTTATTAACATTTAAATTCAGATTTAAATAATGGAGTAGAAGAGAGGGTAGTTGATTGAGAGGAAGAACCACATAAATCATAAATGAGGGATTACCATTTATTATGGATGATTTAATAAATATATTGGGGTTGCATAGGAAATTTTGGAGGGGGTGTGAGATAATGGAGAGGGTGATGGAGAAAGTGCGCCTAGTTTAGATGAATTTTAAATTATAGATAACAGTGATAGCATATGAAGTGAAAGGAGGGTTGCAACATTAGAAGAAGTTTTAATAAAAATTTCACAAGAGAAATAAGAGAAAGTGGTGCCTTCTAGAGTAGGGAAAGGAATAGATTAAAGTTGCAAATGGAAGTGTTTGTTGGATGTTTCCTCACTATGTTATGACCAACTTAGGTTGGTGCGCATTAAGATTTTTTCATGTATTAAGGCCGACAGTTGTAATTTATTCTTTATTTGTGGCTGACATATTTTTTGATGTAAATCCATGTAGCGGATATATAAGAGTGATTGTTTACTCATTTTAAAGTATGCTCGGTGAATGTGTGTGAAGTATATACAAGATATGTGTGAATAAATATCAGATCATTCGAGTGCAGAGCAGAGTATGAAGAAGACTAAGTGAAGTGTGAAGAAGTGTTTATGTGCCTAACCAGAACTATAATCAAGATTTTGTAGAAGCTAATTTCCCAGTTCAACCTCATCAGATGGATTTAATCTGATTGTCTTATGTAAGATAGTGAGCCCTCCCTTTGAGCAATGAGCTCTAGGCAGTGTGCCTAAATGCATGTGCATTCCCTATTCATTTCTTTCATTATACTTCTAATAGGGTATAGTCTTGTGGACTAACATCTGCCATAGTTTTTCCCCTAATAGGGTTTCTGTAGACATGGAAAATGTACAATTCAATTTAATGCACTTGATCTTGATTACTAACGTCGTTTATTCTTAAATCACACTCTCAGCTTATCATCATATTCTATCTCTTAATTAGATAAATCTTTATGTATTTAATTAGGTCTTTCTCCTTTGTTGATTAAATTAATCAATTTAATTTAATTAACCCTAAAATCCCTTTCAATTAAATAATTCCTTTTATTTGATTAAATCCCTAAAGTCTTCTCATTAAATTAAATAAATTAAACCTTATTTGATTTAATCTAACATTATCCCCGTTATTTAAATAAATCAAAAACATTTATTTAATTGATCTTTCTTCTCAATTCTTGATTTAAATCAACTCATAAATTTGAGTCAAAATTGTCAAATCATCTAAATTGATCAAATCTTGATTAATTTAATCTCAGTCACTAAAATACTCTAGAGAATGAAACTTGCACAATAAATCAATTACTTTGATTTATTTAATTGCCTATTTTCTCTCAACAAGGAATAATGAAGGAATATTCCCTCAAGTTTGAATTCAAAAATCCAAGTGGATGGGCACTTCCAACAAGGCATTCACTCCTCTTACATGTCCTTGTGCATTGTGCCAAGTGGAATTTATTTCATTCCCTTTTCCCTCTCACATGTCATTTCCTCAAATTCAAATTCCACCTAATTGCATTTATTGGCACTTTGGCCAAAATGTGCACAACCTTCAACCATTCACATCTTGACAAGTGGCACATAGCTATTGGATGTTGAATGATCTCACATTGCTCAATTTCACTCCCTTTTCCATTTTGGAAATTTATAAATGAAAGGTTCATCCTCTCATTCAACATCTACAATCTCACGAAAAGTTACTCTCTTCACATTGAGAGCTAATTTTGTCCATTCCTCTCCAAAGTATTCATAATTTTCATGATTTCATAGCTAGGTTATGCAAAAATCTCATCAAGGAGATTTGATCATCTACACATCATCAACATTTGCAACAAAGGAGTTGGGAAAGGGCCAATTTCAACACATCAATTGGTACCAATTCCTCCATGGAATCAAGAGTTTGCTTTGCTTAGATAGATTTGATTTGGTTTATTGCATAGTTCTTCATTTTCCTTTCTATTTAAGCTTCGTAAATGGATTTCATGGGGAATCCAAGTTTTACCTTGCATATTGATCTAATAATGTGTTTGGTTGTTGTATTTGTGTAGGTATAAAACTAGGGTTCACATTTTGGCGCTAGAATGAGGGCAAATCTCAAGGATTTCATCATGTTTTTCAAAAATTTCGTGGTTTTTAACATTTTTTGTGTACACAGGAAATTGCGTTGCTGACAGTCATGCGGTGCTGTATTGCACCACTTTTAGAGACGTGGCACCATATTGCACCACACTTATTCTAAACTTCTGCACCACTTTCCTACTAAAAAAAAATAAAAATTTCAAACTTTGTCACAGACCTTTAAGTTGCAAACTGTGTCGCTTGGTAAAACTTTGCCGCATCTACGCTCTCTGTTTCTGCAAAGCACCACAGTCAATGAAAGGTGCAGCACTATATAGCACCATAGTATTTTCAAATTGCGCCGCATTTGCTAACTGCACCACTGAAAAACAATCATAAATTCAAATTTATTTTTTTCAACATGTGCCTTTTTATTTTCAGATTTTTGAGTTACTGACCTATTTGTTGTTCCTGTATTCTCTAGTTTTTATCATTTTGCAAGTTAGGACAAGAAACAAAGAGAAATGGAAGGTTACATAATGGCATCATTCCCATCTTATAATAAGTGTTTTTCAACACTATAGTGTTGTTTAACACTTTAGAGAATTCTCAATCTCTTTTAAGGATTTGTTACCTTTCATGCAAAGAAAACACTAAATTTCCTTTTGGGCTCTAAAGAGAACAACACAAATTTTATTTTCAAAGATTGCAAACAAAGGATTAAAAAAAAAGAACCCTAGAAACAATTTTACTAGATTTGGTTGAGGTTTAAAAATTGAACAAGGAAAATTCCACACTTAAATTGGTGCTTTAAAAAAGAATTCATTTTGCTTTGTGGGCTTAAAATGAACAAGTGCTATTTTTTTCTAAATTATTTATTCAAGATAATATCATCAAAAGGACGTATGCACTTCTCTTGTGCCTCACGACAATCTTGAGAATCAAAAGTTCTTTTGGTGATCTTAGGCTGAGTAAAATAATTACCTTCACATTTCATTTTGGATTAAAATTGAACCAATCATGTGAGTGTGAGCATGGTATATTGTGAGTGTTCTCCCTTTGTTTTTCAACGAAGGTTGATTGAACTAAGGGATATGCTAGCTTGCTTTTTTTTATCTTAGCGGGCCTGCCTTGTGGGAAAAAGTAATCACACAAGGGAATGACCCAACCGGGAACACACTGAAGCCAAGCGACTTCCACCTGGGATATAAGTGTGGATATTGGAACAAAGGCCAATATCACGAGGATTATTTTGACGAGAAGGGAAAAACTGGTCTCTTTTTGTACTAGATAGTCCCCCATGAATGAAATGCCCGCATTAAAACCTCTTGTTTAGCAAAGGCCAAAATCCTATCTATTTGTTGGTGCAAAAGGTCATGTCCTTTGAAGCCGCTCCATGTTATACATGTGACTCTGTTGTAGAGATGAAAAGTATGCCATGGATATTCATGGGTACTGATGCTTGATTGACCTGAGAAGTGAGTGCACTGTAAGGTGGAGCCTGTGTGGTCAAGCATCTAATCATTTGTACTGAATATGCGTAGATGGATTCATCCAAGTGGGAACCCAACAAATATTGTCTTTTCAACCTAGGGATTTTACATGTTCTTGAAATCAAAACACCTTGCTTGATTCTAAAACTTTGAGAAACAAACATTCACAAAAGCTTTGAAATTTCAAATCCTTTTGGGGAAACAAATACCCTTGACAAATCCAAGTTATCTTGCTTGCCCTAGAGATTCTATCCTTAGAGGTTTTTAAGTGCTTGGGTTTAATCATCATTTTTTTTCACTAAAGTCAACCTAGGAAACTATGCTCTTCAAACCTTGATTTTCACATAATGGATCTTGTGGAATGAAAAGGAATTAAGACATAGACATTTAGTTTGAAATCATAAATCAAGAAAGTGATTTTGGTAAAATGAATTCATTAAGCAAAGATAAAGACAATTGGACCTCACATGTGTTGTCTCAAATTATTTCCCAAAAAGTCAAAATCCAAAAACCAAGATTCGAAAAGATTAGTCTAAAAGCTCATGAGGAGTGTCTCGAAAGGATTTTTGAAGTTAGAGAAATATTGGTGTATAATTTCTACAAGAAGGCTTCAAAGAACAACCCAAGTTTTTATGAATTCTATTATCAAAAAAATCCTGAGCTTTTTGAAAGGTTTTTTTTTCTCACATAAGAAGTATGGCATGTTCTTCAATACTGAGGTCTTCTAAGAAAGAGTAGTGTCTAGGTCAAGTCTAGGATTAAAATCATCACTCTCATCCATCTCCATCAATCAAATTTTATCTCACCAACAAACTCTTGAGAACTTTGAAACATCATTTATGCTAAACTTAAAAGAAAAATCAGCATCACTTTGTTTGACTTAATACACCTAGTCAAATTATCAATCCTCTTAAACAAATTTACCTCTAGGATAACACAACTTCCTAAGCTCTACTAGTTCATGATCACTTTGATTGGCTTAACACACTTAACCAATTCATTCTCTTGTGCAAGTTTTCTCTAGGATAACACAACTTCCTAGGGTTTACAAGTTCACCATCATTCTGTTTGACTTAACACACCTAGTCAAACTATCGGAATCAAATAAATTCAAGCCCTAAACATTTAGCATCACCCCTAAAAGTTCTTCAAGAGTTTCACTCATTCACCTCGTCTATTTATCTCATCCCCATCATCCCCCTTTTTGATCCTTGGACTCTCCTAGTTGTTCTCCATTTTTGTCCCTAAAGATTAAGATCAAACAATCTCTATTTTATGGTCCAAACAAGATCACAACACAAGAGGAACATGGAAATGTAAAAAGAAACATCAAATTCAAGTGACTTAAGTCAAGTAACCACCAAAGTAAACATTGCGGGATCAAGCAATCCCCCAAACAACTCTTCTCTACCATCACAAAATCCTCAAGAGGAAGAGTATGAAGAGGAAATCATCAACGAGGACTTGGGAATGACACAAAAGGAAATAACTGAAATGATTTAAAATCCAGAGAATCATAGAATTGTCAGTGCCATGCTTAAACTTAATCCTTCTCTATACATACACACATTAACGAAAGGAGGAATCCAATTCCCTTCTGACCTTGACATAAGTACCAATATGGAAAGGCCTCTTGCAAGCATACCCCCAATTTCAATTCCAAAAATCACTCAAGAAATTCCCCAAAACATATCGACAATCACATCAATATCACCAATTGTTAACAAAGGAAGTGCCATGTTTCATGAATTACAAAAGCATAGCCTTGTAAACAACAGAGAGGTAAATATCAGCACCACACTAGATAACTCCATCCCAGTGAATCCATCACACCCGTACGTCCCTCTCACTTTCCATAATCATGCGGATTCATCCTCATTCCATGCAACACCAATCTACCCGCTAGACATGCAAACTTCTCTATCATAAGGAGAAGGTGGTTTGTTTGAAACAATAGGAGTCACTGACCCATTCTCATCATCACTCTTCCAAGGGAACATCCCATCATTCCCTCTATTACCGCTCACACTCGTATCACCTCTTGGGTTAGGCCTTCCCCCCTACCCATCGCTAGTTTCTCAAGTCAAGGCAATTTGAGCATCACATCAAATCCTCTCCTTTTTTCAGCAGCATCACAACAACAAGTGACAACCATTCAAGCCACTACGATCAATACATCAACGAATCCCCAAATCCCTCAAAACATACCTTCTCAAGGACCGAGCATCTCAACCACACCACCAACAAACCAAGTCTCGGCTACCAACACAAACCCTCCTCCCGTCACAATGGTTAGCACCATTCCCAACCCACAACCAATCCCACCAAAAGCCAAAGTGATGAATTCATTCATCACCATGATTTAGGCAGTCCAAAAGGCCAACCATCAAAGGGTACCTCAAAAAAATCAACAAGCTACACAATAGGTTGCTTAGCAAGTACAAGCACAACTAGCTGCCCAACAAGCTACACAAGTTGCACAAGCCATAGAAGCCACACAAGAACAACAAGCACAAGCTCAAGCTCAAGCCCAGCACCAGGCTCAACAAGTGCAAGAAAAATACCAAGCACAACTGCAAGCAATTCATCAACAAGCATACCAACAAGCCCTACAAGATTTTTAGGCACAGTAGCAAGCTAAACAACAAGCTTTGTTGGTGTAACATCAGCTAGACCAACAACAAGCTTTGTTGGCACAACAACAGCTACACCAACAAGAATATTTGTTGGTGCAACAACAACTAGACCAACAACAAGCTTTATGGGAACAACAACAACTAGACCAACAACAGGCTTTGTTGGAACAACAACAACAAGCTCAACAACAAGCGTTGTTGACACAAATGTAAACATATCAGTAGGCCTTAAATGCACAACAAAGCTTGCAACAAACCCCCACAAATAGCCCTCTCATCAATCAAACACCGAAAACACCCTAAAACACATTCATCCCACCTCTTAATCCAAACAATGATGTTGCAGTACAAATCAAATTGCTCTCGCAGCAGCTGTTGGACCTCCACGCAGGAAAAATGACCAAAATTTTGGGCAACTTGTGTCCCTATCCATTTGACAGAGATCTCACAATGGTACCATTCCCAAATGGATTTGAGATACCCAAATTTGATAAATATAATGGAACAAGAAACCCTAAAAATCACATCAGGGAATTTCAAGTGCATTGCATGGAGGTTGCATACGATGACACATATCTAATGCAACTTTTCCCTCGAAGTTTAATTGGTCCTTCCATAGAATGGTTTTCTCGCCTACCCATAGGCATTAAAATATTCCAAGAAATCATGGAAGCATTCCTTAAAAATTATGCATTCAACATGGGTGCAGACGTTAGTTTGGAGGAACTATCAATGCTCAAACAAAGAAACAGAGAGCTATTCACATCCTTCTTGCAAAGATGGTGATCCAAGGCCAATCAAAGAAAGTGGACCATGCTAGAAGAACAACAATTTTGTACAATCATATCAAATCTAGATGAAAACTTGGTGTTCTACTTAAAAAATTTAATGCATCATAACATATGATCAGTTGATCCCAAAGGCGCTCAATATCGAAAGAGCCCTTACTCTGTAACGAGGTGCATCGACATTTCCTCCATAATAGGATAACTGCCCATCCACCAAATATAATGATAAACCTCAAACATGGTCGAGGAACAAAAATATCACAAACAACAGAGTGGTCAATGCTAAGGTGGTCATCAATGCTCCTAAATAGAACATCTGGACTCATCACCAGCCACATAATCACAATCACAATAATGTGCAAACTAACACAATGGCACAACAACAACCACTTCCTAACAACCAAATCAATAACTTGGGCAATCAAGGAGGACCACCTCCCCGAAACAAGTATCCTCCCAAGTGGAAGTTCACGTCCCTTGGAGAATTAATTGAATCCATAATAAAGAAGTTGGCTAAGGAAAACCTTATCAAAATCTCCAAACCTGAGCAATATATGGAACCCATGACAAAACCACCATGGTACAATGAAAATATCCTCTATGATTTTAACAAAATCAAGGGACACACAATCGCAAACTACATGAGGTTGAAAAATATCATCCAAGATCTCATTAAGGACAAGATCATAAATTTTGAACAACCAGCTAGAAATTAGGACCTTAAAATATACACAAATCCGATGTCGAATCATAATAAAGGAAATAACCAAGGGAACAACAAAGGGAAGAAAAAGTATGCTAGTGCAAACCTTGTATATGAATACATTGTCACATGTGTAGATGAGATGGTCATGGTCATTAACATCAAAGGAGCCAATGCCAATTGTGGAGTCACCACACGTGGCAGAAAGGTCACTATTACAGGGGCATCACAACCATCTAAGACCCCCATTTCAAATACAAATGTTTTTCCCTATGATTACAGTTTCATTGACCAACTAAAGAGAAGCCCCACCCAAATATCCATCATAGAATTATTGAAAATTTCTGCCGCCCATAGGAAAATCCTTCATGAGGCATTAGATGCATTCACCATCTCCACTACCCTTGATACAGAACAGTTCTAGGATATGGTTTGTAACATCGTTACCCAAAATCTCCTCACATTCTTCAATCAAGATTTCCCTGCCCAACCATCTCATAATCGAGCACTTCACCTTCAAGTGTTGGTTCACAAGAAGAAAGTCAAAAGGGTCCTAGTGGATGGGGGCACATGCCTCAACATTTGTTCCCTCAAACTCATAAAGAACATGGGACTCTCGAAGGACTCCATCGACAAGAAAAAATGCATCACTATAAGAGCATACGATGATCAAGAAAGAGTGTCTTAAGGCAATATCAGAATCCCAATCGAAGTGGGGCCAACAACCATTGAAACCACTTGTCAAGTACTTGATCTCGACCTACCATACAACATCCTCCTAGGATGCCCATGGATCCATGGAATGAAGGAAGTCACCTCAACATTCCATCAATGCATCAAATTCCTATACCAGAATGAGGAGGTCACAATTCAAAGTGATCCGGAACCATTTTCCTACTGCAAAAACTTGGAAGCCAAGTTTTAAAAAATCCTCCAAGTACCAAAAAATGATGAAGGCCCATCCACTTCTTATAGAAACCCATCTAACCTTGCCTCCACTTTTGTGACAAAGAAACCCTCCATCCCTAACATATCTGATATCGAGCTCATGATCCAAGACAACATGTGTGGAGAGTACAAAATGAAGAAGATTGCATTTATTGTACGAGAGTTACCACAATCTCCTAGGTCACATGGGCAACCTCAATCAACTGAAACAACTATCACCACTCTTAGGACAGACCCTTCTGGATTCTGTCATTGGGGGGACCTAAGTTGGGAAAATTTAGATGAGGAAGGAATTTCAAGCATGCTATACCATGATAAAAGACCCACACCCACTCTACCCATGGATGAATCCAACAGAGGATTGCAAATAATGTTTGGTTTGGGCTACAATAGGAATGAAAGCCTAGGAAGAAATAGTGATGGATGACTAGAGCTCATTATTGCAGAAAGAAGAATGAGAAACCTTGGCCTCGGATGTACCCCTCTGAGTATAACCATACGTGGAAAAGGTACCCCTTCCTCAATTATATGCAGCCTCCCTTCAACTACCCATATCCACCAGTTTGCCCCTAGATAATTTCACTTTTAATATAACTAATTTCTACACCAATAGTGATGATGAGGATACCATAAATGGCCTTCCCTTTATTTTTGAGGATTCCTCCTACTTGATGATTAGTGCCACACCCATTGAGTCGAACCACGAAACTCACAAAGTAAACCTAGATTACCCACAACTCATTGACTATGACCAATGAGGAACACCAGTTGACACATTAAAAAATGATGAGGAACTCTCAGAATTCATGGGACTAAGAGATACAACTCCATGTGGAGATCACAAGGCTAGGTTTGATATCACATTGGACACCCATGCCTATTATGGGGAGACAATTGAGTCCTTCAGTCAAAAAAGAAAAAGAACGAGAATAAGCTCAGGGTCATTGAGTGAAAACCACACTATGGCACTCTCTAACCAAAGAATAGTAAAAATAAAGGACACATCTAACAGTGAAAACCTCTCTGAGGCACCAAACGATGAAGGATTGAATCTCCCCCCTACTACACTTCATTAGGAGAAATCAACAGTCTTGCTTGAATGGTGTAATCCTATCAATCTGAGAATGGAGTCAACACCACAAATCACCTTCTATGTTGAGTCACTTCTGATAGAAGAACAAGAACTATTGGAAGCATTTCTACAGGAAAGAGAGGTAAAATTTGCATGGACCTATACTGACATGCCGGGTCTAGATCCAAAAGTGGTGGTTTATTATTTGGTTGTTTACCCTAGAGCAAAGCCAGTAAGACAAAAACTAAGAAAAATGCACCCTTAGATAGCCTTGCTAGTCAAGGTGGAATTATAGAAACTCCTGGATGTCGGTTTCATATGCCCAATTAACTATCCAGAATGGGTATCTAGTCTTGTACTAGTTTTGAAGCCAAACAGGGGCATCCATATCTACGCAGACTTTAGAGACCTCAACAAAGCATGTCCTAAGGATGATTTTCCACTACCTAAAATTGATATGATAGTGGACATGATAGCCAGACATGAGATGCTATCATTGATGGATGGCTTCTCGGGGTATAACCAAATAATGATCACAAAATAGGACCAGCATAAGGCGACATTTACATGTCCATGGGGTACCTACTTCTGGAACATGATGTCGTTTGGGCTAAAAAATGCAGGGGCTACATATCAGAGGGCCATGACACTAATCTTTCATGACATGGTACACAAAACTATTGAAGATTACGTGGATAATATATTGGCCAAATCAAAGAAGAGACAAAATCACATAGCAACCCTAAGTGCCATTTTCGACAGAGTGGAGAAGTACAAGGTCAGGCTCAACCCAAAGAAATGTGTATTTGGGGTACAATCAGGTAAACTTTTGGGATACATAGTATTGAAGAGGGGAATAGAGGTGGATCTCACCAAGGTCAAAGAAATCCTCGACATGTAGGCACCAAGGACAATAAAAAAAATCAAAGGCCTACAAGGAAGACTCCAATCCATCTGAAGGTTCATAGCGCAACTGGAAGATAAACATATTTCATATTCACATCTACTCCAAAAGGGAGTAGCATATAAGTGGGATGACAAGTGCAATCAAGAATTTGATAAAATCAAAGAATATTTTCTCATGCCACCAGTATTAATGCCACCCATTGCAAGAAAACCACTGATTTTATACATCTCGACAACAATAGTACCCCTTGGTGCTCTTTTAGCTCAACACGAAGAAAATGGGACAAAGGGGGTCATCTATTATATCAATAGAACAATGGTCGGCCATGAGTTAAACTAATCATTCATTGAAAAATAATGTCTAGCATTAGTGTTTTCTTAACAAATTTTTTGACATTACATGTTGGCACACAAAATTATACTCATCGCCAAGATAGATCCCCTAAAGTATCTACTATCAAAGGCAATGTTCATAGGAAGGATAGCTAAGTGGGTCATGATACTATCAAAATATGACATTGAATATGTGGAGCAAAAAGAAATCAAAGGACAAGTCATTGCATATCAACTGGCAGAGGCTCTAATCCATTCAGAGAATCCACTGATATCAGAATTTCCAGATGAATCCATCTTTAATCTTAGCATAGCCGATCATTGGAAACTCTACTTCGATGGTTCACACACAGAACATGGATCAAGAGCCGATGTTTTCTTCATCACCCCACAGAGGGATTTTATACCTAGATCCTACAAATTTGCATTCCCCTATACCAACAATATTACATAGTACAAGGCTTTAACCATAGGTCTCAAGATTGCAGCACAATGGCGAATCATGGCATTAAAAGTCTATGGGGATTCACAGTTTATTATCAACCAAGTCAACGGCAAGTACCAAACTAAGGATGACAAGATGACACCATATAAGAAGTTAGTAGAAAGCCTCAAAGAATCGTTCATTGATATCTCCTTTGAGTAGATACCGAGGGCTAACAACAGAGCAACTGATGCCATGGCAACAATTGGATCCTTACTAGATATCCCTTGCAATGTCTCAAAACATGAATTCTTGATAGAGAAGCTTCTCATACCTAGATTCGAGATACCAGAGTCTGAATATGCATGTGAACTCATTGGTCCCATTGATCTCTAGTATCTTGACATGTACACCTACCTGAAAATAGGAGTCCTCCCAGCTGACATTACCCCAAACCTTAAATGAGCCTTTGTCAAAAGGTCCTTACGTTTTTTCATCCTAGGAGAAACCCTCTTTTGTTGGAGCATTGACAAAACCCTATTACATTCCTTAAATCCTGAGGAAGCCCTGACTGCTCTAACTAAGGTACATAATGGCACTTGTGGTTCACACTCGAGCGATCTGACCTTGGCCAATAAGTTGCTAAGAACCAGGTACTACTGGCCAACAATGGAAAGAGAGGCACACACTTTGTTAGAAAGTGTTTATAGTGCCATCAACATGGAGACCTTATCCATGCACCAAATCAAGAAATCCATCCTATTGTTACACCATGGCCCTTTTCACAATGGGGCTCGATCTTGTTAGAATTGGCTATGGATGCCAAGATCTATGGACCAAATGGAAAGCACAAAGAAGAGAGAAAATAATGTGACAAGAATAAACTGTATTCAATGTCAATGATATGATTATTCAATGATATGATTTTACAATGAGAGACCCCTTGGTTATATAGCCAAGGTGAGTACATAGAAGTGCATAAGATTATGACAAGTGTTGTAATCTTATGACATGAGACAACAATTAAAAGCTATCACTCCGCCTAAAGTGGGAAAGTGATAATGTGATAACCACCACAAATAGTTGATCACCCACAAAAGGTGGAAGTGATAAAGTAATAACATGATAAGTCCACCAAAGGTGGAAATTCTCCAACAACTCCTATGTGGTCCCTAAGTAAACTTAACTAGGGTGTAATTATGAACTAGGACAAGGTACAAAACATTTAATTACACCAACACCCCCCCTTAAGTGAAACTTAGGGTGAATGTACACAAAATAAAACAATGCAAGATGGGTCCCGACAACTAGGCCATGATAGGCACCCATGTACAAATGCAATGCAATCTCTCACGAACGGAGAAAAGGAGAAAACCTATTGGGACAAAACTCCTCCCAAAAAGGGAGATGAAATACAAAATACAAATGCTCTCAATGATGCATGAGAAGGTAAAAACCCCATGTGAGGAAAAAGACCCCCCATAAGAGAGAGAAGTAGAAGAGAGACAAGGCAGCCCCCCCTCAATGTTGAGTCTCCTGCAATGATGGTAGAAGCTCAACATTGAATATTGAAAATGATCCAATCTTGCCAAACAACATTCCTTCCCTTAGGAAGAAACAAAACCAAGAATGTATGTAGGATGTATGATGTCTCTGAAGCATGCTCAAGAGTCTCCATGTTGATGCCGAAAGCTAACACATTCCAAACAGGAATTCTAGGCCACACTACTAAAGAGTACAATCCAACATCTAGTAGAGATGAAAGTAGAACATAATCCAAAGACACTGGTATCCCCTCTAAAGACAAAGAAGCCTCCTCCAAATGTTGTCCAAAAGTATCCCCACTCACGCCAAGCTACAAAGAATGATCACGTAGAGAATGAACAAGAGGGTTAGAGTGTTCCCTCACAACAACTGAAGAAGGAGTGTCTTCATCAAAGAGAAGATGAATATCATCAATAGTGTCCCCCAAATCTGCAAGATGAGACTCCACAAACAAGTCTGAAATACCTATCAAGAAGCCATCCAAAGTAGCCATATCTAAAAGACAATGAATAGCCTATTGCACTGAATCACAAGGAATCAAAAACTATAGAATCACAAGCATCATCAAGTACAACAATAGATGGAGGAGATGAAATACATGGCTCAAGTACTATCCATCTGATGTGAGAACTCCCAAGTTCAAGTAGCCAAATGTCTCCTCTAAATCATGGTTCACACTAGAAGTGTGATCAATAGCCAAAGGAACAATGTCATCATCAGAAGCAAAATCTGCAAAGGTATACAATCGAGATGAATGATCAACCACCCCAATAGTAATGATCTCTCTACTCTCCAAGTCTCGAATGATGACTGAATTAGGTGTGAACTCCACAGTTCTCCCATCTCCACCATGTGTAAACTGATATATGGAAACAATATTGTTTGTCAAATGAGGAACACACAAGACATCCTAAAAAGTGTTGTCCCCAAAACTAATAGATTCCCTCCCTGTTACACTCATGTATGTATTGTTTCACATCAAGATAGGAGACATAGAACAAGGCTGAAAGGAAGAGAAATAGATTGTGAAGATGCCATATGATGAGATGCTCTTGAATCTAGAAGTTATCTCCCTGATCCTGGACTTGAATAAGCACAAAGAGCTTGACCTTTATTTCCTAATGTAGATGCAAAATGAACTTTTCCCTTAGACTGTTTTGAAGAAGAAGGAGAAGAAGGCGATTCAGACATTCTAGAAGGAAAATCAATTTGATTCTCTTTTAGAAGATTCTTCAACTCATCAATGTCCTTCTTATAACAATAGTGTTCTTCATGTCCATACTTCTTGCAATATGCACAAAAAAGTCTCTCCTTCTTAGATGATTCCCCTTTGGAAGAGGATTTTTTCTTTATTGATCTGAATGTGGATTATTCTTTGCTTTCTTTTGTTTCTTATATGATTCTGATTCTTTCACTTGATTAACCAACAATGCCTAAGATTTAGGAGTCTTGATGAGACCCATTGAGATAAGATTTTGTTGCTCATGTATCAACATCTCAGAAAATGATGCAAATGAAGGTGTAGTATATGCAGACCCCATAGTCAATCTATGACTATGAAAGCTAGAAACAAAAGAAGCATAATCAGGACCAAGTTTATTCATTGTATTGTAGACCAACTAAATGTCCTTCTTATCAATTCCACATGATTTACTTTGCTCTCTTATATCATTAACCTTAGTGATGTAGTCTTGGATGTTGTCAAAGTTCTTAGGATCAAGGCTCATTAGTTCATTATCAATTTGATAGCCTCTTACTTCATCTGTAGTACCATACAATGTTTTCAATTTGTTCCAAGCTTCATGAGAATTGTTACATGATTTAATTTGAAACAAAAAATATTGAGAAACAAGTCTACGAAGACATCCAAGAGCTTTGGTATGTTCAATCATCCATTTATCTTGTTATCTGCATCTTTAGGTTTAGGTGCCTTATTGTCAACATATAGAGAGTGACCTTCTATCATTGGAATAATCCATGCATTTTGATGCCATGTTGAATAATTATATGATGTGAGAAAAGGAACCTTAGAATGATCCATGAAAATGAGAGAGCATAAGCAAACAGATCAAAAGAATGCACCAAGAGACCCCCCAAATCACTCAGTCAAGAAACCCCGAAGCAATATCTAATTTGGCACTTTATACTTAGTGTGTTTACAATTTCTACTGCCAAACACAACAAGGTGGACTTTGATCTTGGTACATACAGATGCAAAAATAGGCCACATATTCAAGTACATTTTTTTAGTACAAAATGAGATCAATCTGATCATACCATTGAGAATTACACAAAAAATTATGCACTTTCAAAAGAAAAGGCACTCAAAAATGTTACCATAGGAGAAAGTTATCAGCTCCCAAAGTTCCTAAAATGAGGATGGAGCAACAAAACCTATGAGAATCAGAAATTTATGGAAAAACCAGAAGCCCAAACCAAAAACTAATTTCACCACTACAAAGAGCATGCAAAATTAGCCCAAATAAAAAAAAATTGCTTTAAAAAGGAGCCAAAATAAGTGAGTTATGAGCATTTGAAGTTGGATTGCAAAATCTAAAGGCCCATCCGTGAGGGGGGAGAAAATTTTCAAATGGTCGCTGACATGGTGCTGACATCAGTAGGTCACAAGTATAAATTTGACAGTCAAATGCCCGTGAACAGAATATTCGCTCCTTGCCAAAAAATGGTGTCGAAATATTCTCCAGTGCCTGGTATATTCTCTGGGAATATTCTTGCCGGATTGCCACCGAATTTTTGGATTCTGTTGCTGGAAATGTTTTTTTTCACTGCCGTTGCTTTTATTTATGGTTGTCGAACTTTTTATTTGACCAGTTGGTTGATGTTAATTACCACCGGTGGCAGTTGGATGGGACGGGGCCCACAGGGGCCACAATGGTACACCATGTGGCCTCTATCGGTGACTTTGTACCCTCTACAGTGTGGTACCCTCTGCAACACGGTACAATCCATAGAAAATTGTATATTTTATTTTTATTTTTATTTTTTAAAATCAAATTTTTGCAGAGAAAAATATATTCAATCGAATATAATATCTTTTAATTTTTTTTCAGAAAATATTTAAAAGCTGAAATATAATTTTTTTGAAAAAATCGTACCCTACAATAATGACGACCTGGGGGCAGCTACCTTTTGGATCTGACAACTACAATTTAGCTTCAAACCCTCATAGATTTGGCCTTGTATGTCAGAATTGGATGAAACAAAAGTCAAAATCAACTTTCTCAAACCTTCAGGATGCAATGGTGAGCTTAGATTTGCACCAGCAAGCCCTGATATAAACCTGCAATAAAGAGCCAAAAATGGAACCTCCCTAAATCTAGTATCTCTCCTCAGAAAAAAGACTCTCCAATGGCACCCAACCTGCTCTGATACCATGTTAGAATTGGCTATGGATGCCAAGATCTATGGACCAAATGGAAAGCACAAATAAGAGACAAAATAATTGACAAGATTAAACTGTATTCAATGCCAATGATATGATTTTACAATGAGAGACCCCTTGGTTATATAGCCAAGGTGAGTACATAGGAGTGCATAAGATTATGAAAAGTGTCATAATCTTATGACATAAGACAACAATGAAAATCTATCACTCCATATAAAGTGGAAAAGTGATAATGTGATAACCATCAAAAATAGTGGATCACCCACAAAAGGTGGAAACCTAATCACATGATATGTCCATGAAAGGTGGAAGTGATAAATTAATAACATGATAAGTCCACCAAAGGTGAAAATTCTCCAACAACTCCTATGTGGTCCCTTAGTAAACTTAACTAAGGTGTAATTATGACCTAAGACAAGGTACAAAATATTTAATTACTCCAACAAATCTCATAGGCAAAATCACACCCATCTCATCCAGCGGCCACAAATTCATCATCATCACCACAGAGTATTTCACAAAGTGGGTCAAAGCAATTCCCATGACCTACATAACCGGAAATCAGATTTCCAAGTTCATCCTAAACTATCTCATTTTCCAATATGGTGTCCCCCAATCCATTATCTCTAATAATGGGACACCTTTCAAGAATTAGGATGTCCGTGACTTATGTGACAAATTTAAAATCCAACATCGCTTTTCCACTCCATATTACCCACAAGGCAATGGCCAAGTACAAGCTACCAAAACAACCATTCTGAAAATTCTTAAAAAGACAGTCAATGACTCTGGTCATGACTGGAATCTGCAAAAAAATCCTACCTTATGGGCCTACCACACCAGCATCCACATGCCAATAGGCACCACCCCATTCTCCCGGGTCTAGGGATCAGAATTCATCCTCCCAATTGAGATCAAGCTCCCATCACTGAGAATATCTTTGCAAAACCTCATAACAAATGAGGAATATCATGTTTCAAGGATGAATGAATTGGAGTTATTATATGAATGGTGCATGGATTCCCTCAACCATCTACAAATCTATTAGAACCACCTGAAGCATGACTACAATAAGAAGATCAGGCGATGAACCTTCCAAGTCAACGAACTTGTGCTAAAAGAGAACCAAAAGAATGTGCCAAATCTAGAGAGCAAAGGAAAATTTGAGCCCAACTAGTTGGGACCTTTCATCATCACAGCCAACTATAAATCAAGAGCCTATCAGCTATCAACACTAGAAGGAAAGCCTCTACAAGAGCCTCTGAACAACTCCCATCTTAAAAAGTCTTATGCCTCAAAGCTTTCTCAGTATAAAACCAAAAATACAAAAAAAATGTTTTGAAAAAAATGTTACCTTGATGAAAACCTGGCAAACAGGCATCTTGGTGACAACAAAAAAAAATCAAAATATACAAAAATCCACAAAATTTAGAAAAAGGATTTAAAAAAGTAAAGAAAAAAATCATCCTCTAGTGAAAACCACTTCGCTGGCACTTTGGGCAAGTACCTTGGTGAAAACCTGTCTAACAGGCACCAAGCATAAATAAAGCACTCTCTATCCACAAGGATTTTTCATGACTCACTCATCCATTACATTCCATCACATTTCATTAATCCATCCATCCGTTTTCATCCATACCATAGTTTGATCTTGTGCTCGTATCATATTCCCCCATAGCACTACTTGGCATATTCTTAAGGTCAGTTTGTCCCGCCTTTATTGAAGTAGTCTATCATAGGACATTGGGGGCATGTTCCTGTACTGGCATCGGATCGGATTCATGTATATTTTTGTGTGATCTTCCCAAACATCAAAAAATCCAAAACATTTAGAAAATCCAAAAACATCCAAATCATATGAAAACCCAAAAACATTGGAAAAATCTCAAAATGTCTTCAAAAATTTCATCATAGAGTCTTTTCAGTCTTTCACCTTGTCCAAACTACATCGTCTCTGAGCTTGAACATAGGCAAGGTTGATATTTGATCATCCCCCGAGACATTTTAGGTCAATCCTTAGGCGTCCATCACCATAAAATGGAAATCTATTTGCCCATCTATCTTATCATCGAGTCAAGTCAATTGTCATTGAAACTATGTTGTCTCTGAGCTTAAATCTAGGCAAGGCCATCCTTGATCGGCCCCCGAGACACAAAATCCAAAAACATTGAAAATTTTCAAAAATACCAAAAAACAGCCTCAAAATATTTGAAAAAAACCCAAAATGGTGCACCCATCTCATCTCGCTTTCACCCACGATTGTCTCATTCCTAATAAATCAATCATCACTTTCATTCTTTGGTGAGTCAATCAGAAGCAAATCTAGTAGGTTTCAAAGTGAACACCTAATCACCAAAGTCTCAAGTCTAAGTTAGTAATCAAACAAGTTGATCGACTCAGAGTATCAATAGCTTATCATCTAATCAGTCTCATCAAAATCTTGATCACAACATGTCCTAGGATATATTCTTCCCATGATGGGCATAAGCATCAGGTATCTCACATTTTTTTAGTCTTGGCTAGTGGTATGAAGAACATTAGCTTGTTTGTTTACTTTATCTGGTCCTTTTGACTTATCTTATTTTGTGCTCATTCCAAGGACCTCTCAATGATGCCTAAACAAAACAAATTTAGAGAGAAAGGGGAATGGGGCAATGATCATTGTCTCTTTTATCTACTGTGCTTGTGGGATACACTTGTAAAATAACTTTGTCATGCGTACTTTGTTTGGTTTGTGGGGAATATGTTTTAGATATCTTGTTGACCACATAGGAAAGCTTGCTTTCCTATGTTTTGGTCTGAGATGTTTAGAATGTCTAAACTACATCCCGAATAAGGTTTGGTATACTAAGTGTGAATAGGAATACTCCTATATGATTTTCAAGTCAAATTCCATTGCACTAGGTAAAACGCCATATTGGTTCTTTATACCTTGATGCATCGTACCTATGTGTGTTATCAAACATAACGGAATTGGCCCTTTAAAAATCCCAACTCCTGGTAAGCAAATCACCATCATTCTAAGTCGCTCATTGAATCTAAGTTCTTCTATCTTCTTTCCATACTAACATGATATCATGACAGTTAATCATAAAATAACCTATGCATCCATCCTACATCCACCTGATCATTAGCATAAAGTGCATATCATATCATATCATACCACATTATCATCATCTTAAGTTATGAGGAATAATATAAATTTGTTATTCTAAGCATCTTAAGAATCATTGGATTACATTCATTACACATCATACATGAATCATTGAGGACATAATAAAAAAACATTAGCATCATCATCATTAGACCATTTGCATATCATTTATCAATTTCATTTAATTTATCATTTGCACATCAATACATCATCATTAGCATATCATTTACCACATAACCATCAAAGTTCATAAAAAGATACAAAGGGAAGTACATCTAGGATACATCATATCGCATGAGCATAAAAATAGAAGCATCTCATAGCACATCGAAAATTAAAATGCATATCATACATTGCAAGACATATCATAAAGTCGAACCATCTCATATATATCATCAAAAATATACTGTCATGGTACAAAAATCGGATCAAGTGTGCATCAAAATTTATAATACAATAGGGGCAATAATCGAGGCCCATAAATCAAAAATGAAAACTATCTATGATCAAGGGCTAGCCCTACTAGCTGCTGCCCTCTCCCATCTACCTCTCACCATGGTCCTTTGGTGGCCTCATCCCTATCTACTGAGAAAAGTCTCACACCCGACCTACTGCTAGCACTGCCTGTCTATAATGCTATCGATAGTACTCGGCCTCTCTGACTACCTCTTTGTAAGCCTGTAGGGAAACTAAACGGCCCTAGGATTATGAGGCCATACTCTCCAACTACCTTCACCGACCAATCTCTTGATCCCTATTGAATCAAGCTTGGTCCCTCTCGGCAGTAATTGTCACAACCTACTATCGAGCCTGATCTCTCTCTATAGTCAATACTTGAATCTGACCTTGCAATTTTCTCCTCACAGGGGTGATCCTACTTTCTCGTTTCAGTCTGGTCCATTGTCCCCTTCATCAAATTTGCTTGTTCCTTGTACATAGGAAATTTTTCTCCTTAGTTTGGGTGAATTTGCTTGTTACAGGGTTGACCCTACCTCCTGTTCAAGTATTTTGTCCGTCTGAGTCCTTGTTTTGGTCTGTTTTGGTGCCTTTTTGACCATTTTCTATCTTTTTCTCTGCTCGAGTCCCCATTCAGATCCATTTAGGCTCATCTATTTGTCTATTTTCTATCCCATTCTCCGTCTAAGTCCCCGTTTGTCTAGTTTCTATCCCGTTCTCCATCTGAGTCCCTATTCGGATCCATTTAGGCACATCTGTTTGTATGTTTTCTATCATGTTCTCCATTCGAGTCCTTGTTCAGATCCATTTAGGTGAATCCATTTAGGAAAATTTTATTAATCTAGATAGGCAAGTTTGCAAGCTAAACAAGCAAACTTGATAGCTAAAGAGGCGAATTTGTGACATACAGAGGCATATCCGATGTCCATACAAAATCCAAAGAGTCAATCCTTCGTGTCAAAATTATCCTATATCTTCCTCAATCCAAAATCATAATCCAATCATTTCTCCTCTTCCTATTCATCCTCAAACCATCAATTTTTTTTTAAAAACTAGGAATTTATTTACCCTGACTTGTTGGGGTCATAACTTTCTACTCAATGCTCAGAATTTAAAACCATTTACATCATTGGAAAGGTCTCCAAGAGTACTAATTTAATCCCTAAAATAGTGTGCCTTCAATAGCCTAATTTTAGCGACCCAATTTTAGGGACCGACACAAATTACAACCCCAAATTCCACTCCAAAGACCTCCAAAAATGCGATTTACTACAACATAGAAAAAATTGAAATTTTTGATTTTTGGTTTTTCTCAATCCTGGACTGTTCTGGACCATAATCTGAGCTTCAATATAGTCCTAATATGAGCTTTAATCCCGTCATCCTAATTTGATCTTCAATCCAATCCTAACATGATCTTAAATCAAATCCCAATCTAA
This sequence comes from Sequoiadendron giganteum, assembly GCA_007115665.2. Classification (NCBI taxonomy): domain Eukaryota; kingdom Viridiplantae; phylum Streptophyta; class Pinopsida; order Cupressales; family Cupressaceae; genus Sequoiadendron; species Sequoiadendron giganteum. The sequence goes on along the minus strand of CM021100.1, from coordinate 845,444,218 downwards.
GCTTAATATACATCCCCATTTGAGCTTTAGTCCCTCCACATCCAAGTTTTTTATATCGAAACAAATATTAAGATCCCTTCTTAAAATTCTTCTAATCCATTCTATTTATCTTTTCATCATCTATTATTTTCTTCTAATAATCTATTCTCATCTTTTCAATCCATATCCCTCTAATCCAACATCATGAATCTTTATCCCCCTCTCGCACAACCAATAATAGTAGTCAAGGGGAATCCGAACTACGTTGATGATGATAACAAAAGTCTTATTGAACAAAATGAGTATACTATAGATATCCTTGATGTCATCATTGCTAGCATGCTTTTCCCAACTGCCTCCCAAAATCCAACCATTCCTCTGAGCTATCCCCCCATGTCTTCATCCACATCTAATAATAGTTCTCATGCTACCCTTGACAAGGGATATCCAGTATCGTCACCATCCAAATATTCATTATATCCTCCCTCTACATCTCTCTCATATCTAGCATACACATCATCCTATATTACTCCACCATCCTCATACTCCTATCCTTATCATCATCAACCATCCCATTATCCCTACCTCAATTCCACATCTACATATTAACACCTTAATCCAACCTCCACATATTTCTATCCTAATCCTCCATCCATGTCCTCCTATGCTAATCCACCACCCACCTCCTCTTATCCTAATCCACCATCTCAATGTTCCCAACCTAATCTAGTATCCACATATTCCTATCTTAATTCACCATCTGCATCCCCCTATATCACTACATCCCCCATTCCCTTATATTTTAATCCACTATCCCAATCTCCCCAACCTAATCTAGTATCCACATCTTCCTATCTTAATTCATCATTTGCATCCTTCTGCATCACTCCATCCTCCATTCCATTATATTTTAATCCTCCATCCAATTCCATCCATTCATCTAATCCTAATTCACCAATCCCTAATCCTATTCCTCCACCCATCCTTAATTCTCCATCCATTCTTGTCACCCCACCTCAACCTACAATTCCTAAAGACCTCATTCCAGATGTTGTCCAAGGACTCATGACAAAGAAGACATCCCAAAATCCACATCTTGATATTGTGGAACCATCCCATACCACTCTATCATGTACAGTCATTAGTGATGAGCCCCTTCTCCATCCCACACCTATTACCCCTATTACCATTCCTAACACCCCCAAACCATTGAACCCATCAAAGCCATTGAATCCCCATCGCCTACTCCTAGTGCCACCCAATCTATTGAAGACACCCAAATCCAATCCGCTCTAGCTAGTCCTAGTATCACCAAACTACAATCCCATGACCTTCATGAATCCTCCATCCTCCTATCTTCCCCCCTTGAGGATTCCCTCCAACACTCCTCCATCATCATGCCTCCCACACAAGACAATCCATGCCAATAGCCTGATCCAAATCATACCAACATATCCCCTCCTCCAAATCTAGATCCTACTATCCTATAATTCCCTACCAGATAACCCTAGAGGATGATGCAACAGAGCACCCTCGATCCCTGGTGGATCCTAATTATGTTCACTACATCTCAGAGCATTCTGGGAAGCCTATTGTTCCTCATGGTCTGATTCATGGGGAACATGGGGAGGTGAGTCCTACTAACTACCTATGTGGCTGCCTCCTCAGCCTCAACCACGACCTCTATCGTGACCTCACCTAGGTGGCATGATCCTACATAGACATAGCAACATATAAGACAAGGTAACGCAAACTTAAATTCTACACAACTAATAGCTTAATGGGTACACATGGTATTAGAGCACAACAAGAGGTAGTTACAACCGCTAATATGAGAGACCTACATAGAGACCGTCCACCTAATTTTGATGGTTCTAGCAGTGGACTAGAGGCTGAGACATGGTTGATTGACTTGAACCGGTTCTACTAACATGACCAACTATCATAGAGCATGGAACTCATCTCCACAACATTTTTTCCAATGGTCATATAAGAATCCGGCTCTGAACCTCTTGATGAACATATCCCAAGAAACTGAATTAATGTCAATACGGAGCTTCTACTCCTCCAATCTCCACTAGGTAGATGCAAAGTCTCACAAGTGCATGATAGCACATCGATCCTTGGTGTTGCTACCATAAGGGTGCATAGAAAAACATTGGTTCAAGTCAATCAACCATGTCTTGGCCTCTAGTCCATTGCCAGAACCATTGAAGGTGAGTGGATGGGCTCTAAGTAGGTCTCTCATATGAGAAGATGTGACTACCCCCTGTTGTGCTCTGATACCATGTGTACCCATTAAGCTATTAGTTGCATAGGATTTAAGTTTGTGTTACCTTGTCTTATACCTTAGTATGTCCATGTAGGATCATGCCACCTAGGTGAGGTCATAGTAGAGGTCATGGTCGAGGCTGAGGAGGTGACCATAGAGGTAGTTAACAAGACTCACCTCCCCATGTTCCCCATGACTCAGATTGTGAGGAACAATAAGCTTTCTAGAATGCTCTGGGACACGGTGACCAAAATTAGGATCTACCAGGGATCGAGGGCACTCAGTTGTGTCATCCTCTAGGGTTAGGTGGCTGGGCATTACATATCCTATCTACTACATCCCAAGATCATAGTCTCCCATCCATTGCATCTCATGATCCATTTCCTCAACCGAATCCTAATCCTATCATTCCATCCACCCCATCTCAAGATCACACTAGCTCATCTACTACATCCCATGATACTCTTCGCATCCAAGAGCCAGTCACTCCATCTCATGAACCCTTATCACCCACTGCCTTAGATCCAAATCCTATCATACCACCTAATCCCTCTCTGAATCGCTTATCATTCACTCCTCCTAGTGAAGATCCCATCATCCCATCTACTCCATCTCATGATCCTTTATCATCACCCATCGAAGCCATTTCAATGCCACTTTTATATCATCTTTGTAGCATTACACTCATCCATGGTGGTTTTCTTGTAGAATAAAAATGAAGTATATGCACTACCCTTCCTCCTCCACCTACTAATGGACTCACATCATGCTTCCAAAATAATAAGAATCCTATCATAGATCACATGCTCAAGATCATGAACTATCAAGGAAAAGGTTTAGGCCTTCATGAGCAAGGTATTTTAGAGCCCATCCAGGTCAAATAAAATTCATGCACACAAGCTCTTGGATATATTTCTCAAGACTCACAATCCAAAAATGTTGGTACAACCTCCATACATCCTAAACAATCCTATTCTAAAGGAATAAGAGGCACTTCCCATTGCTCCACCAAACCATTTGTCACCATTCCCCCTCCTCCATCATGTTACCTCAAAACAACTTTCCATCTTCCTCCTTCCTCCTCCAATCCATTTTGGGTCCTTATGTCCCTCCATCCACCATCTCTCATCCTCCATATTCTGCATCTATTTTGGTTCCTTATGTCCCTACATATACAAAGTCCATTTTGGGGCCCTTATATCCCAAAATCACCTCCTCCATCTTATCCTATTTATCCTTCCATCTGTCCATCACCTATCCCTAGTACACCTCATAAAAATCCTAAATTCATAACTCCTAATCAGGATCAGCAAAGGCACCCCTCCATACATGCTATCTCACATCCTCCACCCACACATCATCTTAAAAATCCTACCTCTCTCACTACATATACATCTCCTCCACATCATACATCACCTACTACCCCTCCTATTTTTATTAAAAGAACTTTGGATGCCAAAGTAAAAATGCATAAATCCAAAGATTCACATAAATTTTAAAGCTCCTCATGTCCCTTTCAAAGGACATGTTGAAGAAAAGAAAAATCAAATCCAAAAGACAAATCAAACACATAGGCCACAAAGGCCCACCAAAATAAAAATAAAACCATGTGGATCCCAAAGAAAAAAGGCGACATGCATTCAAATGAAAAAGCCATAACGACATCCAAAGTTGCTTATCCAACAACTAATCATTTTCCTCCTCCATCTTCTAAATCTATTTTGGGTGCCTATGTCCCAAAATTCACTATCCCAACTCCTGCATTATCCCCACACTCTCCATCCATTCATCCTCCTATCCTTTTATACCTACCATCATATGTGCCAATGTTGGTCCTGAACACATTCCCCCATCACACATCCACTCCATCATTACATCCATACACTTTCCAGCATCCCATCCATTATCCCACATATCTACCCCATCAAATCCCTTTAATCCATTCTCTTGCATAATCCACCTATTCTAATAAGGTTTTACCAACATCCAATAGTCACTTTATTAATGGGCTCTTATTACCTCATAGGGAACTTGATGCTTGATTCCTTTTTCCATCCCCTTATCACATGTCTTCCAAATCCATTTATCCATATTCCTCTCTTCATCTATCTCCACACACATACTAACCCAAAAGAAAAATCATCTAATGGTAAAAAATTGCAAACAAGTACCTTGGATAAGTACCATGATGAAAAACTAGCAAACATGTATCATGTGTAAATTCCCCCATCTAGTTTACTTCCACACTTGGGTGCAACTTCGACCTATGTATCCCTTTCATCCATCTCATTCATCCCACCTATTCACCTATCCCACCCATCATATCCCATTTATCTCCAATCCATCCATCCTCCTAGTGATCTTGATAAAGACAGGGGAACCTATCTATACATGCCTTGGACCCCTCTTGGCATAAGTTCCTCTTATTTATACAATATTATATCCCTTACCCTCCCCATTGAATTTTCTTATCCATGCATCCTATACACATTCATCTATCTTTCATTGTCCACCCATCCTACTACAATCTGTACCCATTCCTTATCTATCCATCATGCCATTTACCATCCCTCTTGAATCATCACACATGACACATCTAGAGAGGGGAAGCTCCTTCTTTGTGACATAGTCCTTGGAGACATCATCCATCCATCCCTTGAAGTAATCCCTTCCATCTTCCAAATCTTTATCTTCCTATCCACCCATGCCCTAGTCCTTTTCCATATTTTCATCCTTATCTCCCCATCCACTTATCCATCCAATGATCCATTCCATCTTTCCAAATCCTTATCCCTCTATCCATTAATCCTAGCATCTTTCTATCTCCCCCTCTTTATCAATCCATCCATTTATCTCTATTTTCCTCCTATCTCATAATCCCTTGTCATTGGTATCTAGCTATAGGCTACCCCCATGCAATCTAATTCCATTCATCTCACTATCATCAATCCTATCTATTTCTCACATCTTTCCAATCTCCTATCTCTTTTCATCACTCATCTATCCATCATATCATCCTCCCAATTCATCTCTTGATAATTTATATAACTATCCCATTTTTGAGCTTCTTGTACTCCACATCCAACATATCAATCATTATATCCACAAGGCCCAACTTATTCCATCGTATCAATGTCATTATCTTATCTAATTATTATCATCATCTCTTCATCCTTTATCCATTGTTTATCTTTGGCCTTTAATCGAACCATGTTTTCCCTGCACTTTTACTTAGGCAAGGCTAAATCATTTGATTGCCCCCTAGGGAATTTTTCAATCCAGTCTTTGTCATCCATTGCAGTCTCCATTGTCCTCTTTCTACTTTTATCCATGGTATTTTTATCAAACAATGAGGACTCTATGCTTGCACATAGGCAAGACTGATCTTTGATCAACCTTCGAGTCCCTAGGTCTTTAGGGTGTTTCTGTCTTGTGTCTTGTCATATTATCACATCATCAATTATGTCCCTATCATAGATAGTACTTACAAAAAAATTCCATATCATGAGGTTCCATTGGTTTCAGATATCTTGCATCATGTCAATCTTTTAGTTTAGTCTCCATCTTTGGTCTCAACAGGATGCATCCTTCATAGCAGACTGCATCAATCCCATCCACCCTTTTGATCCTGTGGAAAATGAAATTTGAAATTGATTGTGATCTTGTGATGCTTTTGGATATTTTTATCATTTGAGCTCCCTATTATACCTTGTTAGGGCCACCACGATCCATCATATCATGGTGCACTTTGACAGGTAAACATAGAGGTGTATTTTGATCTTTTTGTCTGTTTTTGTCTTCCTATTTGTCCTACATAGTACCCACCAAAATCTCTTTGATCTTGTGTTGTGTTGGTACATCCTTTGTGTTTGTGGTTATACCAACATCAGGCCCAACCAAAGCCCCTATGACTTTGGGATGTTGGACTAACCTTTTTTTTGTTGTGTCAGTCCCATGCATATGATACGAAGTCACCCTAGTTCCTCATACCTTGGTGCATAGTATCTCATGCTATATCAAATTAAGTGCTCATTACATGGCAGCACAATGCATCACAATTAACTTTCTTGATTTGGTTTCTATCCATTCATCTCCTCATCTCCCGTCCTCTCATCTATCCACATCCCCCATCCATTCACTCTAAACCTCTCATCCTTCATCAATCTTCCTCATCTATCTATCATATCCATTTTCATCCCTCAAATTTCTTCATCCTCATCATATCATCATCTCTTCAATCTTCTTAGGATAATATAAATTTATTATTCTAATCATACTTTCTTCTATTATTTTCATTTATTTCAACAATCCCACATTTCAACACTCTCACACAAATTATCTAATTACATCCTTGGTCTTGTTCCCAACCTTGCTACAAGCATTAATCTGATCATCAGCATCATCATCATCACCATTATCATCATCATTGGGATGCATCCTTCCCTATCCTTTTGTGTTGTTTTGGGATGTATCCTTCCCTTTTATCCTCATCATTGAAATGCATCCTTCCCTATCCTTTTGTGTTGTTTTGGGATGTATCCTTCCCTCACCAACAACACTCTCATAATCATCATTGGGATGTATCCTTCCCTCCTCAACAACACTCTCATCATCATCATCAGGATGTATCCTTCCCTATCCTTGTGTTGTTCTGGGATATATCATTCTCTCATCAACAAAACTCCATCCATCATCAATCCATCTTGGCTTGTATCTTGAGTGGGACAAAATCATATTTGTCCTTGAATCCACTTGTGCTTGATTTTATCTCTACCTCTTACTATCTTTTCTTCTATCCATCATCTCCTATCCTCTTTCTCATTTATGTTGCATCATCTCATCCATTTCGAGGGAACACCCGTGTTCTCTTGAACCTGCATGTCCTCTTGAGGGGGCATCCCTAATCCCTAATCTTCATCTTCGCTCCTATCATCTTTCCTCCTAGTCACTCCTTTGAATGACTAGGGCATCTTCCCCAATCTAACCATCTTCTTCCTGGCACTATATTTTAATCTTCTTTGAAATGATGCTACTTCGTAACACCATCTCAAAGAGGGGGAAAATGTAGACACCTAAATTTGACACTTACATTTGGTCAAATTTATCCCTTTTCATCTAAATATCCTCTTATCTGCATTAAGTAAGTATTATTACCATTATTTAATTAATACCCCTTAATTCCTCTAAATCCCAAAGGTATTTAATTAAATAACTAAATACTTTACCGCTCATCCCTTTCCTCCAAAAATTAAATAAATAATTCATCTATTTAATTCCTTTTATGTCACATCCACCATAATCCACTCCTAGTCTTAATCCCCCTTGCTTAATCCTTGATTAGGGAGGTGTCACATCATGCATAATATGCAAGTGGCCTCTTAATCTCTCTTCACAACCTAACCTTCCTCTAATCCCTTACTTGTACAACCTAATTATTTATTAGCTATCTTAACCTAATCCTTAGTTTACTCTTCCCATCCCCCAAGGAATTTTTAATTCCTTTTTATCTTCCCAAGGTCGTTTTGAGGAATTTTTAATTCCTCTCTCATCCCCCAAGGAATATTAAATTCCTTTTCTCTTTCCCAAGGAATATTAAATTCCTTTTATCCTTCCCATGCACATTAAAAAAGGAATTTTTAATTCCTTTGGTCAAATCTTTATCTCAACCATTAATCCTCTCCTAAGAATCAATCTTCACCATTCATTCATCTCCCCTCTTGCTAAATTACTAACACTTAGCCATTTTTGCACTCTCATTCACTCTAACACACTCTCCAACATTCTTAATCACATTCATCCAATCCTTCCTTTCTCACACACTACCATATTGCATCCATATCTATCCTTACATCCAAATCAAGCAAAAACAAGACATTATGTTGTCGAAATCAATCTAGGAGCACACAAATCAAATGATAAAAAAAAATCCAATTAACCGATCAACTTGGACAAGGTAAATCACTCTTTCCTCTTTCATTTTGTTCAAGTTCAATGAGGACAATCTTGTGGTGTTGTTTGTGTTTTTCCTTTGCTTGCATTTCATTTCATTTTGCATCTTAGACTAGGAAAATTCACCTACACACAACATGGTCATGTTTTCAATCCATATGTGGAACAAGATATACGATGGATGTTTCATGCCCTCCACACACTGATAAACCATCCCCCACCAATTCCAATAATAAATCAAATGCTTATTGCGGATCTTAGATTACAATGAACCCAAGATTCAGATGAGCAGAGAAATGAAAATAGTGAGTTTGATCAAGATCCACCTATAAGAAACATGGAAACCGCCCCATAAAAGGATGGGCTAAGAGCTTTACATTTGGATTACAATTAGTTATGAAGGGTGGTAAATAGTTTTTCCATTAGATGTTTGCTTATAGTAATGTTCAAAGAAGGATAACACCTCATAATTGTATGTTGTATTACTATTCTGGCATTGAGGAGATTGAACCCTTTAAGATGCTTCTAATACTTGTTGGAATATTTTAATATAAGCATAATTGCAGCTATATCAAAGAATCATGCTATCTTTTTTCATTATCACAAAATTCTCATAGCAATTCACTATTTTAAACTAATGAAGTCTTTGGGGGTTTGATCATCATTAAATATATTATTGTTCAATTGTTTGAAGATAAAGGACCCAAGGTGCCTAGAACATTAACAACTCCAAATCTATTTTTTGTGTTTTTTTCTTTTATGAAATGAAAAACATTAATAACACTATGTTTTCTAACACAACAATTTTTGCAACCTCCTTTTTCTAATAACATACTCATACATTTACATGTGTAAGGATGACCTACAAAGAAGGGTTGATTATATAAGAAGAATAGGTTAGTCTAATAATTCTATAAATCTAGGAAGTTTATATTAGAATATTCTATTTGTAACTATTGGAGGTTTGGCTCCTCAACCATGGGTAAACCCTAACCCTCTAGTTAATTTCAATAGTCCACCATTAAACATTAATGTTAGAGGACCAGGTGAACAACAAGGGCCTAAAATAAATGAAAGGGGACATGGTGTACAAAAAAAAATCCAACTAGAAGGGGAAATGTATGTGTTACTATCAGATAACCTCTATAACTTGAAAGGTACAAATAATTAGATTTCACTAGTATTCCTAGAAATCCTAACTTCATTTCAAATGAAGCAAGAATTTATTTAATGAATCTTTCTAGGAATAGTGAACTTTCAAGAGAAGATCATCTAAAATAATTGTAAATCTAAATTGATGATTTTTAAATTGATGAAAAGATATTATTATGAAAATATTTATACAATGTTTAATTGATGACGCTAGAGATTGGTATAGATATTTTCTAGAGCTAAGTATAATTACATGGAATGAATTTAAAAGAAAATAGGGAAACATATGGAGATAAGATTTATCCTAGGTTTATAATTAATGAGTTTACTAATATCAACAAAGGATCAAATGAGCCAGTCTCTTATTTCAATGCTATATTTTCTAAAGTAATAAATAAAAATCCTCCATATTTGAGGCCTAATGAGTCTATATATTTATTCTTGTACTACAATTCCTAGGATGCCAAAATGGGATTTCTATTAAGAGACAAATACCCTCAAACTTTAAGAGATGCATTCAAAATGGCTATCCACATCAAGAACAAGTAGAGAGAACAAAGTAAGCTTCATAAGAGAAGTGATGTGAAAATATTGACTAGGAATAAAGAAGTTTCATTAGATGAAAAGTTGGATAAATTAATGAATTCCTTCAAAGATTTAAGTCATAAGATAGCTAAAAATGAGAAGGCCTTTCCCCATCATAATCTACACTATAATATGCATAAAATAGTTTCAAAATTATATGATCAACCTTATAAAACTGTATGGAATAATGGTTGGCCAATGCATAATAACCAGATCCATTAGTAAAGAGACTTTAGACCCTCTAAAAAAGCTGAGTAAACATTTATAAGACACATTGGTTTCTAGCTTTCTATTTGCCTCATTACCCATCATAATGTTTAGTTTCCTAGTATTTTAAGTCCTATGAAACCTCTGGAGATAAAAAAAATGATCTTGGTCATGATGTTCAATAGAATAATGATTATTACCAAAATATTAAAATAATTTCTACAAATTTATCCTCAATTGCCAATGAATATTCTTCTTTAGATGAATGTGAAGTTGAATTGGATATAAATGAAATAATATATTTCAAGGATGGTTATCAACAACAAATTTTCTCTAATGATGAAGAACAATATTTCAATGTTCATAGCCTTGAGTTAGCTAGTATTGAATTGAAACTAAGATGGCCCTCTAATGAGGATATTAGAACATTAACAGTTGTTAAAATTTTTAGGGCCAAGATAAACTATAATTCAAGAAATAAAGAAAATAATCTTGGTCAAGGGAATGTAGGTAGTATCTTTATCAATGAGAAGAAAAATGAAGAGATTTTTTCCAAGTGTAATGTCGTAGAATTGCACCTAGGGGCAATTCAACATTTTCGCATCTTGCCTAGCATTTATAACACCTTAGAAAAATTAATGGAAAAATCCCATGAATCAGAATTTTGTGATTTTGAATCCATGTGGACACATGGTGAAACGACAGAAGCCTAAAAAGGCATTTCCCAAAAACCTAGGCTTTGGATGCCTACGTGGCATGCAAACATCCGCACGGTATGTTAGTGTCCTGGTGGTTTTCTAAGTTTGAAACGGTGAATCTAGAACCCTGACCCTTGCAACACATGCCCTGGTAGTTAGGTCTCAAGTGAAATGGCTCTATTCCACCCTTGCATGCATGAAAACCCCCTTTTGGCTCTCATTTTGGGGTGGGAAGTCATCAATTGAAGCATTATCACTACTTTCTCTAGTCTTGGGTAGACTCTATCCTTGAATAGGAACACCTTCATAGGAAAATCCATGTCGGACTGAGGTCCCACAATAGCTACCAGCTCTCAATCAAGCATATAGTGGTGCATCTGTGTGCTCTAGAAGAGGTTCTTGACCGGTGGGTAATTCTCTCTCTCCCTATCACTCTTTCTTACTAGTTCATTTGCTACTTTGTGGTGCAGACTCTACTTTGAAGTGGGTTTTGTTTTCACCATGCACTTTGTTTACTTCCTTTACACTCTTTTCCAAACTTGGTTGTTCGTGGAGGTGGGAACACAAAAATGGGGGTTTGACTAAGGCAGACCCCTATACAGCCCCAACCTTTTCCCCTTAATCTTTTGTGTGCAAGTTATGAAGAGAAGCTTGGAGTAAAGATTCAGATGCACGAGGGTAATCTTGTTTCAATTCCTCTTGTATTTCCCTTTAATTTATAGCTTTATGTCGATTATTTGGTCCTTCAAGCTTTTGACCTGAGTCAAGAAGTGAGATTTAGTTTCATCTGCTTGAGGTTTTGCATTCTTCACAACTTAGGATTCCAACACATCTTGTGGACGATAGAGCACCATGTTGGCATCCTAAAACTGCATTTTTGTCTTTTGGCTGAAGGGCTCCTCAGCCAGAGATAGAAATCTTGAAGTCTTTCTCTTTTAGGGCTTGAGATTATTTTCTCGCCTTTCTTCATAGTTTCATCAATTCGTTCAGTTTGAGGTGTATAAGGGAAGTTCATTCCCTGTGATCTCTTGAGAATAAAGAGACCCGTGTGCAACAAATCTCTTTTATATCACATTTTGGTGAACCCGACGTGAAATGTCAGATCCGTTTTCATAATGTCGCATAGTCATAAGGATTCTTCCTCTGAACAAGATTTTGATATGTTTGAAGATTCTCTAGATGATTTCTTAGAAGCACTCTCCCCTATCTATAAATATTTTAAACAAACTCCTTCCTTTCCAATTGAGGAGTTATTAAATGTGGTAGTAGTTTATGTGACTCCTCCAAGCCCTAAGAAAACCATCATTTATGTGACCTCGACTAAGCCATTCCCTAGAGAGGACTATTTTGTCTATGGGATTTCATGTCGTAGCAATCCATCAGATTTATATTTGAGATTCATGAAATCTACTGACTCTACTTATAATTTTTTCAAGCATACATACCCTACAAGAAGAAACAAACAGAACTTGGAACAACTGTCCATTCGTGCATCACAACCTACATAAACTCCTACTTATTTACCACTATCTCAACCTACCCTTCCTTCAGCTCCTAAACTTGTGATCAAAGCACAAAGTGATTATGATCTTATTGAGCAACTTCATGTTACTCTAGCTAAGATCTCACTTTGGGATTTGCTTCAAACCACTCTCGTTTATCAAGAGATTCTATAGGAAGCCTTACAAAAGATTCTCTTGCCTGCCTCTGCTAGGCCTATAGACGTTGATGCATTGATGGCACATATTCGAGTAGATTCACTGAATATTACATTCCATCCATAAGAAATCTTGCCTCTGGATGTGTAGAAACAAGAACCTTTGATGATTATAGTAAACATTAACAAAATTGATATTAGGTGTACCCTCATTGACACTGGCTTAGCTCTGAATGTTTGCAATATAGATCTACTGCCTAAAATTAAAGTTGATTCATCTTCTTTAGCAACTTATTCCTTGTACATTTGCGAGTTCAATAATGCTGGTAGCCAAGCTCTAGGTATAATAATGCTACCTTTGCAGTTGGGTCCTGTTACCTTACCTATGTTGGTCTATGTAATGCCCAGCCCATTACCATATAATATTCTTTTAGGAATACCTTGGCTTTTTTGGATGTTGAGGTTATGTTGTTGATATGTGGTTGTCATTGATGTCAACACTATTAGCATAAATGGATTGAAGGTTGTCTATGTCAAGGATATTGAGAAAATTGTAATAAATATATTGTAGGTAGTTTGTGAAGCTGAGAAGGTCAGAGTGATGACAAGTTTTATACATTTATGGTCAGAATGCCCACGTTAAAGGGTTTTTTTTTTATCCTATCTAGTATGTTGTCTGAAAGTTTTAGAGGTGCACATCAAGAATTGAGAAAGCTATGAAGTTTTGTGTTCCTACAGTTATTCAGTTACTGTAGTAGATTTTTTTGGAAGATGTGATTGCAATTCTGATAAATTGAGTTGTTGCATACATTCTTGAGATGTTTAGTGATGTTTCTAGTTCATGGTCTATTAGTGTGGTACACCTGCGTTGATCGGTGTGTTCATGATCAAATATTTTCCTTTGTGTATTCGAGATTTCATGTTCTTGGCTAACATGATGATGGTAGTGTGTTGCAGATCCTTATGGATTAATATTTTATCATTTGGAATGTTTGAGGATGTTGATTTAGGTCCTCACTATGTTGTGATCAACTTAGTTTGGTGCGCATTACATTTTTTTCATGAAATTGGGCCAACAGTTATAATTTATTCTTTATTTGTGGTCGATAGAGTTGTTGATGTAAATTCATGTAGCGGATATATAAGAGAAATTGTTTCCTCATTTTAGTGTGCGTGGAAGTGTGAGTGTGTGGTGTATATGTGAAATATGTGAATAAAGATCAAATCGTTTGAATGTAGAGCAGAGTGTGAAGAAGATTGAGCGAAGTGTGAAGAAGTGTTTCTATACCTAATCGAAACTGTAATCAAGCTTTTGTAGAAGATAATTTCTCAGCTCAACCTCATCAGATGGATTTAATCTGATTATTTTTTGTAAGGCAATGAGCCTTCCCTTTGAGCAGTGAGCTTTAGGTAGTGTGCTTGAATGCATGTGCATTCCCTATTCATTTCTTTCGTTATACTTATAACAAGGTATAATCTTGTGGACTAACATCCGCCATGGTTTTTCCCCTTATAGGGTTTCCATGTATAAAATATTGGTGTTCATGTGTCTCTGATGTGTTGTTGATTTATGTTTTTGTTGTTAATTATCAGATCTGAGATTAAAGGTTGATTAAGGTTGAATAAGTTTAAATTTTGTAACAACTGATTCACCCCCCCTCTCAGTTGTCTACCCTTGTTTTTCCAACAATTGGTATCAAAAATAGTTCCTTTGAATAATTTTAATAGCTTGAGGTGATACGAGATGGAATCATACAAGAAGGATAGTCCTAGATTCAATGGTAGAAACTACTCTCTATGGAAAGTCATAATGGAGTGTCATTTGAAGTGCATTGGTAAGACTTTCTAGAAGATTACAAAGAATGCATATACTATTCCTTAGAATGGTCCCTCTACTGTTGATGAGATCAAAGAAGTAGAAACTAATACCAGGTCTATAGAAGAATTGCTAAGTTCTTTGATAGATTCAGAGATGACAAATGTGATAGGTCCGAAGACTGCACATGAGATTTGGAAAAAAATGGAAACATTGTATGAAGGGGATGCACTAGTGAAAGTTGCTAAGCTAAAAAGTCTGAAAGGCAAGTGGGAGAACATGAAGATGAGTGAATATGAAAACACCTTTTCTTTCATGAAAAAGGTAAATGAACTAGTGATGGGCATTAGATGTGTCAGTGGAATCTTGGAAGAAGATGATATTGTGGCTAAAATACTTAGATTTGTGCCTACTTCTTACAAAACAAAAGCTCATTCTATTGAGGAGCTTAGGATAGTAACAAATCTAACAAGAGACATGTTGATTGGAAAATTTGATGCCTTTGAGTTGAGTGAATTTGGTGAATCTTCTCCTAAGACTAAGTTTGCATTCAAGGCTACTGTATCAAGAAAAATCCAACAGAGATATCATCTAAGAGAGAGATCTAGTAAGACATTCAAGTATGAAGATGAAATGAAACTGATTGAAGATGAAGAAAAAGAGCTAGAAGAACTGGAAGCACAGATTGTGAAAAGAGAAGGTAGAGGACAAGGTAAGTACAAGGGAAAGTTTCCTATTAAATGTTTCTCTTGCAGTAAGATAGGTCATTTTTCATCAAGGTGTCCTGAAATATTTTCTAAGTATAAACCTGATAAGACTAGATTTCAAAAGAAATTTTATTATGCTAAAGAAGGTGTTACTAATGATGAATCTGATAAAGAAACTGGAAATGAAGATGAATGGGTATTCATTGCTATCAAATAAAATGGTTCAGTGTCCATTGAATCAGCTAGTAATTAAAATATTGAGAAATATCTTGCAACCAAGATTGATGAGAAGGATGAGTGGGTGATTGAAAATGGATGCTCACATCATATGACTAGTGACAAAAGAAAGTTTCTAAGCTTGGAAAAATATGATGGTGGTGTTGTAAGATTTGGAGACAACAATGTTGTTGTGATTTGTGGCAGAGCCACTATTTCTCTTGGTGGTAAATGTAATATTGATGATGTTCTATATGTTGAAGGTGTAAAGCACAATTTGTTGAGTGTTGGATAGATGGTTGACAAAGGCTACAATATTCAGTTTAAAGATGGTAAGTGCAGGATATTGGGAAGCTTAGGAAATGTGATTGCTTCAGGTACAAAGACAAGAGGTAATATTTTTCACTTAAATGCTTCTAGTGAAAGTTGTTTTATTGCTCAAGTTGATGTAATCTGGTTATGGAATAGAAGCTTACGTCATGTCAATTCTGATAAAATTGTCAAAATAAACTCCACACAAACAATCAGAGATCTACCTAAGTTACTGAATCCTACTAACACTATATGCAAGGAATGTCATATGGGAAAGAAGACAATAATTTTATTTTGAAGAAAACAACATCATTCTAATGGAGTACTGGATTTGGTACATACTGGTCTATGTGGTGCATATAGAATCAGAAGTCTACAAGGAGAAAGGTACTTTATGTTGCTTATTGATGATTATTCTAGAATGGTATGGGTTGCTTTCGTAAGAGAAAAACATGAGGCATTAGAGAAATTCAAAAGCTTCAAATCTTTGGCAGAGAATGAGACAGGTTTGAAGATCAAATCTTTGATAACAGACAAAGGTGGTGAATTCACTTCCCAGGAGTTCAATTCATTTTTTGAAGAGCATGCAATAAAAAGACAGTTATCTACTACCCAGACCCCTCAATAGAACAAAGTTGTTGAGAGAAAGAACAAAAAAAAATTAGATGCTACTAGAACTATGATGTTGGAAGGTAATGTTCCTCATTTCTATTGGAGAGAATTTATAAGTAGTGCTATGTATACTATCAACTGGGTGAATGTCAATGGTAATTCTAGTAAGACTCCTTTTGAGTTGTGGTTTGGTTATAAGCCTACTGTTAAATATTTCAAAATATTTGGAAGTAGATGTTATATTAACAAATATGAATATATTGGAGATTTTGATGCTAGAAGTGATGAAGGAATATTTTTGGGTTACTCTACTAAGAGAAAATCATATCAATGTTACAATAAAATATTGAAGAAAATGGTTGAAAGTGCAAATGTCAGAGTTGATGAAGACATTGTCAGATCATCCAAGTATTGTGGATATGATTCAGATGACCAAAAATATAGTATTGATAATGGAAAGAATGCACAAAACATAATCAAATTTAGAGTGTTCTGGTGGATCAAGAAAATATTGAAGGAGAAGATAGTGTAAATGCAGAAGAAAGAACAAAAGAACCCAAAATTCCAAGGTATGTAGAGCAAAGTCATTCTGAAAGTCAGATCAAAGGAAACAACAACAAAGGTGTGCAGACTAGAAGAAGAATTGCAGAAGAATATTGTCTGATATCCAAGACTAAGCCTAGCAATATCAATGAAGCGTGTAAAGATGAATATTGGATGGAAGCAATGAAGGAAGAACTGATGTAGATAGAGAAAAATGATACATGGATTCTTGTTCCTAGACACCAAGACAAAAATGTGATTGGAACCAAATGGGTCTTTCGAAATAATTTGAATGAGCAAGGTGAAGTAGTTAGAAACAAAGCAAGATTGGTATGTAAAGGATACTCACAGATGGAAGGTATTGATTTTGAAGAAACCTTTTCCCTTATTGCAAGAATTGAAGATTTAAGGTTATTTCTTGATTATGATACTTTCAAGAATTACAAAGTCTATCAAATGGATGTAAAGTCAACATTCTTGAATGGTGAATTAGAAGAAGAAGTTTATGTTGAGAAACCAGATGGATTTCAACTGATTGATGAAAAAGACATGGTTTTTTGATTGAAGAAAGCTCTATATGGACTCAAACAAGCCCCTAGAGCATGGTATGCTAGACTAGATGAATACTTGTTGAAACTTGGATTCAATAAAGGCACTACTAATAGTAATATGTATTTCAAGTTGGATTAGGATAAAGAATTGATAATTGAA
Organism: Sequoiadendron giganteum; assembly: GCA_007115665.2. Classification (NCBI taxonomy): domain Eukaryota; kingdom Viridiplantae; phylum Streptophyta; class Pinopsida; order Cupressales; family Cupressaceae; genus Sequoiadendron; species Sequoiadendron giganteum. Next base: position 845,426,802 of record CM021100.1, on the reverse strand, counting down.
TTCTTTGTTGGTGACATTATTTTTGAAGGTGATGATGACCTATGTATGAAGCTTGTTGATGAAATGAAAAGTGAATTTGAAATTCCAATGATAGGAGAATTGAAATTCTTTTTATGATTGCAAATAACTCAGCTAGATGATGGAATCTTTATTTTGCAGTCCAAATATGTAAGAGAGTTATTGAAAAAGTTTGGCATGGAAGACTCAAAGCCAGTTGGTACACCCATGGTAATTGGATGCAAGCTAACATAGAATGATGATTCTCCTAAGGCTAATCAAACAAGATATAGGTCAATGATTGGTTGATTGCTATATTTAACTTAGACTAGACCAAACATTATGAATGTTGTGTGCATGGTAGCTAGATATCAAGTTGATCCAAAGAAATCACATGTGACTACAATAAAGAGGATTTTTAAATACTTAAAAGGAGTAGTTGATTTTGGTATTTGGTATCTTGAGGATGATGATCTTACTTTGAATGCCTTTATAGATGTAGATTGGGTAGGAGATGTGGATGACAGTAAAATTACAAGTTGTGGTGCATTCATCTTGGGGAAGAAGCTGGTGTCTTGGTTAAGTAAAAAGAAGAACTCCATTTCTTGATCTACTACTAATGCATTATATATTGTTGTTGTAAACAATTGTACCCAAGTGTTGTGGATGAAGCAGATGCTGAGAGATATCAAAGTTGAGTATGATGAGACTATTTCCACATTTTTTGACAATTCAAGTGCCATAAACATTTCTAATAATCCGGCACTACACTAAAAAACAAAACATATATCTATCAAGTATCACTTTTTGAGAGACAATGTGAGTGATAAAGAGGTCAGATTGGAATATGTGCCCACTAACAAACAAATTGTAGATATATTTACTAAACTGTTACCTAAGGATACTTTTGAGTATCTCAGAGGTAAGTTAGTGGTGATTTCCCCTCCTAAACTGAACTAATATGCAAGTCTTTGCATCAATATGTGCACCTACAATTAGATTTTGTTTTGGATTGATGTTGTGGTGGCTGCTACTCAGGGGGAGTAGTCAGATGATTTAGATGATATGTGATTCAGAGCTTATGTACCTTTTCCATTGATATCAAAGGGGGAGAAGAGCAATGTTAAAAATATTTGTAGAAGAAAGGGGGAGAAGTGCAATAAGTACTAAGAGGGAGAAGGTGGAAGAGCAATGTAAGGAAGAGAAGAACACGTTGAGAAGAGTTAGTTGTGTTGATGGTATTTTTCACACCATGTGTTTCCATCAATTCCAAAGGGGGAGATTATTGGATGCTGAGGTTATGTTGTTGATATGTGGTTGTCATTGACATCAACACTATTAGCATAAATGGATTGAAGGTTGTATATGTTGAGGATGTTGAGAAAATTGTAATAAATATATCGGAGGTAGTCTGTGAAGCTAAGAAGGTCAGAGTGATGGAAATTTTTGTACATTGATGGTCAGAAGGCATGCATTAAAGGGTTTTTTTTTTTGAGCCTATCTAGTATGTTGTCTAAAAGTTTTAGAGGTGCACATCAAGAATTGAGAAAGTTATGAAGCTCTGTGTTCCTACAATTATTCAGTTATTGTAGCAGATGTTTCTAGAAGGTGTGATTGCATTTTTGATTAATTGAGTTGTTGTGTGTATTCCTGGTATGTTCAATGATGTTTCTAGATCATGCTATATTAATGTGGTATGTCCGTATTGATTGTATGTTCATGATCGAATATTTTCCTTTGTGTATTTGAGTTTTTATGTTCTTGGACAACATGATGATGGTAGCATGTTGCAAATCCTTATGGATTAATATTTTATCATTTGGCATGTTTGAGGATGTCGATTTAGGTCATCACTATGTTGTGACTAACTTAGGTTGGTGTGAATTAAGTTTTTTTCATGAAATTAGGCCGACAGTTATAATTTATTCTTTATTTGTGGCTGACAGAGTTGATGTAAATTCATGTAGTGGATATATAAGAGTGATTGCTTCCTCATTTTAGTGTGTGTGGAAGTGTGAGTGTGTGGTGTATATGTGAAATTTGTGAATAAAAATCAAATCATTTGAATGAAAAGAAGAGTGTGAAGAATATTGAGAGAAGTGTGAAGAAGTGTTATGTGCCTAACCGAAACTATCATCAAGCTTTTGTAGAAGCTAATTTCTCAGTTCAACCTAATTAAATGGATTTAATCTGATTATTTTATGTAAGACAGTGAGCCTTCCCTTTGATTAGTGAGCTCTATGCACTATTCCCGAATGCATGTGCATTCCCTATTCATTTCTTTCATTATACTTCTAACAAGGTATAATCTTGTGGACTAACATCCACCGTGGTTTTTCCCCTAATAGGGTTTCTACATATGAAATATTGATGTTCATGTGTCTCTGATGTGTTGTTGATTTATGCTTTCACTATTAATTATTAGATATGAGATTAATGGTTGAATAAGGTTGAATAATTTTAAATTTAATAACTAATTCACCCCCCCTCTTAGTTGTCTATCCTTGTTTTTCCAAAAGGATTCATGATATGGGTGCAGTAACTTCTACCCTACATCATTCCTTAAAGTTTGTTTCTAACAATCAGGTGGTTACAATTAAAGAAGATCCATAGGCTATGCACCTTTTCTTACTAGCCACTACTGGTCGTAGTTTGGCCACACCCACTCTCAAGAATTGCATTCCCTCCTTAACCGTTGATGCTATTGCATGTTCCTCATTGATACCCTCTATGGGAGTTGTCCCCTGAGCGAGTATTGACCAAGGTGAACTGCCTAGAGAAAAATATTTTAAATCTCCCTCATCTTTTTTGTCATCTCGCCAATCAAATGCTCTCTTAGGTGATGAAATGGGTTCCTTGAACTTCTCTGAATTATTCATAGCAAAGTATAAGTCAGACCCCTTAGGTATAGAATTTATAGGTCCTGCTAACATGAGGATGAGTGACCCTCCCATTGAGGAAGAGAAGTGTGATCCTATTCATGAGACCGCTCCTCCCTAGGAAAGTGAATCCACTCCTGTAAAGAGGGTTAATGTTTTTGAATCGAGTAAGGGAAGTGGGACCACTCCCGTAGAAAATTTCAACATCCATTGGTGGAAAGAGATGCTCTATGTGGAGCTGCTCCCTCTTGAAGTTCTACAAACTCGTTATGGGTTTGGTTAAGAACTCACTTCTCGGTATGGCTATGGGAAGAAAGGACTAGGACGTATCGAGCAAGGAATATAGGTCCCTATCTATTTTAAGAAATGATAATGCTATCTAGGTTTGGGATGCCTTGTTGAACAGTCTAGACAAAAACCTTTGTGGAGTGTTAATATGATTTTGGCCAAATCATTAAGCTTGGTCCATCCTGAGTAGATAGAAGAAAGGGGACAAGCTGAAAAAGTCCTTGTGGATGTCTTCTCTTCGGATGAAGCATTAGGAGAATTTTTGGGTGCTTACTCTCTATTTCCTCCTTATCATCACAACAAAAGGATTCTTGTATCGCTTACATAAACAATCATACTTTAGAGAATCCATTCTTGGCATTGATGAGGAAGACCCTCTATCCAATGTCAACGATGATATTCTGATATCTCATCTCGAGGACCGTAGCTCTCTCCTTAAAGGAGATACTGTTGAAGTCCCCGTGGATACTAAATCTTCAGAAAAGGTAATCAAGATTGGGAAGTGCCTCTCTTCCAAGGAAGCAGATGATTACTCTACTCTCTTGCATACTCACCTTGATATATTTTCTTGGATGTATGAGGATATGCCTGGTATTGATGAATCCATAGTGGTCCATAATATCGGTCTATGCTCCGACGCCAAGCCCATTAAGCATAAAATTTGAAAGAACAATCCTAGGGTAGCTTTAATGGTCAAGATCGAGATAGAGAAGCTATTGAAAGTAGACTTTATCTGTTCTATTGACTACTCTCCTTGGATTTTGAATATAGTTGTTGTTAGCAAACTTGACGGTCATATTTGTATATGCATTTACTTTCAATACCTTAACAAGGCTTCTCTTAAATATGATTTTATGTTACCTAATATAGATATGATTGTGGAAAAGACCGTAAGTCATGCATTGTTATCTTTTATGGATGGCTTCTCGGGTTATAATCAGATCTGTATTAACCCAGATAATTAGTACAAGACAACCTTCACTACCCCTTGGGGGAATTTCTTCTATGTGGTCATGTCCTTTGGTTGAAAAAATGCAAGATCAACTTACCAATGAGCGATGACCCTAATATTTCATTATTTCATTCATAAAATCTTAGAAGATTATGTTGATGACATCTTGGTGAATTTTGTGAATCATCAAGATCATGTGAGGAATCTTAGTCTTATCTTCGAAAGGCTTCAACTTTACAAGATGAGACTCAATTTCCATAAGTGTGTCTTCAGTGTAGACACTGGAAAGCTTCTTGGGTTTATAGTCTCTTATCATGGGATCAAAGTCGACACAAAATAAGATTGATGCTATTGTTAACATGCCTCCACCAAGGAACATCACCGATTTTCAAATTTTACAAGGGAAGATTCAAGAAATTCGTAGATTCATATCTTAGTTGGCTGATTGTACGCTCCCTTTCACTCATTTACTGAAAAACAATGTTTGCTTTATATGGGATGAAGAATGTCAAAAAGCTTTTGAATCTATCAAGGCTTATTTGACCAACCCTCCTGTATTGATGTCAGTTATGCAAGGTAGACCCTTCCTTCTTTACCTTGTTGCATTGTCGTATGCTTTGGCATCCCTGCTAGCTCAGTATGATGACACATGAAGAGAGAGCGGTCCACTACATTAGCCACATCCTCATCAATTATGAGACCCATTATTCATCCATGTAAAATTAGTGCCTTGCTATTGTATTCGCTATGTAGAAGTTGAGGCACTACCTCCTCCATGCCAAAACCCACGTCATAGTAAAAATAGATCTTTTGAAACATTTTTTCTCTAGCGTTGACCTTCCTAGAAGATTAGCGAATTGGGTTATGTTGCTTTTTGATTTTGATATAAATTTTTTCACTCAGAAATCGGTAAAGGGACAAGTAGTTGTCGATCAATTGGTAGACACTCCCTCATCTTGCTCCTTCCTTGGGTTGGACCTATTCTGTGATGAGAATATTTTTACAATCAACTATGACCTTCAATGGAAGATGTACTTTGATGGATCAAGGTGTCAAACTGGTTCTATAGCAGGTGTGGTCCTCATATCCCTCAAAGGAAAACTGGTCCCCCTATCCTTTCTATTAGATTTTCCTTGCATTAAAAATATCACACAATATGAAGCTCTTATTACTAGTTTACATGTCACAATTGCATTGAAGATTAAACATCTTTGTATACTAGGTGACTCTGAACTTATTGTGAATCAGATCACAGGAACTTATCAAGCTAATCAAATTAAATTATCCCAATATCGAGACCTCACTTTGTTTCTGCTCAATCATCCTTCCTCTTTCACGATAAACATTATGCCTAGGAGAGAAAATCAACATGTGAATTCCATGGCGAGCATTGCTTCCTTGGTACCTTCAGAAGAGGATACGAAGGAATATCACTTTGTGGTTCAGGTCATGGAAAACCCTGCGGTTCTCGATCAACCTGAGCCCAAGTCTCTAGTTTTATTTCATGCAAATTCGGGAGAGTGGTTCTCTAGTGTCTACAACTACTTAAAGATGGGAAACTTTCCTAGTGACATGATGAAAAGCGATCACACTCATATACAAAATATTTCAGCTTGTTACATCATCTTATTGAATGTTCTTTATCAAAAAGGTTATAATGGATTGTTGCTAAGATTCCTCACTAAAGCAGAAATACCCCTTGCCCTTAAAGAAGACCATGTAGGCTCTGGGGGTGGACACTTCGGTGGTAGACCCTTGGTGAGGAAACTGCTACACATGGGATACTATTGGCAGATGATGGAACAAGATTCCTTTGGATTTTTCAAGAAGTGCCTTCAATGTCAACAACATAGATGCCTTATCCATGCTCTTTCTTAGGAGTTGCAAAATCAAACTTCCCCTTGGCCCTTCGCAAAATGGGGGTTGGATATTATTGGAAAAATATCACCTCCTTCTTCCAAAGGACATACCTTTATCATTACTACTATAGATTATTTCACAAAGTGGGTTGAAGCTATTCTACTTCGATCCATGAATGATGAAACTATCTGTAGCTTCCTCTTAAACAACATCATTTCTTGTTTTGGGCTGCCTTCTACGCTTGTTTTTGATAATGGCACACCATTTAAAAACAAGGAAGTAAAGTAGTTATTGGAGAAGCTTTATATTCAACATAGGTTTTCTACACCATATTTTCCATAATTCGATGGCCAAGCAAAAGCTTCTAATAAAACACTTGAACTCATTCTTCATAAAATAGTTAATAAAAATGGCAAAGATTGGCATATTGAGCTGAAATATGCTTTGTGGGATTATCACATGAGTGTTCACATGACAACAGGAATGACACCTTATAACCTTGTGTATGGTGCATAAGCTATCATGCCTTTGGAGTTGGAAATTCCATCTTTGCAGGTTTACCTTAGAGGGTTGATTGATGATGAAACCTATCGAGTTCACCATTTGCATTAGCTAGAGATGCTCGATGAGTTTCATTTATAAGCCCTTGATCATCTTAAAGCTTATCAGTGATCACTATCAAGATAATATAATCAAGGTGTGTTTCCTAGGACCTTCAACCTGGGAGACCTAGTTCTATATGAAAATCCGCGAAACATAAATGCATCGCCCGATCAGAAAGGGAAGTTTAGTCCTAACTGGTTAGGTCCTTATGTCATGGTTTCTATGTATGGTTCGGGTGCCTATGAATTATCGTCTATGGATAGAACACCTTTAAAAGAGCCAATTAATGTGATGCATCTTCGTCGATACTATGAATAGTGTCCTAATATGTCACATATGTGGCGTTCTCCTTGAAGGGTAGTAATACTACATATGTTAACATTGACTCATTTTCACATCATTAATTTTTGTGTGTTTATGACATGACCATATGTGTGTGCATGTAATAAATACATACATATGTGTGTCTAACAATGCCATATATCCATACATCACATTAAATCCTTTTAAAGTAATTAGATCATCATAGCATTCAATTAACATGTAACCAAACGTGTTTAATTAAATCATGATTAGCATCTAATGAAAGCATACATCCATATAAAAAAATAACATCCATAGCATGAGCATACATGAAAATAGAAAACATACACATAAACAAAGCCATGATACTGAAATCGATGTATATATGTATATATGTCCAATGTATGAATCAGATGTCATGTACATGTATCGGGCCACTACTATAAAAAATGAGTGGCTACTGAATATGTGTCTATACAAACGATCTACAAGTATATATGTGTATCTATATGCAGCTATAAAAAAGGGACTCCTATCCCCATGGCCCATGGCTCCCCAAGCCCTTTGGCTCTAGTGGCCTCTCTAGTACCCTAGGAGGAGGTTGTACAGTGGTGTGTGACTGGGATCAATGTGAGCATGATGTAGATAAACCCGCCCATATCCCTCTAATCTCCCCCTACAGTGAAAAAATGTCCATCTTCACCTAGATGAGATCCTACTATAGCTATTGAACATCTGTCAGGATCATAGTTGTTGGTTGCATGTCGAGCTCATTGATGCATATCTAAAGAGCATCACGTATCACATCGACCCTCCTCATTATCGCATCTCGCTCGACGAGCACCATCTATAGCTCCCTCGATAGCTGATCTCGCAGTCCCTACATGGTTGTCATCTCTATAGTTAGCTGCACCACCTCCATGCCCTGCTCCTCATATGTAGTCCTCATACATGCTACTAGCTCAAAAGTGGGAGCATGCCTCCCTACAGAAATTGGCTGGTAGGCCTCAAAGATTGTCCCCTAGATTGACATGATAGGGGCCACCTCTGAAATACATTGAGCTATAAGCCCAATCCATCCCTGTGTGTCCTCTATAATCAGAAAGAGAGAAACATGAATTAGTATCACATGGCATGTATATACATAAACATAAAACAAAAAAATGGAAAGCATGAGAATAACAATAATGTAATATGTATACTTGGATCCCCTAGCTACCATGTAGGATTAGGGTGTGGATTGATGCTAGGGCCTGCACCGCCGGTATCGATGGATGACCCTGGCAACACTAACGCTACTACTGCTGGGATGGTGGAAATTGGTGGTGCCAATGAGATAGGGGTAACTAAGGGGGAGCTAATCTCCTCTGCTGCCTCAGCCTCATAGGCATCACCTCCTCCGCCTCCTCCTCTGCATTACCCTATTGGTGACCTCTCCTCATGTCCCATGGAGGTTGGTGGGGAATTTCCTCTTATGGGCCAAGGTCCCCTCTCAGAGCACCCTCATCAAAAGTTAGAGCAGGACGATGCCTCTCCCACCATCGTGTGTAATCTAATACTACCTCGACATTATCTTCCATCACCATGGCTAGCAGATCATGATCTGGCTCATCATCATCCAAGAAGATGATGTTTGTAATGGAAGGGCAAGAACGATCACCTAACCTTGCTATATTATGGTGTGCCCTAGTGTATGTGGGCACATTTGGCAGTATGGTCTGAACATGGTCATGCTTCTACATGACCCGACTCTAGTAATACAGAACGATAATATATTCACTGTGACCAACCAAAAAATGGTCCAGTTGTAGGTTCCTAAAGAATCGACTGTCATCGACCCACCTAAAATATTGGTAGGGTCTCTAGCAAACCTCTCCCGTAGTAACAGTATCAAACTATAGCCTCCAAAACTGTAGGTCCCCGAAACGCCACTAACCTGTCATGTCATACCAATGGCCATCGGGACCTGATACGATCATTGCTAGGGAAAATTGACTAGTTGGGTGCACCTGATGTGGGTGAAATCCCACACCTAAAAAAGTGTGCATGTTGTAATATTGTGATACTCATAATGAACGTACCACCCAAACTCCTGGTATAGGTGCGCTAGCATACTACGACCCAAAGTAAAAAAATTCCTATGCTCAACCATCTCTTTGATGATAGGGACGAGGCCTTCATGTAGGTGTGAGCCTAGCCCATCTATGGTGATATGGAAGGTGGCTATGACTACCATCACCTAGCATAACAATGATGATGTGGTCCTCGCTTGGTCATACCAGTGTCATTTTTGCAATCTATCCTCCCTGTGTAGTAGAGGATTCCCCTGCAAGGCTCCTACATCAACTGAGTATCATCTAGCACCACCCACCATCTGTGGATGGGTAGCTCCAAGATCTAATAGACATCCCCGAGAGTGATATTCATCTCTTTGCATGGAAATTGGAAAGATGATGTAGTGGTGTCCCACCACTCCATCAAAGCGGTGAGCATCCCCTTGTGATATCACATCTCTGGCATAGTGAATACATGCCAGAGAGCGACTCGCTCCAAGTGTGTAATCTCATCTTGCAAAAGGTGATCCCTCTGCTCATGGAAAGGTTAAAACTCTTTCCCTCTAGGATGCTCTCGAATCTTTGGATACTCTTGCAAAAATTTAAAAAAGGTTCTAAGTCAGAAACATCATCATGATAAGAAAACATGTCAAGGGACACATGCAAGTCGTGCAAACATCTGCACACCATGTATACATCCCGGATCACCATGGTCACCTAGAGGACACCAGTGCATCCTTAGGATGACAGGCTAGATTTGGGACCCCAGCGTGTGTCCCAAATGACAATGCATGTTGAGAATGTAAGCGTAGATTTAAGATGCCTACACACCTCGATAAGTGGAAAAATTCAAAAAATTAGCTAAAATGCATGAAAATCTAGGCTAAGAGGCCTACCTAGTCAACCTTGTGATCCTCGATGATGTCCTCTTGTAGCTTCTCTAGCCTCAACACCTCATACATTCTCTTGCTCAAAATTTTTCTGACTTTTTTCTCACAAAAAAAAGTCAACAATCTGCTCACAGTGAATAGTGAAAATGACCCTTCTAGGGGCCCACCTAGGTATATATAGTCCCCTCGGGGCCCATTTTTCCTAGAGCTTGTGGCCCTCAGTTTCTCCTAACTTTACCCCACCATGTTTGGGGAAAACTAAGGAGGGTGCATATAATCACCTCTTGATCATATTTTTTCTCCGAATCAACCACTTTTTCTTGATCATTCTTCTCTTTGTGGTAGTTTCTTCTGATTTTTCAAAAATTGACTCAAAATTTTAGTTTTGGAGGATACAATTTTGTTTTTTTTGTTGTGCTCAAGATTTGAGGGCATCCTTGGTACTGATTAGCTCAACCTCAGTGACCTTTGCGATTCCTCTTTCTGGCATGCATTTCCATAAAATTCAAAGTTTGGGTGAATTTTTTTTATTTACTTTAGTGAGGCTTATTTTTTTCCAAAATTGAGCCGACTAAATTGGGGGAAAAATGTAATGTTGCTGAATTACACCTAGGGGCAATTCCATATTTTCACATCTTTCCTAGCATTTATGATACCTTAGAAACATTAATGGAAAAATCCCATGAGTCAGAATTTCATGATTCTAACTCCATGTGGACACATGGCAAAATGACAAAAGCCTGACAAGGCATTTCCTGAAAACCTAGGCTTTGGATGCCTGTGTGGTGCACGAACGTCCACGCAATGCGCTAGCATCTTGGTAGTTTTCTAAGTCTAAAATGGTGAATCTAGAACTCTGACCCTTGCGAAACATGCCTTGATGGTTAGGTCTCGACTGAAACAGCTTTGTGCCAACCCTTGCATGCATGAAAACCCCCTTTTGGTTCTCATTTTGAGGTGGGAAGTCATCAATTAAAGCATTATCACTACTTGCTCTAGTCTTGGGTAGGCTCTATCCTTGAATAGCAACACCTTCATAGGTGAAGCCATGCCAGACTGAGGTCCCCCTAGTAGCTATCAGTAGCTACCAACTCTCGAGCAAGCACATAGCGGTGCGCCCATGTGATCCGGATGAGGGTCTTGACTCGTGGGTAACACTCTCTCTCCCTATCACTCTTTCTTACTAGTTCATTTGCTACATTTTGGTGTGAGATCTAATCCAAAGTGGGTTTTGTTTTCACCACACACTTTTATTTACTTCAATTACACTCTTTTCCAAACTTGGTTGTCCTTGGAGGTGGGAACACCAAAATAGGGGTTTGATTGAGGCAAACCCTACACAACCCCAACCTTTTCCCCTTGATCATTTATGTGCAAGTGATGAAGAGAAGCTTGGTGTAAAGATTCAAATGCATGAGGGTAATCTTGTTTCAATTCCTCTTATATTTCCCTTTAATTTCTAGCTTTATGTCGACTATTTGGTCCTTCAAGCTTTTAACCCGAGTCAAGAAGTGAGATTCAGTTTCATCCACTTGAGCTCCTGAGTTCTTCATGGCTTACGATGCCAACGCATCTTGTGGATGACAACGTGTCGTGCTAGCATCCTGAAACTATGTTGCCATCTTTTGGCCGAAGGGCTCCATAGCCAAAGATAGAAATCTCAAAGTCTTGCTCTTTTGGGGCCTGATGTTATTTTCTTGCCTTTCTTCACAGTTTCATCGATTCATTCAATTTGAGGTGTATAAGGGCAATTCATTCCTTGGTGATCTCTTGAGAATAAAAAGACCTATGTGTAGTGAATCCCTCTTATATCACACCAAGAAATAAAAATATTGAAACTAAAGGAAGGAAATTTGACATGCCTGGTGATGAGATCGTATCACCTCTAGTAAAAACTAATTATTAGAGCATGAAGTTGAACAAGAAAAGTTAAAGGAAAACCTGCACAAAAGGATACTATTTTAAAGAGAGGGAAGAGGTAAATTTTCTTGTCCCAACTATTGATCTAGTTTTTAATATATCCAAATATGTGCCAGTGGATATGGAACAAATTATTTTTCAAATCAATATTTCAGTTCCTCTACTAGAAATGATTAGGATTAATGAACACAAAGATATGGATCTAGTTGTTATTAGGGATTCTTCAACAAGTGCTTCTAGTACTGCAAACGCTATTATTCAAAAAACAAAGGACAAGAAGAAAATAAATAAGGTTGAAAGTAATGATTATATTCCTAAAATACTAAAGGTATACCTAGGAACCATAATGAGATATTGTCCCTCTCAAGTGGATCCATTTTATGTTATAATGTTGATTAATGGTAAGATGGTAAGAAACTAGATGATAGAATCTAGTGCTTCTACAAATGTGATACCACTGTTTGTTATGAACCAATTGGGATTACAAGTCATTAATTCTTATGGAAAAATATTAGATTCAAGGGAGGTACCAATCATTGGTATCATGAAAGATATAATTAAAATTGGTTGCCTTCTCAAAGACATATACAACATGAATGTTAGTGTGGTTGAAACTCCACCCCAATATGAGATGCTATTATCAAGAAGATGGTAAAAAACTATGGTTGGAAGTATATATATGGATTCCTCATATGTTATCATCCCAATAAATGGAATATATGTGAGACTAGATGGAGAAAAAATTTCTCCAAATGTGGAGGATGTTGAGAAACATGAACAAGTTTGTTTCCTTGATATGTTGATATGGATAATTTTTGAATCAAGGTAAGTTAGCCCGAGCAACAAAAATAAGATCATCTTTCATATGAGGTTCAAGAAATGGCCAATGCAATATAATTAATACATTTTGATGGTTCTTGTTCCAAATTTGGATTAGGAATTGGAGTGGTACAAGTGTTTCACCAATTGGTAATTATTTCAAGTTTTTTTCACTCTACAATTTGAATGTGCCAATAATGGTGTAGAGTATAAGGCATTATTCCTAGGTTTAAATTTAGCAATTAAGAATGGAATAAAAAATTATCCTTAGGTGATTTTGAATTGATTGTGTCCCAAGTTAGATTTAAGTGTGCATATAAATATAAAAGACTAAAATAGTATAGATCTCCTATATGGGACACAATTGAGCTTATTGATGCATTCTCTATAGATTGGGTAGAAAGGAAAAAAAAATTTATGGATGAATTTATTTCTAATGTATCCATAAAATCATATGACATAACTTTAATTGGGATCTATAGGGTAGAAGTATTAATAATACATTCTATTCCTAACAATATATGTGTTGGTAAGTTTTTAATGATGGCCACAATTTTCTCAATTTTTTACAATGTGTAGATGAATATCATATTCAAGAAATTCATTTCCAAAGATTTATTGAAATACTTAATGGAAGATAAATTTAATATGGAAATGAAGTGATTCAACAAAATAATGATAAAATTCCTAAAGGGTTAGTGGAATTAGAAAGACTTTTTGATTGTGTTGACAAGAACATTACTAAACCAGACCTTGTACATGAGAAAGATCTAGAAGAATTTAATTTAGGTACACAAAAATTGCCTAAAAATGTGTACATTGGGGAGAAGTTGAGCCTAAATGTGAGGGTTATGATTATTACTCTATTGAGAAAATATAAAATATTTTTTCCTGGTCTTATGATTATTTGAAGTCATATCAAGAGGATTTTTCTAGCATGAAATTTATCTCAAACCTGATGCCAAGACATCTAGACAACAATAAAGGCCAATAAACCTAATGCTAGCACCTAAGATGCAATAAGAGCTGATAAAATTGAGGGATGGTGGAATCATAAATCCAATTATAGATTCCACTTGGGTGTCTAATCTAGTCCTAGTAAGGAAGAAGAATGATGGTATCAAATTATGTGTAGAATTCATAAATCTGAATGTATCTTCTTTGAATAATAATAATTATTTTCCAAACAAGGAAGTGAATCTATACAAAGTGATAGGATGTGAATTATTATCAATGATGGATGGGTTCTTAGGCAACTATCGAGTTAAATTCAAAGAGTTTGACCAGCATAAAATAACTTTTACAAATTCTTGAGGAACCTATGTATATGTTATATGCCATTTAGGCATCATATAGTATGGCTACAAATGAAGATATAAATATCTTGAGGGATTGTCATTTTTATATTAATGATGATTACACACATTCTATAGAGTTTTTGAAAGGATAATTTCAATTTTTCTATGATAATTTGAGTAGTTATAACATCATATTTGGTCATCATATAGTATGGTTAGATAATTTTAAATCACAATTCAAGAACTCACGAATGTCCTATTGGTTGATTAGGATGCATAATATAGTGGTATTCATCATATATGAAATTTATCTAAGGTTGGGAATAGAGGAGGTATAATATATTAAAATATTCTTAGCATAAGAAGAGTTAAAGTATAAAGATAGTACAAATTTTATAGATTCAACATCCATCATCAAATTTTATAACTCTACAATAGGTCTAGGTAATCAAATTATGTTTATAGTTCATAGATTTATTTTTGGTAGAGGAGGCTAAAATTTTAAAATATAAATATTCTTGTACATTGATAGGATTGAGCGAGTCCTAATCTTATAGAAGATTAAATCCAAGTTCTTGGACTATTTTTTTATGAGGTGAATGACATGGTTTTTTTCTTCATGTATATATTTTACTTGGAATGAGTGTGAAAAAAAAGAGTGGGTTGATGAATGTTGTGATATAACTTAAATAAGCCTACTCAAGATTTATCAACTTCCAAGAACACTAAAACTCACAAATATGTAATCATCAGCTAAATTTGACCTTATTTTAGATCTAGTTAAACTACTAGTTATATATTCATTATTTAATAAAAATTAATATATTATCTTTTTATGTAGTATTTGAGTATAATTTATTAAATTAATAATATTAAATGAATAATTCAATGAAAGGCATATCTGTGTAGCTATTACAAATGAATATTACAAATGAATATAATGAGAAATGAATTTATATATCTTTGTTCCATTCTATTGAGATAAAAAATAAATTAGGAGTTCCTATCATATATGGATAAGACATTGAATATCCTCTAGGATGAATGGTTGTTATTGGAATATGGATTAGAAGGTGCCCAATTAAGAAATTTTATGTTTGTATGTTCAAATACTTTGACATAAATAAGAGAATGATTCTTTGTTCTAATATTTTTGTGTCATAAAACTTTCAACAATTGATCAAATATGGGGTATACCATTGAATATTAAATTTTAGAAAGTTCACAATTTTAACCATAAATCAATTATATACACCATATAGAGTAGAAAATATTTATATGGTGTATATAATTGAGTGGAAGAATGGCACAATTTTTTTGCATATTTTCTAAGTATGTTATGCACTTCTTAATCTATGACTTTGATCTGACTATGTTATGTACTTATTAATTTATTTTCTTTAATAACTTTATGTAATTATTAATCTAGGTCTTTGATTTGAGCATGTTATTGACCTATTAAAATTTAAGTAAGAGGTTCCAAAAAAGCTTCCACATTCTCATGGTTGATATTGTTAGTAGATAATTTAATATTATTGAAGTGAAGAGAAGTTTGATTTTATTGATTTATTAGATCTCTAACATCCTTTGGTTTTCTAGTTTAACTAATGAGATTTATTTCATCCTCACATGAGAAGAAACATAGAATAATTTCCATGTTTATTTTTTCGCCTCTTTAAAATATATTCATAAAAAATTTCTCCTTCACTGTGTATATTTTACATAATTTCAAATATATAAACTCATCATTAACATGGCATATTTTTTTGCCTCTTACAATCATAGATCTAGAATATAATAACTCAAAAATCTACCTTATAAAATTACAAACCTTCATAGTAAATAATGAGTGATTATAGTGTATTATATTTCTCTATCAATATTATAATTTGTTGCTCCAAGATCTTCATTTTCTAGTTCAATAGTGTGAAAACTCTCTTGTAGCATCAATTTATCTTTTTCATAGTGATTCCATAGTAGGAATTTTTCCCCTTTAAGAATCTATTGATTTGATAGTACATGTGTGGAAACAATATGGAGGCATGAAAATATCATGATAGCAACAATTAGGTTTTCAAATTAATGACAAATTTATTGTCTTTATCTTTGAAAATTATTCTCTCATGAAATCCTCCTTGAAGACAAGGCCATTGAGGTATCAAATTAAGAACATTGAGATTTAGGATCACTCAAAAAATTAGGTCCATGAACTCTCCTCCATAATAACAACACACTTTGAGGATAAAATCATTGGAATTAGGAAATATTAGGATGTTGCATGAGTTACCTCTTATTTTATCCAAATAAAATGACACATCATCAAATTATCCAAAGAAAAACAATTCATATTTAAATGTTCATATTTAGATATAAGAACATATTAAAAAATAAATGAAATTCACAAATCATGACATTTGAGAGATTAAAAACCAAGAAACGTTAGACTAAAAATACAAAATTTGCATTCATATCCCTTGTCATATCTAACGTAGACATACAACTAATATCTTGTCTTTAGTCAAATTGGGTGTTGTCAATTTGAACCATACTTAGTTTGAACCCTTATCTCATGATCATGTATCCACAACCACTCACAATTATCCATAATTTTTATTTCAATGTATCTCAAGGTTTAAGACAAAAATTAAATCGCATCCTTTTGTAATAGTTATCATTAACCTATACTAGCATACCCTTTATACTAATTACACAAGTATATTCTTTTGGTTTCTCGCAACCTATTTTCATTACTAAATCACTCTCAAATTATATGATCTCTTTTTGTTTGATCATGAAGAAAAAGATAATGGATGATCCTTGTTGACAATAAAAAACTTCTCTTGGTATGATTATCTAATTCATGACCGGAAATAATAAGTATTTTTGTAACAATATTATATTTTTAGAGTCTTTGATGCTCATATTTTTATTAGATGACCACCTTCATTCTAGTCCATCATGTTCATGATAGTGATTTTCTTACATGGAAGTGTTCTTTCTCCTTATTAGAAAATATTTTTCATTTGTTTATGATTTAATTTTCATGGTAAAAGTTCCTTTTATCTTGGAAGTTTCTTTGATTGAATATTCTCTTATTTATTTGGGGTGATATAACCTTATTAATAGTAGTCCTAGGTTGGTGATGATTCAATTTTTCTATCCATGGATCTTCATAATAGTCTCAAGGTGTTCATCATTATATTTTTCTTATTTGGAAAACTTCTTTACTATTGTGACTAATATGGCTATCCTTTAAGTTGAATTATGTACATGTCTATTGTATGATCAAATACCTACATTTTCCTCTTTTCATAATATTATGCTAGTAGTTAGAGATAATAAATAATAATGATATTGAAAATATCTTTTGTTTTATGTTTCAATTTTGTATTGATATGGTTAGTCATCTTCAACTTTGCATATTACATGAGATTCATCAAGTGACTTGACTATCCACCCTTTTTTAATAGGAATTATGTAATTTGACAATCCCTACTATGTTTAGGAATGAGATTCAATATTTTTAGGATATTATTGGGTTTGATACAACTATATTTTATTCAACTATCTCTTAGGAACCATAGATAAGTACTCATGACTATCAATTTGTTGTTCATTATAGTCAATTTTCTATTTATTATGTCTATTAGTTATTCATGATTTTTTTATAACATTCACAACATCAATATCTCTCCATGATTTTATATACCTCATTTTGGTTTAGTCTTTATGTCCTAGACAATTTTGTAAGTTTAAGTCTTAATCCATGGCATGGTCATTCCTACTCCAAATCTAATGTATTAGCTAGAATAATCATATTTTAATTTATTATACATTGAAATATGTATCTAAATAAGTCCAAATTTCTTGAAACTAATCATGTCAACAATTTTCTAAGGCTTTTGAAATTAGTTTTTTTTTTTTTTTTTTAAATTAGGGTTGTCAAAGTACAAAAGTTATAAGATTAATTAGGTGGAATTTCTTGAGACTCCATATCTTAAGAAGAAACAAAATAACAAACATAAATTTCTTTTATGTAAGCATGTGTGGCCTAGAAAGGATGCCACATTCCAAAAAAAGAAGGAACGACTATTTATGTCTAAAAGCCCTTATAATATCTTTCAAAAAGATAAAAATATCATATAAAAGCTTAGGATAGTCACTAATCCATAATTTACAAAGAAAAATGGGTTCTCAAATTTAACTTAAAAAATATTAACGATATTAGTATATTCATTAACCTATGATATTGTGATCAATATTACATTCTTTCAATATTTTGTAAAAAATATCAAAATTTTGTAAGCATGTTTCCAAAAATATTTTAGTTGTGCCTTCGCACTCATACCCCTTTTTTCTCTTGGCAGAATGGGGAATCCCATTTTTTTGTCTTTCACTTTGTGTGTATTCATCCCCCTTTCCTCTTTTACCTTTTATTTTTCCTTTTCTTTCCCCCCTTTTTTCCTTGTTCTTTTCTTTTTTTTGCTTGCTTTTAGGGTCTAGACATTGAGCTTCCAACAAAGGGTATACCTTCCTTGTTGGGCCTAAACCTTGACCTTTTCCCTATCACTTGTGAGTTGTTTCTTTTTTTTCTTTCTTTAGGCTTCATGTGTTGGGGTTTTCTTTTCTTGGATACCTCAGCTTGCATGGTACAATGGCATTGCCTCATTTTCCATGCATGTCACATAATGTCTTATTAGGAGAGAAAATGAGAGTTTAAATTTAATGTTGCAACATCTAAAGTTAATGCTACCATATCACATATAAGCGTGTCATTAATATGAGAAATTGAATTGGCATTAGGCCAAAACTTCACGAATTTTGTGACTACCCATTTGAACAATTTTTTTTTTCAAGATCTCTACAACTTCACCATTCATTGAGCTCACCACTGCTATCAATTGTTGACCCATGCTTCTACATATTGAGGTGTTTGGTAGTTTATCAGGTTGGTTCTCATTCGTGGTGTGTTATCTTTATCTGTTTGTGCTACTCACTTGCTCATGATTGCTCAATTTTTTTATTCACTAGTTCATGTTGTGATTGATCCTCTTGGGCGTTTATTTGGTTTTCATCTACTAACTCCAAGATTTCCTTTTTCACTATTCTAGCTTGGCGGTTTCTTACAACTTTGGTATTTAAATTTCTTTTAACTTGCTTGCATGGTGTGAGATTGCATATTGGGGTTTGGGTTTCTTCATTTTAATTTCATCCTTATTTTTATTAGTTTTGGTTTTTTCTTTTATTTTCTTTCCTCAGTCTAGTTTTGGACATTCTATTGTTGTTTTTCTTCCATATGAATGCTTTTTTCTTTCATTCTTACCAAATTTTGGCTCTTATTGTCCCACCAGATTGAGTGTCCCCTCAGTGCATCGATCAATGCCATTTTTGACATCATCATCAAGCATCAAACCTTGGGGTTTCCCTAAGGTTTTTTCCTATTTTCCTTCAAGTGATTCGAGTTTAGTAATTATCGAGCGTCAGATGCTATGAGTTTCTCTTACCTCATAACTATTTTTTTTTTTTTAAGTAAGAATAAACTGCTATCACCAACCACTAATCATACTTGAGAAGTTCCCTAAAGTTGTTAACACTTTCAAACTTCAGCCTTCGGGGATACCTCTTACCTTAAATATTTAACTAAGGCTTGTAGACTTCCAAAAATGGCCTTTCTAAAATCAAACCTTTGACCTCCCTAGGTTTCAACTCAAATTCATGCCTTAATTCTCCCAAGATTCAAAACATACTTCAGGCTTCATGAGTTTATCCTACTTAATATTTGAAATTATTTGAAATGGGTAAGAAGAAACTCCAAGCCCCAAACCTATGACCTTTCCTTTTGACTTAGGAAGTTTGGTAATAAATTTTGGACTTGGGTATCAAAGGTACCTCTTACCTATTTGTTATAGAGGTCGAAGAGGTAAATGGTATCCCCAATCCTCGATGATGCACAATGAAATGCTTAGCCAAAATTCTTGTTTTCATATTTTTTTTGGACTTCACAAGTCGAGATGGTCATTTGTATGCTTCCTTATAGAGGTGGGAGGTATGGCAGAACTCTGAACTTCAACATCCACTAACATGGAGGTAATTTCCTTTACCCAAATAATAAATTTGACAAATATACCTTTAGTGAAACCTTCTTTTGAAAGTATTGAGATAAATGAATAAAAATGAAAATTGGACCTTACAAGTCTAGGTTTTGTTGTAACCAACGCTAGACTAAATGGTAGGATGAAAATAAAACTCTGAATCTTCATTCCTGAAATCCTTTCAGATTTTCCAAGTCAGAAATACCCTTTAAACAATGTCTATAACAACAAAAAATGAGGTAAATGGGATCTCCAATCCCTAACACCTAATCAAACATGAGACATATTCAAGCGATCCTCATTGCAAGCAAGGGATAAAGGGTACCCCAAATCCTGGATGTTTGTTTAATCACACCTTATCCTACCATAAGAACTTTGATTGGAAATAAGGGTTACGAGATAACTCCAATCCCCAACACTCAAAGAATCACACAAAGAAAATTGAACTCAAAAAGGCATATCTTAATGGTATAAGGTAAGGGGTAAACCCCAAAGGCCAATCCAAAAAACTTATAAATTTTTTTGTGACATGGTGTAATTTTGAAGATATAAGGTTTGTGGTATCTAACTTGGCTTTTTTTGCAAGGTTTCTTTCATTGAACATATAAATGGTAATGTGTGGTATTTATATTTTCAGAAAGGATGCCACCTAAAGATCCAAAGGAGATGAAGTACCAATACAAAGGTTATCATTTTCCTTCTAATTTTTTTTCCCCATACAGTGAGCTTAGAGACATTGAGCTTGGACACATCAACTTGGATGAGTTTAAGTAAAGGGTTAGTAAAAATGGTGCCAAGGCCTCAATGGACAAAGCTCTTTCCAATTTAGGATTGGTGGAATTTTTTCTTTCCTTGTTACATTTCAATCTCCAAAACTAGTATTGAAATGTGCCCAACATTACAATCACAAGATCTATAAGGTCAAGGGGTCGAATGGAGAGATTGTATTGTATTTGATTCTTGAAATGATTGAGAAGGTTTTTAGAATTTCTCCTCACCCTGAATATGAAGTAGTAGATTTGTAGAAAGAATTCAAGTACTTTGATGACTCTCCAACTAATAATTTGAATTACATAAATGACCACTTGTTAGAGAAACCTAGGAAGGTGGCTTCTAAGTGTTATGCCTTGCATAACCACCCCATCTTTTGCCTTGGTCAAAATGGGTCCCCCTTTGTGTTTTTTGTACTTAGTTGTTTTTGAAACAAAGTTTGTAGTCTAGTTTTGCCAATACTTTGTTTTTCTTTGGTTTCTCTGTCGGAATCGGAACCGGAGCTGAATCGGGTTCTGAAAGTTCTTTTGAGGCTTGTTTTTGGTTCTATCCCGATAGTCTTTTCTTTGCCTTTGTTTTTGGTCTTTAGCAAAAGCGAAGCTAGAGTGGGAATTGGGATGTTTGTTATCAAAATTTGCAAAATCAAATTCTATTCCGATCCCGCCTCCGCTAACTTTTAATGTTTGTTTTGTCTTGGTTTTTGTGTTTTTTTTTATTAGGTTGGTCTTTTACTTAATTTTTTGTATTTATTTTTGTTTTGGTTTTTAGATGTTGGATGCGGAGCCAGAATGGGAATAAGGTTTGGAAATTTTATAAGTTTAAGATCTTGTTTCCATTTTAGTTCTGCCCCCGTCGCTTTTTGTCATTGACTTTTTTACTGAAGTTGCATTGCAGACTAGTGTTCATTCTCTTACAGTCCAACTCCACCTTTACTGTGTTTTAATGCATTAATGGTGGTTGTCGGTGTAGGTAGAAATTCACATATTTTCCTTTATTAAGGGTTAAAGCCGATCATTATTGTTATTATTACAAGTCTGAGAGCGCGAAGAGCAATAGCAGAGTGCGTTTGATCAAATTGATCGAGATAGAGAAGGGATATTATCTATGAATCGATTCAGAAAGTTAGCGCGGCTTTGTTTGCGTTTGAGGTAGGTCTTTTATATTTGTTGTTCGTTGTGTTTTGCTTTATATCTACTCGCGTGTTCAATCATTGTGTTCTAAAGCAGTTTTATGATCATCGATGTGATTGAATGAGTAGGTTCTTATTTTGGTTTGTTTGTTTTGCTTTAATCTTTGTTTTCTTGTTTTATCGTGTTGTTTCTTTCTATTTTTGGGCATTGTCACTTTCACATCTTAATCATGATTGCATCGTGTCATTTTCAATTTGCAGTAGATTAGATTAGATTAAAGGTTTTTAATGGCGTTTGTTTGATTAAGAATCTACAGTGAGGTAGATTAGAGATTTTACAATGAGTTAGGGTAGATTAGATTTATTGTTTAAATTAGGGTTTCGTCGTTTGGTAGAATGACAAGGTTTAAACCCATGCCCTAGTTTTATTAGGTTTGGTAGATTAGGGTTTCGTTGGTCTCTGCAATTACTTTAAATGATTTAAAAAATGATATCTTAGAAGTGCCATTGATTCCCCATGGTCATATGAGGGTAGAGTTTTAAAGCTCCTTTACCATTTTATAGCGACCTAGGTTTTAATCATGCAGTTATGTTGAAAATGAATAAATTTGATGATTTCATGATTAGCATAGGCAGAGGCAGGATTGGAATGGATTATGGACATAAGAGTTTTGTTTTATAAAAGTCATCAATCCCATTCTTTTATCCTGTTTCTAATTCCGAGTTTTAAAAGGTTTTCCTTGAAGTATATGATAACTGGCAGGGGCAGGATCGGAGCTGATCTTGAACTTAAGAATTTTGTTTGTGAAGGTTATCAATTCTGTTTTCATCCCATGTCCAGCTCCGCATATAATGGAAAGTCTTTCTTCAAAGTAACGATGATCAAATCGAAGGTGGAGGCGGAATGGAAATAGAATATGAAAATGAGAATTCAAAGAAAACCAAATCACTTTTTTCATTCTGATCTCGGTTCTGATAACCTTCCCGACTCCGACTCCGAGCCCGTTTGTTATTAGGTGAAGTTCCTATATCAGTTTTTGCTTCGAGTTCACCAGTTTTGTAAAAGAGATTGTTTTGTGCTTCTGTCTGGTTCCGACTCCGATGTATGTGTAACAGGTATGTTTTAAAAGCATGTTTTATGATGATTTATCTAAAGGTCTAATTAGAGGTTTGCTTGTAGGAGATTTGAGAGATGTCAGGAACGTCAAGAGAGGCTACTCGAAGGAATCAACTGGCTGGAACATCAAAAACAGCATCGAAAATCAAGAAGGTGAAACCAGAACAACTGCCTTATACATTGGGGTATGATCATAGGAATCCGATGGTGAAAGTAAGCAAGGTGGAATCAGACTAGTTAGATATCATAGATACTAATCTGGGCCAATATAGCTTTGAAGAATTACATGAAGAGACCTTTGCAGAAAGAGCAAACTTGATAGGGAGAACACAAAGGATTGTTGACTCCAGTCTTGCACATATCATTGTGTTTCCTTTATCAGTTCAATGTCCGTAGTTGATATTAACAGTGGCCAGTACCTACAATCCTACTACAAGATTATGCATGGATTCACGGGATAATGTGATTATAGATCTTACTCCACAAATGTTCCTGATCCCAAGAATTTGGTGCAGCTAAATGAGGTAGAGGCATTGGAGAAATATAGCAAGCATAAATATTCCAATAAGTCTCACTTAAATAAAAGATGGTTAAGCACAGAGAAAAAATCTTTAAGCAAGCTGGTAGACTAGCCAAAGAGGGAAAATTTCAAGAAGGAGATATCTGATTTGATATTAATGCTATCCAGAGTGTTTGGGAAGAGGGATGCCTTCCACTTCAAAGAATGGATGTTTCATTTTATTCAAGTAATCTTTCAGGGTGATTACCAGTTTGATTGGTCAATGATTGTTTCTGATGCCATACATGATCAACTCACAAGGGTCAGACAGACTAAATCTTTCTTCATGACTTCATATGTGGTTATCAATCAGTTGAGTGGAGATGCAGGATAAAGATTAAGTAAAGAAGCCATGGCATTCATTTCTGAATGGGAAAGTTGGTATATCCAGTACCCCAAATTTACATACTTCAGATTGTTTGGTTTTGAAGGTCATCCCCATTTGCTTCGAAGATGCTGCAGCAATAGAATAGTGCTTATGGAGTTTGTGTATCAAGCCATTGGAGTTAATGCTAGGTTTGGGATCAAGCACAAGATAGGATGCCATAAATTTCCCATGACACTAGGTGAATACAATTGTCCACATTTGAAGGGAGCAAAGGTGGTTTGTAATGAGTTGATACAATTGAAATTGGGATTGTATACAACTCATAAGTATTTTGATCCAAGGGAGAAAATGCACGCTTTATTACCTTTAGTGTTCACTAAACACTTTAATTTGTTAGAGGATGTTTGGTGTGATAGGCTGGATGAATATGACTTGAGGAAGAAGAATTATGAGAGATTACTAGTCTCAATTATGGTAGAGCTTGGTATTAAAGAGAATATTCCTGACACTTTGGTGGATGATGGAATGGTATTAGATCCCTCTTATGAAGCTTTGAACATTGGCACCAAAAACTTAGATCCAATAGATTGGAATGAGGAAGAAATGATTGATATTAAGAAACTGGGAAGAATAGTCTTAGATAGAAGTGTGCAATGGTTGATGATGAAAGCTCGAGCTCCTCAAGGACCAGTCATTAAGAGAGGTAAAGGGTATAAGAGGATTAAAAGAAAGGCACCTTCCAAGGAACCAATAGAATTCTTTCCTTCGGATGTTGAAGAAATAGAACTTGAGGTGGTTGATGAAGAAGAAGAGACACCAGAGGGAGATGTTCCAATTGAATCTGTTGTTTCTACGCCCGCATTGGGTGAGTCATCTACACAAGCCCCACTCACAAGAAAGAAAAGTAAAGAAGTTCAAGGAGTACTTTATGCCATGGCTGAAGCTGCTAAAGGAAAAGAAGTGGAGGAAGAATTGGTAGAAATTGAGACAAACTCGGATGAAACTCTTTCAGAGAAGGACCTACAAGACAATATGCCTTTTGAGGGGACTATTGAGCAGATTCTGACATAGGAAGAGCAATGGAAGTAGTTTGAAGATGCTACAAGGGATTCTGATGCAAGGGCTACAGCGAAGAAGCAAAAGGAAATGGATGCAAAATTACAAGCTGATGCTCTACTTCAACAACAACAATTAAAGGTAAAAGAAATTGAAACAAGGATAGTAGCTAATGAAATGGAGGAGAAAATGAGGCAATGAGAGCATGAGATCAAGGTCAAAGCAGAAAATGACAAGCTAGAATTGATATAGAAGATCCATGATCTTGAGGAGGAGAAAGCAAGAAACCGAAGGGAAAAGGAAGCCCTGGTTGCTAGACTGAAGCTTGCAAAGGAGGCTCGACAGAAAGAACAAGAGGTTAAAGCTCTAATAAAGGAAAGAGATGTTGAAGAGCTAATAAAGAAACAACAAGCTGAAGAAGAAAGGGAAAAGGCAGAGAAGCTCATAGCCTTAGAAATGGAAAAGATAGAAAAGGAAGAATAAGAAAAGATAAGGAAAGAAAAAGAGGTCGAAGAGCTAACTAGGAAGCAAAAGGAAGAAGAGGCCAAAGCTACAAAACTTAAAGCTTTGGAGGTAGAGAAGCTCATGGCCTTAGAAAAAGAGAAATTAGAGAAGGATCAAATGGAAGAAGAGAGATTGAGAAAAGAAGAAAAAGACAAGAAAATACAGGAACAACGAGATAGAGAAGAGGCTGAGAAGTTGGTGCAGATGCATGTGATGCAGGAACAACAAGAAAAAACAAAGGTTGATTCTCAACCTAAGGTAAATGTTCATCCATCCTCTACAGTTGCCGCTTCCTCTTCCATGATGATGACTACTCCTAGTGCTCCTATATGGTTGAAATTAGATTTGTAGAAGAGAGCCAGAACACCTCCTCAACCCCTTAATTGGGAGGACATGATGAAGGAGATTGAACAAGAAAGGCCTAAGAAGAAGGCTAAAGTTTTGCATTCTACTAGACTCACAGATAAAGGGGAGATAGTTGTTGAATGTGTCGTGCCTATGACTGAAAAGGAGGTAGGGGATATGTAGCTCATAGACTATCAGTTGAGTACGGTTAATTTGGGAAGACCCACTAGAAATCAACAAATGAATCTGATTGATGTGGTGGCTTCAACGACTAAATCAAGAATGATCAAGGACAAACAAAAGAAAGATGAGATTAAGGCTCAATTGGATCAGTTACATTCATTCTTGAAGAGTGTTTCATCTCCAAGGTCACAACAAGTTGCAGCTATTGAGACTCTTGTTTTGCTAAGCAAAACAGAGGTTGATGATTTGGTGCAAGTTAGAGGTAAGGCGGAGATGGTTGATAAATGGATAGATAAATTGAACCACGAGGTAGGAGAGGTTTTAACAAAAGGATTTGAAACCTACAAAGAGGCAGAAGGAGTAATAAAAGAGATGCATCAATACATTGAGGCATCCGAGAAATTAGAAGAAGAGTATAAGGAGTATAGTGAAAAGTTAGGAAAGATAAATACATTGCCTCTAACTACTCTTCTAGAAGAATCTATACTTGAAGATGATAACAAAGATTTTGTAGATAATACTTCTCGCATACTTAAGTTTAGGACTAGCTTTTTGAGCAAGCATAAGGATGAGATTCAGGAAGCAGTTAATAATTTAACTGAGTAGTTGGAAGAGTTGGAAGCGGTTATGGCCATAATTGTAGATGTGAATGTAATGACCAAAGATGGCATTCCATTGAGTTAGGTTAGAGAGAAATGGAATGAAAGATTCCAAGGACTCATGCAGGAGAAAGATGATGGAGGAGACTTGGTGATAGATCGGCTTGTAGAAGTCAAAGAAGAAATAAAAGCTACAGGGAGAGAATTGATCAAGGTAAAAAGTATGAAAGAGTTTGCTGCAGTTGAGTTGGATCGCATCAAATTTGAAGATGACTGGATTGATGGGCCAGATATGGATATGCTACAACAAGTCTTCACCAGTTATGATGATTTCATAGAGGATCCAACTTCACATGCATAAAAATCTTGCATGCATGATGTTCTTCTTCTTTGCATGTTGCATGCATGCAACACTGACAGTCTTAAGGGCGTATGACTTCTTTTCTTCTATTTCTATCTTCTATTGTTAGATCAAACTGAATGCATAATGTAAGAACTCAAGATCAAAGTTGATCTGAGTTTCC
Organism: Sequoiadendron giganteum; assembly: GCA_007115665.2. Lineage (NCBI taxonomy): Eukaryota > Viridiplantae > Streptophyta > Pinopsida > Cupressales > Cupressaceae > Sequoiadendron > Sequoiadendron giganteum. The sequence goes on along the minus strand of CM021100.1, from coordinate 845,399,732 downwards.
AAGAAAGTTGATTGTTCCTAAAAAGGTGGAAAGCCTAAGATAGAAGTGAAGTTCGAACTTCTTTTGTATATCTATAAATACCAGATGGGTATCACATTGTAAAGGTTGGCTAATTGAGAATTGGATTGGCTTACCTAGTGCTAGGAGATAGAATTTTATAGAGTTTTGCAGAGATACATTGTACTAGATCTTTTTACAGTTAATAGAATTGTAGGTTTACGAAATATGGAGTTTGCATTGAATTGTGTTGTTTGATAAGGTTAATGAGTTATAATCCACCTGAATCCTAGTGATTTTGCTAAAGCATGATAGTTTCTTATGTGATGAAATTCATTAGAAGAAACTAGGTTTAAAGATTATCTTGTTAAATTGTAATTGAATTAAAGTTATTGAAGTCTATTGATCTATAGTTTTGATGATGAATGAATGTGTGTTGTTTTGAAAAAATCTTGTAAATACTTGTGATATGCGAATAGTGGAATTGAATTAAGCACCTAAGATGTATACGATGGTACAGTCATACTGTGGGTTGTGTCATGCTATGGTTTTTGTGATCGGTTAAGAAAACATTCATTGTTAAAAGTATATGTCTGGATATTAGATAAATTTAATTCATACTTACTGATTTACCCCTTGGATCTATCTTTTTCTTTTATTTAAAACCCATTGATTTACAGGAACTATTTTGATAAAGAGAGACATAGCTTGAATCCTTTGTTACCAGCACAGGCCCCTTGAATATTACAGTTGCATGAACCAATTGAGTGACATTAGACAGTTGAGAACCAGCTACCAGGACCTTGGGAGTTAGGCTACTACATGTTGTCTTTCTCTTTCAGGAGAAATAGAGTAGAAATATTCCGTTTTAATGTTGTTTGTGTCATTTTAACCATCAACACTAAGTTGGCAATAATACAACAAAGGAGTGAATATAAAGATTTGAAAGATCTGATTGTACTATTGAGCTAGGTGTTTGGGAAACCAAATGCAAAATAATTATATCCTTTGATGGTGATATTTATCAAAATCATCAATTCTTCCCACAAGAAGAAAATTGATTGGGCTCAACTTATTAGTGACACCATCCATGAGTAGATGTGCAATGTGCTTTCAACCATCAAGGTTTTCATGACCTCAACCTTGTCTATCTACTCATTTCACAAGCCTCATTCGCAGTACTCACCAAGGTGGGATCTTTTGAGCTAGGAGAAGTAACTATTTATTAGTAGTATCCCCAATTGGAGTTGGAGGAAAGTTTCTACCATTTTGGTGTTGTGAATGATAATTTCATTTATATCATAATCTGGGGCTTGGAAGGAGAAATTTCTAGGAGGGTCTCCCTAAAAGCTATGAAAGTGATTGGAGAAATTGGATACCGGTTTATCCAATATAAAATATTTACCTACATCAAAGTGGTAGGTTTTCACAAAATGTCATACAAGATTCCTAGGTATCCATCAGATAAGTTGCTTTTGTTGGAGGTTTGTAGATAGATTATTGAAGTACACCAACTTATTGTAGGAAAACATAAGCATGGTTAATATTTTCCAATTTAGTTAGGACGGAATTACTGTGCAAACACCCAAAATTCCAAGAATACAAAAATTAAATTGTCAAGATACAACTTTGACTTCTACAATGATGCTTAGGGGAGATTTGACCTCATAGGAAATAAAGTGATGGATGCCTACTTCATCCATCAGCCTTGGATTGAAGATCATTGGGAAAACTACGAAGAAGAATTTGAAGTAAGGATGAAATATTATTGTCGATTGCTGATATTTCTAATGAGACATTGTTTGAAGATGCAGATTCCCAAAGAACATGTAGAAGATGTAAAGGTTTTGGATCCTACCTATACAACCTAGAAGATCTCTAATATTCCAATTTTCAATGTTCATTACTTTTTTAGATAAAATGTTAATATAAATATTAGAACTTAAGAGCTTGAGTCACACTCTCTTCATTGGTTGAATATGCCTTCTCTATGTCCAAATTGCTAGAGAATCCAAAAGATACTAAGAAGAAGAAAGGATAAACTTCAACCAAAGTAACTATAAAGAAAGAGTAGGAGAAACCTTCCACTAGTGCGTTATAGCCAAGAAGAAAGATAAGGGTGATCCTGCTAAATAAGTAGGGAAGAAGAGAAAAGAAACGGGGATGATTAACATTGCTTTAGAAGAAGAAGAAGAACTAGAGGGTCAAAATCTATATTGAAGAAGGAGAATGAGGGGAGCCACCAGGGAAAGGGTAGCTCAACAAGAAGTTGAAGAGACATACTCTTCAACTCCTCCTCATAGGTCACCATTTCCAACTCCCCCTCCATCACCTCCAAAGGATGAGACACCTATTCAACCATATTAGTCTCCACCACTAACCTCTTACCTCTCGATAGGTGAACTACCCTTGGAGGAGGAATTCTTATTGAAGATGTTGTTAAAGAAGGGGAAATGGAGGAGGAGCCTCCCATGGAAGAGGAAGCACAAAAAGAAGTTCATGATGTGTTTCAGAATGTTTCATTTGATGTGAATGTTGAATAAGTATTTCAAGAAGAAGTAGACAAAGAAAAAGGGCATACAAATGAGCATATTTCTCAAGATGAGGTGTTAAAACAAAAAGAGGTTGAGCAAGAGGCCAACCAAGAAGAAAAAATTGTTGAGTTGCCTCAAATGAAAGAAAAAGATACTAATGAACTACCTCAAACTAAAGGAGAAGTACATCAAGAAATAACTCATGAAGAAGAGAAGAAAACTCAAGAGTCTGGTCAAAATGAACCAAAGGTAAATATTGGTGCTTCTCATGGTACAACAATGATCTTCACTCCTCCAAGGGAAACATCTGTAGCCATACCAGCATGGTTGAATAAAATGATCAAGAAGAGATGAAGAGTATATGTGGAAAATATTGAGCCCACCTTGACTGTGTTATCAGAGGCCTTATAGTATCCTAGAAGAAGAAGAAAGAGAGCATGAAGGATTTATACTATTTCCATGGATGAACAGAGTAATCGGATACCTAAGATAGCAATCCCTTTGGTAGAAGAAAATGGAGTTTGAAATGATGGTTGATAAATACCAAATATTCTAGGTGGATTTGGGTGTACAAAAAAGAGATGGTGAGAATTAGTCTTTCCAAATTTCAGTTTCTACCATTTAAAAAAATGCAAAAATATGAAAACACAATGGAGGAGTTGAAGGCTCAAGTGAAAGAATTCACTTCTTACATCAATAATCTCATTGTTCCTATAGATGATAAAGATCCAGAGTTTTCACTCCAAGCTACCTTGAAAGGTGAATTTAGACCCTCTAACCTTGACAGATGGATTCTTGTTGTGCAACAATGGAAGGAAAATTTTCTAGAATTAGAAAAAATAGTTTTGAAGTAGTTGGTCAAATCATACCATTCAATCAATCATGGAGATAGTCACCCTCAACAAGTTTATTTTAGAAATGATGAGGAATTTTTGGAATGGGAGGAATATACCCCAATCCTCCAGAAAATGAATGAGACTAAGGAGGAAGAGTTGCTCAAAGTTGTGGTAATTCAAGATGGAGAATAGGAGATAATTCCTGTTTGGGTCAAGGCAGCAGAGTTTCCTACCAATTTTTTTTAATAAATGTAAAATAAAATTGAATAATGACATGTTCCAAGTAGAGAATGTAGTGAATGACATTCACAAATCGATAGAGGACCTGGGGTGTATGTTCTACGATAGCCCTATGTTATTAAGAGAACCTAAAAAAATGATTGAGGAATTATAGAATTTGATGTAGGGATAGGTCACTCAAGAAGGAATTGATAGAATGGTCAGAAAGAAAGTAAAGCTCCAAACTCTTAAATAGGAGTTGGGTTCCTTCGCCAAGATAGAACAATGAATGGAGAAAACTACATTCGATTAGAAGATCCAAATTCAATTTTACCAAGGGCCGCCCATGGAGAATGAATGAAGTGGTGCCAATATAGACCAAGAACTTCACCAAATAACTAAAGATAGGGTGGAGGTCATTTTTGTTGGCTGGTCAATGTTGTTGAGTTGGACTTGTCTCTCTAGATCAATGCCCAAATTGAAGATGCAAAAGTTAGGAATGATAATTATCATAGATGTGGGTGCATAGATCATATACCGCAATACAAGTGCATGGGAATGTTGGAGCTATTAGTTGATTCTAGTTACTTTAATTTCATTTTATTTCTCTTTTATGATTTCCTTAAATTTAGCAAAAGACTAAACTACAACTAGGGTGCCCATTTCAATTTTATTCTAATTTTTAGTTAGTTTCAAAAATATATTCAAGTGTTCGAGATGGTTCCAATTAATTTTAATTAAGATCCACAATTATGAGAAACATATTTCCTATATATGTTAAATTTTGGGTTGTTGCAAAGGATCTTGATTTTTTATGTAATTTTTGCAACCAAACAATACAATCACAATGTGGAATTCACATGCTAATATTTGTGAAAAGTTTTTTTTTGTTCATACAAGGATAGAGCCTAGGTTGCATGCATTTGAATCTAGTTCAATGTTGATGGTATGGGAATTTTATTTTTAATCACACTTGTCAAATTGATGAGATCTTGTTCGTAAATTATGGAATTAAGTTTTCTTCCCAGATCTATGCATGTTTGAGAGTGTTCTAGTTGTATGAAATCCAAAAATCTTGTGAATGATTTTATTTCCTCCAAAGATTGGACTATTTTTAATTGTAAATGTGTGTGATGCTATTTACATTAATAATTATTTTAGAATATATCATTTAAACGCACATAAGTGATTGATAAAATGTTTATTATTCTTGTCCAATTAGAATAATTTTATATTATTTCTTGTTACCCTACTTATTTTTTTGCTTTATTTTATAAATGTTTTATAAATTATATTGAAAGAGAAATAAATTGATTTTAAATCTGCTATACTTTGAAATGAAATTTTTTGTTTTGAATGGTTAAAGATTATCTTTTGTGATGGCATATAATTTTCTAGCTATCTAGATTCTAGATCCCCTTGTGAAACTACATTGATCTCACAACTTTGCTACCCATGTAGTAATGACCTGACATAAAGGATAATTGGAGTAGTTCTCGCTACTTTTTAAGAGAGGCAATAAAATCTTATTTCCTAGCACATTGTGTGTGACTAAAATCACCTTCAATAATTTCCAATCCATTTCTCTTCATTTTAGGGCTCAAAAACCTAGGAAAATATACTAGAATGCGTTTAATGATGTTTTAAAACTCCAAAAGTTGTATATAAGCCTTAGGATTTGATATGGTTTACTTTATCTACTATGACAAACATGTGACAATTTGACAACATTTCAAAACAAAAATGTAATCTTTCTTTGGAAATTTTAAATGCCATATAAAAAAAAAATAGGTAGTTTACTTACTTTCTTGGTTCCTATGATCATTCAAGTAGAATGGAATCTTAAAAATCATAAAAAACTAGGTCAACAAATATATCCAATCTATGGATAGGGTAGTCCTAGTTTGGTTGATAATCCATTTTTGTTATTATAGTAGACTTTTCTTGCATTTTCAAAACTATTTTCATGATTTATGTCCCTTTTTCATCTCATTCCATTGAAATTTTACAAAGTAACCATGTCCTTGCAACTATAAGCCATCCAATCTTAACAACAGTTGCCCTAAAACCTAGGCGTAAAAATTTGCATGAGAAACCATTTGATTTTCTCTTGTTGATTTGATTTTATGAATTTTATGGATATGAGGAATTTGGATCTTTATGTAACCTTCAGACATAATGGATATTGACCAACTCAAGAGATCACATTTCTAGCCATAAAAATAATATGATTTACAACTATGACCTATGGCTGTTTTCTCTTTATGATCATGATCAATTTTTTTTGTATTTGAGAATGATGGTCATGTATCTGTTAAATATTTTTCTTGAGAAAATTTAACTACCCATGAAAAAATAAAATACTTTGCATGCATAAAATTTGAAAAAAATTCATGATAGTCAAGTATGCAAATCAACTTAAACATGTACTATGACAATCCTAAAATGATTAAAAATTCCTCATTTTGGTGTAGATATTCCTTCTAGATCCCTTAATAAACTTCTACACATCCTAAGAAAAACATGAAAACTTATTTTCATGTTAATATCTTGATAATAACCCACTTACAACCTAGTGATAATCCTACTCAACTGTAATAGTAGTTAACACTCTTAAAACCCTTGCATAGACTATCTTCTCTACCATTTGGATGGAATTTTCTTTATCTCCAATATACATTCATGATAATCTCATGACTATAGTATACAATATTATATCTAGCTAATTAAGTCTAAATTTCTTGCAATCAATCATGAAAACAATCTTCAAATATTTTTGGCACTATTCAAGAGGGTTTATAAGGATTTAGAGAGTTTCTAGTGCTATTTTTATTATAGAAATATCTTCAAATTAACTGTTAGCATCAAATAGGTCCCACCTATACTATATAACCATGTTAACCCAATATTAAAGGCTTTTCATGATAAAAAAAGGATATAGGTCTAATTTAATCTATTTCCAATGATACCAAAAAAATTATCATGCAATCAAATTAAGCTCAAGGATACAAATAAATTTAGGACGCTTACAAATTAGTCAAATGAATGCTTTCTTAAGCTATATCTCAATTGAGAGGAGTGTAAATGTGCCAATAGTCATATTTTTTCTTATGCACCTCAGGGGACTAAACAAATAGCACTAGCATATTAGGGTGGATTGGTGCATACTATTAAAGGCCTTGTATCATTACCTAAGTGTCTCATCCTTTTGGTCTATGTTGCATTAAGATAATCTCATGAGAAACCTAAGAGAAAAAAGTTGAAAAAAATTCTCCTAGTTGTTCTCCTAAACCAAGACACCTAAGAATATTATATTTGCACCTATACGTGGATTTTGAATCACTTTACACTATCCTAGCTTGTATTTTTTCAAATCAAGAGCATTTGACCATGTCAACAGTGAATTCATTCTTCTAAAATTCTTCACTTGTGGGAATTGTAAAGATGTCGATAGCCACATTTTTTATTCTTCACCTCATGGAACTAGACAAACCACATGCCATCATGTCAAGGTGGGTGGTTGAAGTATAATGGAGGATTTTCTTCATTCCCTAATTATCCTTATCCTTCCAGTCTATATTACACCAAGATAATATCTTGAGAGCTCTAAGAGAAAAAGAATTCCAAACTTTCACCTTGTTGTTCTCTCAAATTATGAGACCTAGGAATGTCTCAGTTGCACCTATAAGTGGATGTTGGGTTCCTATATAATGTCATCTCATTTTTTTAACTCTATATGATTTTAATACGCTAATAATATATGCATTCTTGCTAAATATCCCATTTAATAGAAGTATAAAGATGTGAGTAGCCATATTTTTTCTTCGCCTCATGGGACCAAACTATAATAGTCTCTTGAGAGCCCTATGAGAAAAAATTTCCAAAATTTTACATTATTGTTCTCTCAAGCCATTTCATTTAAGAACATCACATTTACACCTACATGTGGATGTCAAGTCCCTCTAATCTATACTATCTCAATTTTTTTCAACTATAGCTCATTTGACCTGTTGGACTCAAGAGAACACTAAGAGGGGGGGTGAATCAATGTTCAACAAATCTTAACTTTATTAATCTGAAACTTAAACCATTCTGACATTAAATTTAAAGGAAAGATGCAAGCATTCAAAGGAAACATTCATAACACCATAACACAAGGATTTTTGCGTGGAAACCCTATAAGGGGAAAAACCACAGTGGAGGTTAATCCATAATTTGAGTACTCAAATAAAAGTTTTACAAAAGAGAATGCACTTGCATTCAGACACACTATCTAGAGCTCACTGCTCAAAGGGAAGGCTCACTGCCTTACAAAAGTTTAGATTAAAACCATCTAAAGGTTGAATTGAGATAGTACAACATCTATTCATGCTAGATTACAGTTCTGCTGAAGCTCATAGATTATATTTTGGATCATTTGTCTGACTCTACACTTCGCTCTCTTCTCTGCTCTGCGCTGCTATGCTCTACTCTACTCTACACTTTTTTTCTCTTTGCATCACACATAGATAAATTTGCAATATTACTCTACTGAATTTCACACCACACACTGCTATACTTCACATTCCACATATTCACTATGTTCGCTATATGAAAATGATAAAACTGATCTCATATATATATATATATATCTGATATCTAGGATTTGATCATTCATATGTTGAATTCATAAAACATTAAGTGATTTTCAACTGTTAGCTAGATTCTTAATTAAATCTTTATGTGAACCACCCATAGTCATCCTAAACATAGTAGGGACCCAAAAAAACATAATCGAGCATGAAAAAATTTAAATAATTGCTCCTTATACATCTGCAATTACTATATTTGACAAGTCAGCTTGCTAGCATAGATAGCCAAAATATTACTGTACCAAATCTCCTAGATCATACACCAGTGAATGTGAATCAATATACTTCTTGAATAATGTATTAAAAACATCAAAAAACCTTCCTCTGAGATCCATAACCCAAAATAATAGTCTGGTGAATTAATTGGATCAACATGTTTTCCTTTAACTCGATGCTCTGTTCTTCACTCTATTCTGTTGGTGTAAACCAAAACTATACTATAGAATGAATATGACTTAGGGTTTCCATCAATGCCAAAGGGGGAGAGTTTTGGCATATGGATTTTAAGTGTTGTCATTGATGGAAACTCTTAGTGAAAAATGACTAAGTGTCAGAATCATTATAAGTACTTTGCCAGAATTTACTGCTCTCTCTCCCTTACACTTCAAAAATTTCAAAACATAGCTCCCCTAAGATTGTTGAGACATTTTTCACTGCACTCTCTCCCCCTTTGAAATCAATGATAAAGAATAGAAACTGTTGATGTTTAAAATAACAACCCAGCTAGACTTTCAAACTCTCTAAGAGGTAGCCAACCTCTATATTAAAGAACAACAAAGGCTAGTGGCCAACTGACAAGATTTAGTCAAAGACTGACATCTCCTACACTTTTGGCTCTGTAGGACCAAGGTGGGTAAACCTAAACAATGCTCAAAACTTAATTTATTCATACATTGACATTGTTTTACAAAGCAGATAATTCCCAATGAAACAAAACTAAGGGAAACATTGACAACTTTAAATTTGGCTAAATTCTTAGCAGCTCGACCCTCTCTCAGCCATTGGAAAGCAGGATAAACAACCAACTAAACAGTAAGATTAAAAATGATTTTGCAATTAATTTTGTTTCTGAGATGCACAAAACTGCATAATAGATCAGTGCTAGTTCTGGGCCATGGAGTCAAACACATAAAATGAATTCTCCAACAATCAGTCATCAACTAGTGGATTTAACTTGCTAATGCTTTGCATTAACTATTAGTGCCTTGCACCAAAAATCCTTCTCTTGATATCAATTAGATTCTTCTTATCAAATCCCATCTGCACACCTGAAATCACAATCACTTGCTCAAAGCATTTTAACCATTTCCTTGAAATAGAACAATGAATAGACAAAACAATCTCATGAAACTTGAGATGATAAACTCAAAGACACTTTGTATTATTGAATTTATATAATTGAAAGTGTACAAAAATGGAGACAATCTGATGACATTCATGAATGTGGAAACACCTTCATGATATTAATTGCATAAACTGACTATATTTACTCTTGAATTCATAAAATTACAGCTTACAGACTCAAACAATGACTCAGAAAATACAAATCTCTATCTACACAGTCCAATACAAAATTTCAGAACCTAATCTTAGAACCCTTTACAATGAGAGAATAATAGAAGAAATAGAAGAATGGAATAAATAGAAGAAGCCCTAAATTCGATCTAGAATTTCCATCTGGAAGCTCCATTTACTGTTGATCAACTGAAAAGAATATCTTCTTACCTCCCCGAGCAAATTATTTTATCCCTAAATGCTTTGCCACGAAAAATTGCACGAACCCACCATTTAAATATTCCATCCCTGGAAATTTTCAATTTACTCGTGCCATTTGTATTTCACCCATTTGTATTTGGGTCGAAATTAATTTACCCCTACCTTATACTCACCTTCCAATTTAATATTTCCCTTACCCATGCAAGAAACATCACTGGCAGGCCCACCACACATATGAGCAAACCATATAACCTTTTGAAAAAAATTAATAAAGAGCTCCCCCGTGCGTTCTTGCCAACCTCGCACTCCTTTTGGAAACATCAAAGATATTCTTGCGAGCTCCACGAGCAAGGGTTGAAAATTCCCTAACTTATTTGCTCGACATTGATGGCGGCCTCCACTTGCAAGTCGAGCCATCCTCCATTCCTTGTTGTGATGAACATGCATTTCCCATCCTCTAGGCCACGCACCTCTTCATGTTGTAGGTCGTGGGCTCCTTCATTGGTGTGGGCTTTTGTTCATTCTTTGACCAGCGCTTCCTCCTTCTAGTTGTGGGTCTCCCATTCACCACTGGCCTTTTCTTTTTGATGTGTGTTGCCAATGTATTCTCCCTCATCTGGTCGGTTCATTCAGTTTTCCCCAGGTGCGGGCTCTATTGGGCCTCTTCACTGTGTGCATACCTCCCTATGCACATGCTTCCTTGCTCACTGGCTACGAGCCCCCTACTATTCTCACACCTTCTCTCCATTAGGCGTGGATATTCACTGCCTATTGTGCACCCCAAACTCCACACCTGGCATGAGTTGTGCCTTCCCTGTCTGTGCTCTTCTCCATCATCTCTCCAAATTGTGTCTCCTCATGCAATTTCATCAATGCATATGTTAATTGCATTTTCTTGAAAGTCTCTAAAGAATTTTCACCACAGCCACAAAACATTATCCTCCAACAATGGCTTCCACAATACTTCCTTGCCTGGAAGTTTCTAAAGCCTTCAACAAATCATTTATGTGCATATACCACTGTTGTGGGGTTCCCCTCAAGATGAGTTTCCCTTTACGATATGCCTATACCCGAGTTCACATTGCTAGCTTTGAAATCATATTTCAACATGATTTTTTGCTATTTTGATTCATAATATTACCATAGTAATGGTATGAATTCCTTTACATGTTGATAACTTTGTGAAGCATGTCGGGTCCCCATGTAGGCCCGACTAAAAAAAAAATCATTTTCAAACAAACTTCAACTCCAAATTGATGAGACCCAACCTCTAAGTGCTTCAAGATGTTTTGGAAGTAAAACAATAAACTGGGTTGCCATTAAAATATGCTTTCTGGTACTTTTGCAAAATGGTCCAAACAGGTCAAGTTGCCTCAAGAATCAATCTGTGAAACTAGTCAAACGACCTCATGAAACCATAAAAAATTGCAAGCACATAGTCATTTGACCCAATAGTATAGTGCAAAAGACAGCTCAAAAAAATTTATTACAAGGGATCGGATATTAATCGACAAAGTCGCCCAGTCAGGCTTTTCTGAAACATCAACTGTTCTGAACCAATACAAACTGACCCAATTGCCAATTTGTAAAAATAGTGAATCAACTCCTGGTGAGCTGCCATCAGACATAGTGGAACATTAAGGTACCCTGAGCATGTTTGCAAAAGGAATTTCTTTGAAATATCGTTGATCAAAAGTTATTTCTGGTCGAAGTTGGCCATTCAGAAAGGCTGTGAGGAATGCAGATGCAAAATAGAACAAACTGCATTCGGTTTCGATCTGCTAAAAATAGCAAATCAGATCACGAGGTTTTGAAAACTAACACCCAAGATCATTTTGATATAGGGAATATGGAACAACATGAATTTTTTCATGACAGTCAACTGGTTGTGAAAACCAAGCTCAAATAGGAAGTTTCGCAAAACAATCTGCAAATAGCAGAACTATGTGAAAACCCTCCAGCTTCACTTTTCGAAATGTTGGCAGACCTTATCATGGGAAGCTAAAATTTGACATGCCTACTCACATATGTCAACTAAATATGTCTGCAAATGGGTTTTGCACGAAAATCAAGAGGATTGAAAATACAAGCCTCCAAAGTGGGTAATTCAGCATTGATTCTTCAGGTGCATTTCTGAAAGTTTAGAAGCAAAATCTTGAAATGGGCATCTCAAATTTGCAAAATTTGAGAGTTCCATCAGTGGCTCTGACTAGGGATGTATACCCCTTGTGGGCATAGGAAGATTCCATATCTCTGGAGAGTAGACCAAATGCCAAGTCTGTTAGGTGTCCTCAAAGTGCTCCTTTATTGAACCTTATTTTTTCAACTTCATTTGATGACCCTAGGTCACCAAATGAAAAATGAGAATCAACATCTACCTCTGTCAAACACAATTATGTAGAAAGAGTTGATCTCCCTCAACTTATGCTTGCCTTTATCAAACCACAACAACACTGTTGACTGCATCTTTGCAAACAACAATACAAAACTGCCCTTGTGCAAATGTGAACTTGCTCTCTGTTCAACTCTGTCATCAAGTGTCAACCAAATCAGATATGTCACATCACTGTTACTTTCTTCATTCTCTGGTTTAGTATTAAGCGGCAGTATTTGAAAATGGGGATCAAGACCATTTGAAAGCATAGCTTGATCACAACCATCCACCTGATGAAACATGTCGATACCCCCTATCAGGCAATTATTCATAACATCATCAACATGTTCACAATGAATATGCATCTAAAAGTCAGGCATACTTTCAAAATGCTGATTATTATGTGGCAAAAACTTATTATATTCATCACTTAAATCATTTTCAAGCTGAAAACAACTTACCTCAATGTTGTTCACATCGCCACATTCTATAAAAACCTCTTCCAGCTGAAAAAAATAGCACTCACATTCTGCCTTGTGGTTGGAACTATTAAACTCAAACTGACTACTAGTTTGCATATCAAAATTAAAATTATCACAAGAACTTACCAAAATATCTTGCTCATCATGCAAACCATCTCCAAGTGTATGCAAACAAATACACTCATGTGTTAGCACACTTTGCAACTGTTCTTCATCATGTGGGTATTGAGATTCATCAGAGATTTCTAACTCATCACCATCGGTAATCATATAGTCATCCTCTGAACATAAGGTATCAACCTCTTCAATATCACAAGTTTTCTCAACAATGGGCAATTCTGGTTTAGAAGCATAATCTGATTTTTGATCAACATCAACATCTTCATTCACATGAAAAAACTCATGTCTAGGATCATTCAAGTCATCAAACAAAGACTTATTCAAATCTGCATTACAATCCTCAAGATTTGACTCATTGGATATGTAAACCTCATGGTTATCTTCTACTTCAAACTCATCAAAAGAGATTTCTGAACTTACATCAGTTTCCATATCTTCATACTCATCATACAGTGCATCATCACAATCAATTTATTGTTTGTCTTCATCCATATTATCATCATCATGATCAATTAATTCATCATTGGAAAGAGAATCAGATTCACTTGCATCATACCTTGCATCTTGAAGGTCATCACCACTATCAAAGTTAATAGGGGCTACACACAATAACTAAGAGTTGTCCTCATGTGCACATTTCTGATATCTTGTGGTCAGCAGATCTGAAATTTGTTCACACGTCAATAGATCATTCTTTTGGTCTATTGTTTCAACCACTTCCTCTCCTTTACCTTCACTTGAATTGGATGCAATATCAAATTGCAAATCAGGGCATATCAAAGGATTCTCATCTTCAAACTCCGAGAATTCAATGGGCTGATCATAAATTGGATCTCCCCAATCATAGGAGGTGGAATTGCTAACAACATTATCACAAGAAAAGTCATAACCACTCTTAGTGAATAAACTGTCCACTTCTCCCTTCTTACTTTTTTTTGGGCTGTCATAATAGCAATCCACATCACTTTGCATTTCAACATCAGATTGGGTATCATCACTAAACTTGTCACTTGCATCCTCTTGAGGATATAATAAACATCTTCTTTATCAAGCTAAAAACTAGAAATGGTCACCTAATTGCAGCTGCTTGTGGCTTGTCTTTCAAAATGAAATTCATCACACACTCTATCACTTGCAGCTAACACACTGATGTTCTCAAGAGTATTTCCTAAATCAGAAAATCCTCTTGTCTCACTATGCGGACTTGTGTCAAAGCTACATTCAACACTTAAAGGCTTGACATAATCACTTGTATCATCATATTGCTGATCACCTATCTCTTCTTTAAAAAGTAAATCCAACTCATATTCTTCTTCAGGTTCTTGGCTCGGAAGACTCAATTGCTGATTTGCAATTGGGTACATTTCTTCTATAAGTTGTTCATTAACAACTTCCTCATCATCTAATGATGCATTCTTCTCATCTTCTACCTTCTCAAGTATACACTTGTCTGGAAACATCTGATCATTTTCATTCGCACCATTGCTGATTCCATCAACATGTTTTCCCATAACTGAAGACAACAAATTTTGAACATACTCATTCCTCTGTTTCTCCAAATTATCCAACACTGTGTATGCCATTTGCATGCTCAATATTTCAAAATATTTTAACAATGCACTAGATCCTTCTTCATAAGCTTCAAAATACATATGGATACAGTTAGAAGTGCTAGGTCTAAAATTTTCTGGGATTAGTGAAAGAGCAACAACCAATCTATGACTTAAATCAATACTTGACTCTTCATTTTGTTTCTTGATTTGCTTTAACCTCACAACAAGATCTGAGGGATCCCTTCCAAATTCTTCTCTGTAAGCAGCCACTAATTCATCCCAACAAGGAAATGACTTCTTAGGAAAACTTAGATACCAATCCCGAGCTCGTGCCTCAAGAGATCTAACAAAGAATCTCATCCACATATCCTGATCTTTGAATGAATGTTTCTCCATGAAGCTGGAAAACTTTGAACATGTGCATCTCCTTCACATACGGTATACCTATCAAATCTAGGCATCTCCTTATAAACTTGTTTTGACATACTTTCAGTTTCATAATCAACCCATGGCAAATCTAACTAAGCATACAATGGATCAAAGGAATTGACAATGGGTGCAATGACTTCACAAGTAGACATAGTTTGATGGTCTCTTGACCGGACTTGTTGAAACATTTGGTGTCTTTCATCCATTTCTTTAAGTCCTCTTTCAAATACATCATTCCATTCAGGGCTGAACCTAGGCTTATTAACTCTTGGGTTCTTACACTTTGGGGTATTAGATGCTTGAATATTATTATACTCTTGACACTTCTTAACAACTTGAATCAAAGTATTCATTGGTATAGCTACTTTACATTGATGATCCATGGATATTACAAATTAAGGCTCACTAATTGTGCATAATTACAAGCCTGGCCACATGATGGACAACAAGGATAACTACTGACATAATGACAACCTAGGCTTGAAAATTACGACAATACAAATGGATGGAAACCCCTAAGATACACAAATGCTTTCTAACCATCCAAACTAGCAGATATTTGAGCACTAAACATAATTCTTTCAATGGAACTGCAATTACATTCAACAGATCCAACAAATACAAGTGTACAAACTTAATTTATTGTTCTTTCCCTTTATCAGTGCTAACTCACTCAATAGGGAAGAAATAGTTCTTCTAAGAAGTTCAAATATGGTCTTCATACACAAGTTCTTGAAAACCAAAAGTGAAGAATACCTAGAAACTTTTAAACTACTGCAAATTGTCTTCCTGGCTGGTAATATTTGTAGATTTGGAACTTTCTTCAAATTTTTAATAGGTTCTATCAACAGAGTCACCACCTCTTTTCACAAAGGACTGAACTTCAAGCAATATGAAGTTCTTTTATAGTTAAACTTCTTTCTCTGAGTTCCTTTCCACCAGTAGAGCACTAGAGATTACAAAACTGTTTAGGTTCACTGCAACACTTTCTTCTCCAGGGTTGAAATCCTTCAAAATTTGAACTAAATCAAAATGATAAATAATAATGACCATATAACCATCTGTAACTGGAGATTCAAAATATTCCCCAGTAGAGTCACCATCATTCTATTGGTGAATCAAATGGGAAAATAGTTCAATAATGTGCAACCTCTAGTTATAGAAATAATTCAGCACTTTAATGACTCTATAACAGCATCGTTTGCAACCAAAACTTCTGAGTTCATCCCCAGCAAAGTCGCCATTCTGTTGGTGTTTAAAATAACAACCTATCTAGACTTTAAAACTCTCTAAGAGGTAGCCAACCTCTATATTAAATAACAACAAAGGCTAGTGGCCAACTGATAATATTTAGTCAAAGACTGACATCTCCTACACTTCTGGCTCTATAGGACCAAGGTGGGTAAACCTAAACAATGCTCAAAACTTAATTCACTCATACACTGACATTTTTTTACAAAGCAGATAATTTCCAATGAAACAACACTAAGGGAAGCATTGACAACTTTAAATTTGGCTAAATTCTCAATAGCTCAACCCTCTCTCAGCCATTGGAAATTAGGACAAACAACCTACTAAACAGTAAGATTAAAAATGATTTTGCAATTAATTTTCTTTCTAAGATGCACAAAACTACATAATAGATCAGTGCCAGTTTTGGGCCATGGAGTCAAACACATAAAATGAATTCTCCAACAAACAGTCTTCAACCAATGGATTTAACTTGCTAATGCTTTGCATTAACTATTAGTGCCTTGCACCAACAATCCTTCTCTTGATATCAATCAAATTCTTCTTATCAAATCCTATTTGCACACCTGAAATCACAATCACCTGCTCAAAGCATTTTAACCATTTCCTTGAAACAAAATAATGAACAGACAAAACAATCTCATGAAACTTGAGATGATAAACTCAAAGACACTTTATATTATTAAATTTATATAACTAAAAGTGTATAAAAATGGAGACAATTTGATGACATTCATGAATGTGGAAACACCTTCATGATATTAATTGCATAAACTGGCTGTATTTACTCTTGAATTCATAAAATTATAGCTTGCAAACTCAAACAATTACTCAGAAAATACAAATCTCTATCTACATAGTCCAATACAAAAATTCAGAACCTAATCTCAAAACCCTTTACAATGACAGAATAATAGAAGAAATAGAAGAATGGAAGAAATAGAAGAAGCCCTAAATTTGATTTGGAATTGCCATCTGGAAGCTCCATTTACCATTGATCAATTGAAAAAAATATCTTCTTCTCTTTCTCTGCAACAACAAACATATTCCCTCAAAAACAACATCAGCTCACCATTGCCCAGCAATAGAAAACATGCCCATGTGGAGAATCAATTATTTTCCCCAGCTGCAAAATATCTCCTTTCCCGTGCACATTTGTTTCTGTTTTTTACTCTTCATTTGTTGCAGCAATACTTTAGAAAATAATGAACTTTTGTTTACAAAGTGAATAAATCCACTTGTCCAATGAAAACATTAAAATATTCCTGAACATTGTCTCAGTTCAATTTATTTGCAGCACATTATTTCCTAGCAAATAAAATATTTGCACAGTGAATACATATTCACTCTATAGATTTATCCCCACTTTAAAATTTACTCATAGGGCACACTTATAGTTCCAATGTTTTATCATTTAAAACAAAATCCCCACTTGGAAATTTAAATATTTCATTATTTACCTCCCCGGGCAAATTATTTTATCCCTAAATGCTTTGCCACGTAAAAATTGCATGGACCCACCATTTAAATATTCCATCCCTGGCAATTTTCAATTTACTCGTGCCATTTGTATTTCACCCATTTGTATTTGGGTAGAAATTAATTTACCCCTACCTTATACTCACCTTCCAATTTAATATTTCCCTCGCCCATGCATGAAACATCACCAGTGAGCCCACCCAACATATGAGCAAACTGTATAACCTTTTGAAAAAATTTAATAAAGAGCTCCCCCGTGCATTCTCGCCAACCTCGCACTCCTTTTGGCAACATCATAGATATTCTCATGAGCTCCGCGAGCAAGGATTGAAAATTCCCTAACTTGTTTGCTCGACACTGATGGGGGCCTCCACTTGCAGGTCGAGCCATCCTCCATTCCTTGCT
This sequence comes from Sequoiadendron giganteum, assembly GCA_007115665.2. Taxonomy (NCBI): domain Eukaryota; kingdom Viridiplantae; phylum Streptophyta; class Pinopsida; order Cupressales; family Cupressaceae; genus Sequoiadendron; species Sequoiadendron giganteum. The sequence continues at coordinate 845,381,706 of CM021100.1, read as the reverse complement.
ATGATGAACATCCATTGCCCATCCTCCAGGTTGCGCACCTCTTCATGTTGTAGGTTGTGGGCTCCTTTATTGATGCGGGCTTCTGCTCGTTCTTTGACCAGCGCTTCCTCCTTCTGGCTGTGGGTCTCCCATTCACCACTGGCCTTTTCTTCTTGCTGTGTGTTTCTAGCGTATTCTCCCTCATCTGGTCACTTCATTAAGCTTTCCCTAAGCGCGGGCTCTTCTGGGCCTCTTCACTGTGTGCATACCTACCTACGCACATGCTTCCTCACTCACTGGCTGTAAGCCCCCTGCTATTTTCATACCTTCTCTCCATTAGGCATGGATCTTCACTTCCTATTGTGCGCCCCAAACTCCACACTTGGTGTGAGTTGTGCCTTCCTTGTCCATGGTCTTCTCCATCATCTCTCCAAATCATGCCTCCTCTTGCAATTTCATCAATGCATATGTTAATTGCATTTGCTTGAAAGTCTCTAAAGACTTTTCACCACAGCCACAAAACATTATCCTCCAACAATGGCATCCACAATACTTCCTTGCCTGGAATTTTCTAAAGACTTCAACAAATCATTTATGTGCATATACCACTATTGTGGGGTTCCCCTTAAGATGAGTTTCCCTTTACGATATGTATATCCTCGAGTTCACATTGCTGGCTTTGAAATCACATTTCAACATGAGTTTTTGCTATTTTGACTCATAATATTACCATAGTAATGGTATGAATGCCTTTACATGTTGATAACTTTGTGAAGCATGTTGGGTCCCCATGTAGGCCTGACTAAAAAAAATTTCATTTTCAAACAAACTTCAACTCCAAATTGATGAGACCCAACCTCTAAGTGCTTCAAGATGTTCTAGAAGTAAAACAATAAACTGGGTTGCAATTAAAATCTGCTTTCTGGCACTTTTGCAAAATGGTCCAAACAAGTCAAGTTGCCTCAGGAACCAATTCGTGAAACTAGTCAAACGATCTCATGAAACCATAAAAACTTGCAAGCACATAGTCATTTGACCCAATAGTATAGTGCAAAAGACAGCTCAGAAAAATGTATTACGAGGAACTGGATATTAATCGGCAAAGTTGCCCAGTCAGTCTTTTCTGAAATACCAACTGTTCTAAACCAGTAGAAACTGACCCAATTGCTAATTTGTAAAAATAGTGAATCAACTTCTGGCGACCTGCCATCAGACATAGTGGAACATTAAGGTACCCTGAGCACGTGTGCAAAAGGAATTTCTTTGAAATCTCGTTGATCAAAATTTATTGACGGTCGAAGTTGGCCATTCAGAAAGGCTGTTAGAAATGCAGATGCAAAACATAACAAACTGCATTTGGTTTCGATCTACTAAAAATAGCAAATCAGATCATGAGGTTTTGAAAACTGACACTCGAGATCATTTTGATATGGGGAATATGGAACAACATGAATTTTTTCATGAAATTCAACTGGTTGCGAAAACCAACCTCAAACAGGAAGTTTTGCAAAACAATCTGCAAATAGCAGAATAGTGTGAAAACCCTCCAGCTTCACTTTTCAAAATGCTATTAGAACTTATCATGGGAAGCTAAAATTTGACATGCCTACTCACATATGTCAACTAAATATGTCTGCAAATGGGTTTCACATGACAATCAACAAGATTCAAAATACAAGCTTCCAAAGTGGGTAATTGGGACTGATTCTTCAGGTGCACTTCTGAAAGTGCAAAAGCAAAATCTTGAAATGGGCATCTCAAATTTGCAAAATTTGAGAGTGCCATCAGTGTTGTGGAATCAATTTTATGAATTCAAGAGTAAATACAACCAGTTTATGCAATTAATATCATGAAGGTGCTTCCACATTCGTGAATGTTGTCAGATTGTCTCCACATTTGTACACTTTCAATCATGTAAATTTAATAATACAAAGTGTCTTTGAATTTATAATCTCAAGTCTTATGAGACTGTTTTGTCTGTTCATTGTTTTGTTTCAAGTAAATGGTTAAAATGCTTTGAGCAGGTGATTGTGATTTTAGGTGTGCAGATGGGATCTGATAATGAGAATCTGATTGATGATAAGAGAAGGATTGTTGGTGCAAGGCACTAACAGCTAATGCAAAGCATTAGCAAGTTAAATCCACTAGTTAAAGACTATTTGCTGGAGAATTCATTTTATGTGTTTGACTCCATGGCCCAGAACTAGAACTGATCTATTTTTTAGTTTGTGCATCTCATAAACAATTTTAAAATGAAAAATCATTCTTGTTCTTACTGTTTGGACTGTTGTATGTCCTACTTTCCAATGGATGAGAGAGGGTTGAGTTACTGAGAATTTAGCCAAATTTAAAGTTGTCAATGCTTCCCTTAGTATTGTTTCATTGAGAATTATCTTCTATAAAAAATAATGTCAGTGTGTATGGTTGAATTAAGTTCTAAACATTGTGTAGGTTTACCCACCTTGGTCCTGCAGAGCCAGAAGTGTAGGAGATGTCAATCTTTGACTGAATCTTGTCAGTTGGCCACTAGCCTTATTTGTTCTTTAAAATAGAGGATGGATACCTCTTAGAGAGTTGCAAGGTTTAGCTGGTTTGTTATTTACTCTTGACTGCACTCTCTCCCCTTTGAAATCAATGATAAAGCATAGAAACCATATGCCAAAAAGACAAAACATGCCTTCAAAATCTTCAAAACTGATTCAAAACTTTTGAAAAAAAGTTAGAAAATTATCTTATGATTTTCCTTCATTTTCGGAAGAAACTTCTTCCAAGCATCTATTGTGATCCCAATGATTATAATCATGTTGTTGTTCTTGGATGTTTTGTTGACAATTTTAGTTAGGGATTCCAGAATTGTAATTGCTTCCTCTAGTTTCTCACCTTTCCTTAGTATCTCCACCATCTGTTCCAATCTACATTCAGTGAGATCCTTCACCTACCAAAAAGTATCCACAAGTGTGTTCTTGGTGAATTGAACTTTGGTGTGTTCAGACTGTAGTTCCCGAATTATTTTCCTTATTGTATTGTCGTGATCCTGAAACATATCAAAGATTTTTCCAATCCCATTCAACTCTATTTCAATCTGCTCCAATTTTTCTTTGTATTTACCAGCAACATGAGGCCAATGGATGCAATAGTTGTAGATATTATTAGCTGCATTGCCTCAACTCATTCATTTTCTTCTCCAGTTTGGTAAGTGATAGTCTAAATTGTTCCTTCAAATTAGAGATAACTTCACCTTATTCTTTGACTTTATCCTCAGAGTTCATTGTTTCTTTACTGCATTCAATCATTTCTTCAAGTAGAATATTCTGCAAACTTTCCAATTTGATCTTGCAATGCTCAACATGAGCATTTAGTACATTCAGAATCATATCCTGATCATATGATGGTCTCACAGACCATAACTTAGTAATTTTCTACATTCCACCTTCTTCCTAATAAGCTGATGTAGCTTTTCCTTTGTCAGGTCATCTTCTTCCTCACTAGCTTTTTCTAGTTTTTATTCATTTCCCTATGGATCCTCAGTTTCTTCAGCATACTCTTCATCTGGAATATCCACAATTTCCTTTTCTTTTCCTTTTCCTTCAATTCTGGGAATTTTGCATTCCGGAGGGCTGTATTCTTACCACCGGAAGAGGAACCAACTTCAAGTGTTCTTACCGAAAGAGAAATATTGACTGAGCCACACTTTCCAAGCACATTCTGAAAGAAATATTCAAATTCTTGATCCCAATTAGCCAAGCTCCTAGAATATGAGTATATTTGTTTGCATACCAATTCGTTTTCTTTCCACACCACATTGTCCATCTTTAGCAAACAATTCAAGAAATAAATTACTAAACATATAATTAGAGTACCAAACCTGAAAGGGTAGCCTGTCTCTTTTTTTAGTTGCACATTCTCCATTAGTTGATCCTCTATCAATACACACAGGTTGAAGTCCTGACCTTCAATTATCATTTTGTGATAAATGTAGACTGTGCCAACCGAGGTTGCTCCTTCTCGATTTCTGAAAAATATTTTGTATGAAATTTCATGCGCAATGTAATTTGTAATAGGATTCTTGATTTTTACAATTATCAGTGCACTCTGATCTCCAATTATTCTAGTTAGGGTTTCAACTTCTTTGTTCTGGATGGATTTCTTCCTCGATATATCTCTGACTTTGCATAATCCAGTCAAATTTTTGATTACCTCCTTCGAAATGATGTAGGATTTGTCCAGAATCAAAGTATCATCATGCAATCTGATCAAGATGAGTTTAACAAATTTTGCATTCTCAAAGTACAGAAAATCTTTCCAAATATCCAAATTCTTGTGTTTGGCTTCATTCAAATTTTTCAATTCATCAGGCAATAGTAGATTTCTCATGGACCCAATAATTCCACTGTTGTATTCATCCAAAATGATTGACCCTTTGATTTGTTCCATTTTTCTTTCACACATAGGTTTAACAACTGCACACCAAATTATATGAAAATTTTGAAAATAATTGAAATACCTGATAGATTTTGAGTTTCATTGGTGAATTAACTTCTCTGCTTCGAAATTCTGCTACCGAGTCCTCTCCTTCTTCTCTTCTTCGATGCAAAGTGGCAAATGATAGTTCCAACTTGAGTTTTATAGCTCGCACACTTATAATAAATGTGTTTTCCCTAAGTTTTTCGGGTGCTCTATTTTCTTAGACAACAAGAGAAAAATTCTTCTGTGGACCTATGAATTCTCTGAATTTTATTGTGAAAGTTCTCCAAAACCTCTGCATATAATTGATACACCTTTTTGACCATTCTTCATGTTCCGATACCATCTACTGATAGGGGAGGAAATATTTTCTTGAAAAACTCCCCCTAGGCCAGTGGCCTAAAATCAATTTTTGGAAGAATTATTGGAAGTAGGTTTTGGTGTAGAACCATTTCCAGCATTAGACTCCTCCTTCCTTACCCATGTCTTCTTCATCTGATCTCTTATATCATCTATAGTCACTTTTCCTTTTCCTTTGTCATCTTTTTGTATATTTTTGCCTCTATATATTGGACCTCTTCTATCCACATTTTTGTTTTTGCAGAATCTTGCAATGCGACCATATTTATTGCAATTGAAGCACACAATATTTCCTTGTACAGACCAATAAATCCATTGATTTCTTCTTGATCTAAATTCATTAGAAATACTTCCAAATCTTACATATGTGTAACACTCAGCATTATTTCTACTGATAGAGTAGTTTGACAAATTTTTGCATTCATTTGATTTATGACCAAAATTTTTGTATTTGAAACACTGACTAGAAAATAATGAATCTCTTGATTTCATATTACTTCTACATTGAGTAGCCATATGGCCAAATTTATTGCAATAAAAACAATATCCATTAAACTTTTGAGCATTAGGTTGTCTTACTGGATACCTTCCACCTTTATTCATCTGGTTTCCTTGTTTGAAATTCTTTTGTCTGAATCTAGAACTTTCTCCTTTTTCATATCCAAGACCTCTCTTTTCATTTCCACTCTTTTTTCCTTGAGTAAGCTCATCAAGCTTAAGTGAACTGATCTTAAACTTCTCCTTGTATTCATTTTCAGTAGTAAGGTCATTCATGAGAATACAAATCTTCTTACCAAGTTCTTCTTCATTGTTTCTGGATCATTGCAATTCTATTTTCAATTGAGTGAATTCTCCATTTAATCTTTTGCACTCATCAAATTTCTCCTTTAAGAGCTGAGTAAGATTCTCCTCATTCTTCTTCCTTTCTTAAATATCTTTAGTCAGCTTCATCACCATAGATTCCATTTCATGTTTTAGGGTAGAATTGTTTTTGGCAAGATTTTCACATTCTTTAGTTATCTCCTTCAAGGTTTGATTTAGGTGAGAATCATCCATATTTTCATTCTCTTTTTGTTGTATCTGATCACATAGATCCTTTCTCCTTTCCCTAGATTTAGCAATTTGATCCTTCAATGTCTGAATGAATTTCCTAGCATCCCTAAGATTTTCTTTTAATTCTTGGACTTTTGCTTTAGATTGATCAAGATCATCAAGTGTCACAAGAAGCTATTGTTGAAGACCATCAGAGTCCATTACATTCCAAGATCCACCTCAAGCTACTAAACTTCTTTCGAGGAACCAGATGCTCTGATACCAATTGTTGGACTCAAGGGAACACTATGAGGGGGGGTGAATTAGTGTTCAACAAATCTTAACTTTAGTAATCTAAAACTTAAACCATTCTAACATTAAATTTAAAATAAAGATGCAATAATTCAAAGGAAACATTCATAACACCATAACACAAGAATTTTTATGTGGAAAACCGATTAGGGGAAAAACTACGGTGGAGGTTAATCCACAATTTGAGTACTCAAATAATTTTTTTACAAAAGAGAATACACTTGCATTCAAGCACACTGCATAGAGCTCACTTCTCAAAGGGAAGGCTCATTTCCTTACAAAATTTTAGATTAAAACCATCTAAAGCTTGAACTAAGATAGTAGCATCTATTCATGCCAAGTTATAGTTCTAGTGAAGCTCATAGATTAGATTATGGATCCTTTGTCTGACTCTGCACTTCGCTCTACTCTACACTTTTTTTCTCTTCGCATCACACAAATAAATTCACAAGATTACTTTTCTGAATTTCACACCACACAATGATATACTTCACATTCCACACATTCACTATGTTTTCTATCTAAAAATGATAAAATCGATCTCATATATATATATATCCAATATCAAGGATTTTATCATTCATATGTCGGCTTCATAAAACATTAAGTGTTTTTCAACTATCGACTGGATTCTTAATTAAATCTTTATGCGCACCACCCATAGTCATCCTAAACATAGTAGGGACCAAAACAAACATAATCAAGCATGAAAAAATTTAATTAATTGCTCCTTATACATCCGCAATTACTATATTTGACGAGTCGGCTTGCTAGAACAAATAGCAAAAAGATTAGTGTACCGGATCTCCTAGATCATACACCAGTGAATGTGCATCAATATACTTCTCAAATAAGGTATTAAAAACATCAAAAAACCTTCCTCTGAGATCTATAACCCAAAATAATAGTTCAATGAAGTAATTGGATCAACATCTTTTCCTTTTACCAGATGCTCTTTTCTTCACTTTGTTTTGCCGGTGTAAACCAAAACTATATTGTAGACCGGATGTATGACTTAGGTTGCCATTAATGAAAACACTTACAAGCCACATGCCAACATGAACATTCCAAAAATCAATGTTTTCTTACAAAATGTCTCATTTTAGAGTAGTTTAAAGGTTCCAATATCTATAATTTTTATTTTTCACCTTGTGGGACTAAAATGAAAATTTTACTATATTGGAGAGGGAAAGTGAATGCTAGTGGAGGCTGTCAATCTATCTCTAATTCTTAATTAATTGGTGCTAATGATTATGCACGTGACTTAGTGAACCAAAGGATTCCTAGACTAAGCAATTCATCACTCAAGATAGGGCTTATATTAAATCATCAACCATGGAATTTTATACTTAAAATAGTGGAAAAATATATGCATTCATGGATTTTGAACATCCTACATCAGCTAAGTATAGGTGAATGAAACATATATAAATACAATAAAAGTTTTTAATTCAAATAAACTTATATTTCTTGAAACAAAGTAAGGAAATACAAACAACTACCTTTTTTTGCAAGTACCTAATGCTTAAGACTGTAACCAGTTAACTATTATAGTGTAGTATGTCCTAACTTCATTAACGTCTAGAGTAATAAATTTTGGAGGTTTAGGGAGTTTATCATTGATATGCTTGTTGGAAACATGAGCATGGATATACAATATGTAGATGTAGTATTGTCATTCATATCAAAATTATGATTTGGTATGGAGATTGATGTGTAGAACATTTTGGTGAAGTATTATTGGGTATATAAATGATAATCCAATGTATCCAGTAAGTTGAAGAATTGGTTGTGTCAAAACATAGTTTTTAGTGTACATGGAATCTAGTTTTTGGTTCACATTAGTTTGGATTGAAAAATATTGCTTTGTAATTCAATGGAATTTTTTTTGAATGGTAGACCAGTCTAAATCAAAAGTTTCATGTCTTTTGGCCCTCTGGTTAAGAAGTTATGAATGATAGTATATCAGGTCTACTAGTGACAGTGTTTTCTAGTGCAAAATTTATGTTTTGATCAGTCCACACTTCACTGCAGAAGATTATTTTGTCTTGTGGATTTATGGAGGTGTTTACAAGTGTCAATTACACCTATGTTCCATATGGAATGAATTTTGGAGGTTTATGTGTTGGTTTGAGGATGATCAGTTGGTGAATTTTCATATTAGGTCATCAATGGTGTTGACCTAATATGTTTAAGGTTATGTAGAGCTTGAATAATTGTTGATGAGTAATTTAGGAGATATTATAGGTCCATGGTGACCTATTTGGACTTATTATAATTTTTTATTGTGGCATGTAGTATTTTTTGTGCCAACAAGTCATAATATGTATGATACATCTAATTAGGTTGACCTAATTGATGTTGCAAGGGTTGCAAGTATAAGTATAACATCATTTTAGTGTTGGAGGATGATAAGAGAGAATATTAAAGTGTAGTTAATGTGAATTGTGAAAATTTAATTAGAATGCAGAGTTAAGTGGAGTGTTATAGAGTGGTATGAAGTGTGTTAACTTTGTATATTGAGATGCAATGGAACTCTAATTCCTACATATTATAGATGCAATTGTAGCAGTTCAAATCTTGGCAATGAGACACCCCTCTCTTCTATATTTTTTTCATTCTATGGGTAGTGAGTCAACATGCAGTGAGCATTTCTATAATATGTTATATCCAATTATAATATATTTTGAGCTAATCCTTACAATGTCTTTTCCCTCTTTGGATTTTCCATGTAAAATTTTGGTGTTCATGTGTTATGTGCTTTGATGGGTGCTTTCATGCTTTCCTCTCTTATTGAAAATTGAATATATTATGTGGAATGAATATTTAAATGTTTAAGTGGTTTCAAATAATATTGATTCACCCCCTCTTAGTAATCCAGGTGTTCAAAAATTGTTACTAGAGATTGGTTCCTTGGAAGAAGCTTAACAGCTCGAGGAAAGTCTTGGAGATTGAACACGTGACTATTAGAAGGTATCCTACTCCTTTGGAAGAAATTTATGCTATTGGATTCATTGAAGAAGATTGCATGGTTGAAATGAATGGATAACTTCAAATAACTCTTGAATATCTTGAAAGGACTAAAATTGAGAAAAAATATTTGAAGGAAAATGTCAAGGAAGCAAATGAATGCATCAAAAAGTTGAGGGAAAAAATCAAGAAGTTTAGAGAAAGGCATAAGGAGGTTAATGAGAAGATAAAGCAAGAAAAAGAAACAATTACTAGTCTAAAGGTGCAAGTTGAAGAATTTTTGAATGACAAGGTGAAAAGAAAATTTGAAGAATGTTCAAAACTTGAAGAAGAATTTGTGACCTTGAGATCATATTTGGAAAAAGAAAAGAATCAAGAAGATAAATTCAAGATGAGCTCTACAATGTTTGGTGAAGTGATTGCAAATCAGAAGAATTCTAAAGATAAAGGTAGATTAGGGTTTGAGAAAGGAGAAATCTCAAAGCCAGTTAAAAAACCAAGTGCTAAAAAGAAGAACAATGATCAAAAGAAGATTAAGGACAAGAAGAGCAATGGAAAGTAGGTCCAAAATCAAAGGAAATACTTCAAAAGACCACCTATCAAACTAAAAAATTCACAAAGGTACTTATCTTTTAATGGTTTATGTTATTGCTACAATAAATTTCGCATAAGTCTATGGAATGTAGAATCAAAATGAATCAAAATGCTAAATATTTTCTTGACCAGTACTTTACATGCAAAAGATTCGGTCATAAGGATAGTGAATGCAAAAGTTAAATGATGAATGAATATAACAATGGTATGAGGTTTCAATCTTTCAATGGGTACTATTGCATGCAATGGATTTGGGCATAAATCTAATCAATGTAGATCTAAAATAGGTGGAAGTAATTTGATTCAAAAAGCTATCACTTGTTACAATTACAATAGACTAGGACACATTTCCAAATTTTTCAGAAGCAAGAATGTGAAGAAGAACAATCTAGTAAAGAAAAATGATCCGGTGAAAAGGGCTAATCCAACAAAGATGAAGAAAGAGATGGAAAAATATTTAGAGAAAGAAGGAAGACATTTAGAATGAAGTTGAGTCTATAACAGCATCTAGTGTAGATGTTTCCTCTAGAAACTAAGTATAAAACTTTGGCTTAGGGGAGTATTAGTAGAAGATATTATATCCCATTCTAGAGGAATGGTGTTGATGCTTTAACACATTGTAATAAGGTGTATGTTGACATGGTTAACCTATTGGTGAAATAACTGGTGGAACATATCGAGTTGCAAAATTTTATGGAGCATTTGATGTTGAATGTGCACATAGTTAGGGTTTTTACTAGCTTTTTAAATCATTTGAAAATGATAATTTGATGAAAGAAAAGAAATGGAGAGTGAGGTGAAGCATTCGAGTGATTTTGCACATGAAAAGTGATCTAAAGGTATTTAAAAATTTCTATCTTCCCCTAAGCCTTTCAAAAGTATTTTTAAGTTTTGAAAAATGTATACACCACAAGTAGTTGAAGTTGTAGATCATCCCCGAACTAAATTCAAATAGCATCCTAAAAAATCCCTTTGGATGATCTAGATGGTGCATTTTTTCACATCCCATATGGTGTTTTACACACAGAATATGTAAGGGCATACATACATGCAAAGTTGGAAGAATATGATCACTCTAAATTGGGTTGATGTGTGGGTTAATGAACTCAACTAAGATGAGTTTGATATGATTATGCAAGGGTAATATTTTCATTGATCATACTCAATGATAGATTTATTTGGTTTGATATACCACACTTGATTATCAAAGAGGAAATTAGGGTAGTTATGAGTTTATGTTCAACAAAACCAGCTCCAGTGCTCAAGTCAGTGAGGAAAGAAATGGTGATGGAGTTGACTAGTACAAAATATGATAGGAGAGCCCTAACAATAAAAGATATTAGAAATTTGGTAGTTAAGTATGCCTCAATGGTGATTGGCTATAAATTATACTTCACTAGCATGGAAAATTCACTATGAGCAACCACCATTAATAAATGTGAAATGGTTGTGAAGGGTGTAGATTATTATTTGTGTGAGTTGTTGAGAGAACAAGTGATTAAAAAACTATAGAAGAAAAAATACTCAAAGTACACCTTCAAATTTTTTACTTTGATTATTTTCTTATTATTTTATTTCCTCAATGAGGTTCTCAAAACAAATAATATAGTATGGTTGAAGGATAGACCTATGTCACATTAGATTAGAGACCACCTAAGGAGGTTAGGTAATGTAGATGCATAAGAAGCAACATTATGGATATTTTTCAAAACCTTTCAAAAGAACATGTATGTTGGAGAAAGGATTCCCCAAAGCATGGTAGAAAAGTACAAGAATGACATCAAATTCTTGGTAATAAAGGATAGTTGCATTATATAGGTTATTGAGCCTAGGACCATTTAGATCTAGAGATGGGATATGAGATTGCAAAGAAATAAATTATTAGTTCATTAGAATTCATGCTAAACAAACCTAAAGACACCTCTAAGCAGAGGTATCACACCTATGAGGAGAAATATATGGAAGTACACATACAACAAAGGGAAAAACATATAAATAAATCTATTGAGAATATGACTGCATAATTTTTGGAGGCAATGGGCCTCATAAAGGAGAAATTAGAGAGATCCAAGAGCATGGTTAGCCCTCAAAGAGTCTCATCTACTGTTAGGAGATCTGGTAGGATAACTACCACCTCTAGTGTCTCCCAAGTCCTCTAAGACTATTCCATCAACCAGTGGTATGAAGAGAAAGGAGCCAAGTACTCATGAAAAATAGACAAGTGCACTTATGAAAGAAAAGGTCACTCCAACAAAACAACAACTAGGACCTGTAAGTAGAAGAGTAAAAAAAAGAGCAATAAGAGAGAAATATATGGGTTTGAATGTAGAAGATGAGGAGGAAGAAGAAGAAGGACCACAATTGGTCCAAAAAAGAAAAAAATGATATGTCACAAAGATAATCAAGTGGAAGGAAGAAAAATATTGACATTGTGGACATTGATAGTGAGTTTGAAGTTGAAGAGGAGAAGGAAGTCTATAATATATAGATGAGGAAGAAGAAAATAAAGTCTAGTACAGGAAAAAGGACTCTAGAAGCAAAGAAAAATAAGAAAGACAAGTCTTCCCCTCTAGTAAGGTAACATAGCCCATGAAAATTTTAGATGCTTTATTTAATGGTATTGTTGAACATGAGATGCTATAGGAAACTAAAACATTGTACTCTATTTCTGATAATATTGATAAGGTAAAAATAGAGGAAGCAATTGTCAAATACATTATTACTTTTGAAGTGAAGATGAAGAATATTGAAAAATAATTTCTTGAGGAATTAAAGAATGTACTATATGCTAGAAGGCAGAAAGTGATTGATGAAGAAGAAAAGTTGAGATATTTTTATTTGGAGAAGGTTAGTGCACCTCTCTTGGATGAAAATAAAGCCCTCTTGGCCTAGTTGTACAATAAGGAGTTCCAAACAAAAAAGGGTCACAACCCTTATGAGCATATATCGTAATGATCTTGAGAGGCTCTAGAATGAGTCTATGGAAAATATTGCTAATCTAGAAAATAAATTAGGCATGGATTCAGATAGATAAGAGAAGATTCATGATGATATGCCTGCTTTTGGAGTTAATGTAATAGAAGAAACACAAAAAGAATATGATCAACATGAGCATGGAATATAAGAGGAGAATGTATAGGATGATACTCTTTTGGATGTGGATGAGAATGTTTCAGAAGATGGAGTTACTAGTGATACTCCTCTGATAGGAGAAAATATTGCTATAGAAGATAATGTTGGAGAGACATTGAAGGAGGATACTCCTACAAGCCATAACTCCACTCCTTTGGAAGCTAAGAAGAATGCAGAGGTTGTACAAGAAAAATAAAAGATGAATATACCTTTGGATAACATTGATAAATTTGTTGTTGATGTGTAGAAGACTAAAGAAAATAAGGATGAGGAAGAGTCTATCAATGTTGAGAAGAATGATGAGAAAGCATAAATTGGTATTGATGACAAGGAAAATCCTTTGGAAATAAAGGATGCAAAAGATAAAGTGAAGATGGTCGGTGAATCTTCTAGTACCTCTAGAGATTCATTGAATAATATTTCAAGGATGTAGCTCCAGTTCCAACCTATTGTGTCTTCCCAACTACTACAACTTCCAATGCAACAAGGGTAGGTTGATATGGATAAAATTTCTCCATTGTACAAACCATAGTTAGGTGATGGTTTCCATGCTTCTATCCAAAAATAAATCCTACAAACTCATTAGAAGAGTATGGACCTTATTGATGAAGTAGTGATGGTGCTAAAAGAGAGCATACTCTGTGCAAGCCTTGATAATTCCTTATCTGGTATGGAAAATTTAAATATTTTTCTCGATTCCTTTAAAGAATATTCTAGTGGTTTGAAGGAGAAACTATTGAAGGAGATAGATAAAAAGGTGAATGATAAGAGATTAATAGATATAACAAAGAAATTTTCCACAACACATAATAAATACTAGGATAATCTCAAATATGTATAGGACTATGTTGCGGAAGCCAAGGTGTTGTTCCAATTTTGTATGAAGTGGCTTAGCTCCACCAAAATAATTAATGATGAGATGGACTCCATTGAGTTCCAAATTGATAAGGAATCTAGTGCCTATTATTTGGAACAAGATATTGATGGGAGCACAAGGTCAATAATTAAGAATCTACATGAGTAGTTATTCTAGCTACAAGAGAAAAAAGAGGAAATTATTGTGTAGTTTGGACAACTCAGGGATCTAGTAAGCACAAAATTCAAACTTATTTCTAGTGTCCTGATGAGTGCAAAGAAGGAAATGAAGTAAAATCCGATACCCAACACTTTGGATGATGGAGATGAGCTCCTCATGAATTTTGAGGCACACAACTACATGCTTGGCCTAGATAAGAAAAAATGTGAAGAAGGAAAGAACGATTGGAAAGCACACCTCAGGAAATTGTAGGTGTCAACCACTTGTTTCAGTTGATGGTGAACATTTCTTTTCTTATTATACATTTATTACCCATATTTTATTATATATATGTGGAAGGTAGAGATAGATTTCCAATGCAAATTTTAATCTGGTTTGATGGATACCATTGTTAAGGGAGTATGTATGTAGTCTGGTAAAGAGTTGGAAAGGGGGGGAAGCAAAGAATAGTAATATGCCTATATGGTTTGTGCCCTTTTCCCTTGATGGAAAAGGGGAAGAGTAGTTTTGGAGAATATTCAGTGTATGTTTCCATCAATGACAAGGGGAATATTGTTGGAGGTTTAAGGAGTTTTTCATTGATATGGTTGTTGGAAACATGAGCATGGGTGTATAATATGAAGGTGTAGTATTGTCATTGATGTCAACATTGTGATTTGGTATGGAGATATATGTGCAGAAAATTTTGATGAAGCATGATTGTGTATATAGATGATAATCCAATGTATAGTTGCAAGAAGGTTTGATCCAATGCAGATAGTAAGTTGAAGAATTGGTTGTGTCAAAGCACAGTTTTTAGTGTATAGGGAATTTTATTTTTAGTCCCCATTAGTTTATCTTCAAGAATCTTTCTCTATGATTCCAAGGAAAAAATTTTGGATAGAAAAGGACTCTGAATTTAAATTTTTATGTCTTTTGTTCCTCTAGTGAAGAAGTTATGAATGGCAGTATATTAGGTCTACTAGTGGCAGTGTTTTCTAATACAAAATATGCATTTTGATCAGTCTACACTTCATTACGAAAGAGTATTTGGTTTTGTAGATTTGTGGAGGCATTTACAAGTGTCAAGTGCACCTATGTTCCATATGGCATGAAGTCTGGAGGTGCATGTGTCAAATTGAGGATGATCGGTTGGTGAATTTTGATATTAGGTCATTAGCGATGTCAACCTAATATGTTTAAGGTTATGTGGAGCTTGAATAAGTGTTGATGAGTAATTTAGGATCTATTATAGGTCCATGCTGACCTATTTGGACTTAATATAAATTTTGATTATGGTGTGTAGTATTTTTTGGGCCAACAAGTCATAATATGCATGATACATCTAATTAGGTAGACCTAATTGATGTTTCAAGGGTTACGAGTATAAGTATAAGGTAGTTTTAATATTGGAGGATTATGAGAGTGAATATGCAAGTGTAGTTAATATGAAGTGCAAATG
This sequence comes from Sequoiadendron giganteum, assembly GCA_007115665.2. Classification (NCBI taxonomy): domain Eukaryota; kingdom Viridiplantae; phylum Streptophyta; class Pinopsida; order Cupressales; family Cupressaceae; genus Sequoiadendron; species Sequoiadendron giganteum. Next base: position 845,366,386 of record CM021100.1, on the reverse strand, counting down.
TAATGAGAATGTAGAGAAAAGTAGAGTGTTAGAGAAAAGAGGTATGAAGTGTGTTAACTCTATATATTGAGCTTTAGTGGAATTGTAATTCTTTTATATTATAGATGCAATTGTAGCAATTCAATTATTGGAATTGAGCCACCCCTCTCTTCTATCTTTCTTTCATTCTATGGATAGTGAGTCCACCTACAGTGAACAATTTTGTAATATGTTGAAACTAGCTATAATATATTCTGAGCTAATCATCATCATGGTTTTCCCTCTTTGGGTCTTCCACATAAAAATATGGTGTTCATGTGCTATGTTTTGTGATGGTTTCTTTCATGCTTTCCTCTCTTATTTCAAATCGAATATGCTATGTGGAATGAATGTTTAAATTTTTAGGTGGTTTCAAAGAATACTAATTCACCCCCCTCCTAGTATTTTGAGTGTTCAACACTAAACATGGTATCAATATAAAAATTATAATTTAAAACTATAGTGCATCATTCATAATCACATGAATTGAAAACTATCATTTAAATTCACAATGCATAATCTAATATATCAACCCAAAGTAAAGTAGTTCAACAGTACCTCAAGTGACCCTTGCTTGAGTTTCTATGTCCACAAGATATTTTTAGTCACTCACTTAATTAGAAAAACATGTTATCAAAAGTACTTCCTCTTTATTGCATTCTAAACATATACAAAATTGTTGAAGAAAATCTAATAGGAAATGTTAGGAAATATTATTCAATATAACACACATACGATCTCAATCTCCTCATCGATAGGACCCCCAACTACATAGGGTCTATGAGGTTGTCCAATTATCTATGAAATGAAAACAAACTAAAAACATATTTCAACTCTTCATCAAGAATATGAAGAGGACTGAGTTTCAAAACAAAAAGTAATGACTATTAGAATAGGATTATGGAAATCAAACAAAGAATCAATACTCAACAAGTTTCTTTGCTACAAGTAGTGATTCTTACCCCTCTATTAGTGAGAATATGTTAGGCTTAGGTTTGTCTATTTTGAGTGGAAGGTCTATTGCAGTCCAACTATTGTAGATGGTTTGTGGCCTTTTGAGCGAAAGGTCTATTATTGTCCTACTATTGTAGGTTGTTGGTCCTATGTGTTCTATTTCTCCTAGTTTTCATGCTAGGAATGGGTAATAATTTTTTCTTTGGCTTGGAATGCTTTTGGTGTTAAGTGTCTTGTCACTTCTGGTCATCTGTGACTAGGTGTTGTTTTTTTATTATGTTGTGTTTCTACGGTGTTTTTGTTGGTGTTGGTTCTTTGTTCTATTGGAAAAGTCTGATGCTTTGTTGTTTGGAAGTGCCCTGCTCTTAGCTCTGTAAGCGGTTATTGGTCCTTTCAAAAACTTGCTCCTTATAAAAAAAAAATTTAATCATTTATAACAGAAAACATGCTCATCATAATAGTTTTGTTATAATTCACAGTCCTATTGAGAATAAAATTCTTATCCTAGTTGTCTTATTGAAATATAAAATTAATGCCTAGTGATTCATGATTTGATCATTAAATGATCAACTCTATCTTTTCTTGAAATTGGTCACACTACAATAGATTGAATCCTTCTTTGCGATGAGCTATAATCTTTATGATATGAGTTGAAAAGCTCATTGTTGCAGGTTGAAAAATATCTTGTTGCAAATGTTAGTCTGTATTTTCAAAGGCATTCTCATTATTCACAACCATAATTTAAACATAAAATCATACATACACATATTAATATAACATGTTCAATTCCAAATTCTTTAAACTACTTAAAGTCATATATGAAAGGTCTTGTAATGTTTGAAAGTTTAGCAAAAAATAAAGATACAATTATGAAATAGAATCAAGAAACTAATAAATTCTATGGTTCATCATTTCCCCCCAACTTAAGCTTTTGCTTTTCCTCAAGAAAGTTCAGGGCTGAAGGTTGTATTGCAACGCAATTTCTTTGTAGTCCACAAATTTGGTCACTCCAATCTATTGTTTCAAGTAAAAACCTTGCTAGTCTGATATCTTTTCCCACCTATTGTCCTATGTTGCATCTCCCTCCCATTTCCTACCTGTCTAATGTGGGATAGGAAATAGAAGGAGAGGAGGATGAAAGGTGAGAGGAAGCCAATATATTCCATTTTTTAGGGTAACTTTAATATACTTATATGTTATTTTAACTATTTTCACATAGTTGAAAATGGAGTATGGCTCCTTCATTTTGAGTTTTAGAGTATGCCCCCTCCATCTATCTTGAGAAAAAATTGAGTTCTTTCTTAATTTCTACTGTTGCTAGTTCCTTAAATATTTTGTAGTCCTTTTATCTACATTACATTATGTTTACTGCTAGTCCCTCCTTTTCTATTAGATCTACCCACTGGTCCACCATTGCATGTAGATTTGTTGATTCTTCCCTTAACTAAGAAGGGGATGGTTTTTAACTTTCCTAATATTCCTAAAGAAATTTTCCCCTCAAATTTCCATTTCTAATATAGGACACTAAGGCTCTGATTTGAATATCCCCCAAAAATATAAGTGGATTTCAATTATTTGCATAAGGGAATATCAAATTGTGTAAGGAGAATTCACACAACTGATCCTACATTTCTAGTGTGGATTGTTAGAATACTTCCAAAAACAATGTTGGTGAATTTATAATGAGAGGGAGGTCACTAATTATCTAGCTAAACTAAAAACAAATAAATTTATCTTAGAGAAAGAAAGTATACACCTTGGCCAGAGGTCTACACCTCATTAACTGCACTATTTTAACTGCCAATTATTCTATCTTTACTTTCAATTTCTTAATCTTTGTTTCTTGTTTTTCAACCACTCTAGCATGAGTTGCTAATAACTCTAATTTTTCTTTTCCTTGGTCTCTTTGCCTCTGATAAAATTCCTTTGTTTTGTTCTAGAATTCTATGTAGATTTTTACCACAATGGAAACAATGAGTTTCCTTGGGTATTTTGTTTGGTTTTCAGGGTGTTGATTCCTTTTTCTCATTTCTAATATAGCAAGTTGTGTCAATGCTTCCAACCCTAACCCTTACTCTAATTTCTACAATTTGTCTTCCAGTTGTCTAATTCTTGCATCCCTATTACTCTCCCTACGTTGGTATATATTGAGTTTATCTTTTAGACATTCTATCCTCTTCAAGGCCTCTTGCAACTCATTTCTTGAATTCTTTCCTTCCAAAAGAAACTCTTTATTTTTCCAAAAACTTTTTTTCTTCCGCTTCCTCTAATGGTACAAACTCTTTTTTAGAAATAGGACTTCTTGGAGGTTTATTTTTCTTCTTATCCATGAAAATATATTCTGAATCTAAATCAGAACTACTACTCATATACAAAGGCTACAAAATTGGAATTTTTGTGTCACTATCAAGAATATTTTCTTTGTCAGAATCTATGTCAATTTCTACCACAAAAAAACATTTTCTTGTTTCTTTTTATCTTTTCCTTTTATAGGATTATTTCTTCTCAAGTGATGTGATCACCTCCTTGGTTGTGTGGCCCTTCTCTATTTCTTCTTAGTTTTGGAAGTATAAGCCATACCTTTTATTTTCTTTTTCTTAGAAGGGCTCTTGAAAAATGCAAGGGTTTTTGTAGTTCCTTCTGCTATAGGATACTCCCTGGAAGTTGCAAGTTGGTTTTCTTGCTCTTCATGTTCTACATGTTCCTCTATGTTTTAGGTAGTTGAGACAATAAGACAATGGTAGGGTATGTTTACCTTTGGTGAAACTATAGAATTTTCTCATGTTTCTTGGTCTCTACTCATCTCTTCTATATTCTGCCTTGGAAGAATATTGTCAACATTGTTGTAGGCTAGAAAATCCTCCCAAGATATGAGGGGGAATTGGATTCTAAGGATTATTTTAATCAATAAATTAACCAAATAAAAATTTGAAGGGGTAGACCAATTTATTTTCTTTTTGTATTTAGCTGACATTATTAATAATAGATTGTACAATAAATTGGGTACATTCATAGTTTTTTTATGGCATAAATGGATAAGAAGCTTAAAATGTATTTAATATATAAAAGTGATTGCCTACCATTTCAAGTCAAGTATTTAACTATATATAAGGCAACTGAAGCCAAAAGATAGGATAAAGAGAGAGATTTTATACCTTGGGATGTAGAATCTATGTTTCCTCTAGGCATTGAGAACTCATTCCTAGCAACAATTGCATCCACCCTCACTAGAAATTCCTCTCCTATTTGTGGCAGCCCTAACACTTTTACTATAGCTACTTCTGAAGCATCAACCCTTAATCCTCTTATAATGGCTTCAGCATTTTGTAGGTTATTTACAAATTTTTGAGCCATCAACTCATTGTACTCTATATGTCTGACAAAGTAATACAACCAACCTCCCTCCTGGAAAGTTGGAAAGCATTGCCTATCTTCCAATAACAATTTTTTTGCTATAGGTTCTCTCCTTATAATTTCTCCTCCCACTATTACAATTCAACCACCTCTATCACCTTTTTCTTTTGTTCTTTTTTCTTGAATAACCTTTTCTCTAGATACTATCATTTCTTTGTGATAAACAAAAGGAAGTGAAGAAATTTGAAAATGGTTTCTAAAAGGTTGTGTGATAACAATAAAGACATTTTTGCTTCCCCCCAACTTAATTATCATAGTTTTCCTCAAATTGCATGTATGAGGAGGTTGAGAAGGATAAGTATAAAGCATTTGAATTATGAAATATGAAATTGTAAATTTTTGCATGAATATAAATGCATATGAAATTAGCAATCTTAAATGTAAATTATAGCTAGTTATCATGAAGAGTATATGTGATCATGTTGTGAGTGGAAATTTTTCACATGTGAAGATGACTTTATGGCGCCATGCAACATGATAAAAAATATTTGAAATGATAGTACTTAATAGTGAATTACTATGTTTTTTCATGCATGAAAAAGTAACTTAGAATGAGGCATAACACATGGTGAAGAATGGTGAGTGGTGAATGAAAGGCTACATAAAGTACATGTTTGGAAGAGTGGAATTTATTGTTTCTTATACATGTGATGGAATGAATATGTTGCGTGATATGAAGGTAAGTGGCAGTTGCTATGGGTATGGATGAAATACAATGTGGAAAGTGTTACAAGTAGCTAAATAATTATGTCTTTTGTAAATGATGTTCCTCGAGCCTTGTCGTTATAGGTCTTTGAGCTTTTCCTACAGGTTCAGAAAAATAAAGGTTGTTGATTGTCACCTATGCATGTGTGTGCATGTGATAAGTGGTGTATAATTATACTTGGGAAATATTAGTGGGTGATTTTTTTGGCTCATCTATTGAGATTTCATTTGATGTAGTGTGTATCTATTGATGGATCATGTAATTCTGTCTCAAACTAATGTTGTAGAGTACGTAATAAATCATATTTTTATAGTTGCTTCTTGTAAATCTTCAATTGGTGGATATTTACTAAGAGGGAAAATATTACTGCATCAATAATTTTTAGTTGAATTTATCCATTGAGAAAAACATGTATTTCATATGGACTGAACCATCATGTTTGCAACTTCCCCTTATGTTCTTTATACCTAGAATCATAAAGTAGGGACCAATCACCTGCATTGAATTGTTTGTCTTGTTGGACTAATCATGCCATCACATCCTCTATTTTTGTATGATCTCAGTGTGATGAATTTCTTCCATGTGTATCTCATCTAAAGCATTAAGATTATGTAACCCCTCTTTTTATGTTGTAGATATATCCATTCCTAGTTGTATTGATGTTTAGAGATTCTTGTATTCAAACTCAATTAGAATGGAAACCTTCTTTCCATACACCAATTCATATGGTGTGAAGCCTATTGTAGTTTTCAATGTTGTCATGCAAGCCCAAACTGCTTTAGGTAGCCTTGCTACCCAATATTTCCTATGGATTTGTACTATTTTGGTAAGAATACTCTTTATTTCTATATTGGTAACTTCCACTTGACCATTACCCCGAGGGTAGTAAGGTGTAAATTTCTTATGTCTAATATCATATTCTTGTACTAATTTTTTGATCAAATATGAAGTAAATTGAGGCCCTTGGAAAATTATGATTTCCCTATGTACACCATATCTTGTAAAGATATCTTTGTAAGCGTGAATAAGTGAATAAGCACAAAAGACACTTCTTAATACGACATTATATCAATAGACAAGTTAAATGAATCAATTCAAAGGAACTATCTATCAAAAGCATCATATTGCTCTCTATCTCCAAAGATTTATTAAATCTTGATTGCTCTTAGATTTTTTAAGCAAATAAGACTGTTAAAATGATAATTCAAAGAACGAGATGATGATAATGCAATGCTAGATGATAAAACAATTAAACTAGCATGATATTGATGTGAAACAAATAATTGCAGCTACAGGAGGCAACCATGGTTCAAAACTTGATTGCTTGAATTCCTACAGAGTAAGAGTGCAAAAGTTAGATTCTCTGGATCCTTTTCTTGGTTCAATGAGGCTTTATTTATAGATTTCCTGGTTGTAGAAATGCACAGGGAAAGCTTTGAGAGGCTTGGATTCAATCTAGAGAATTGAATGGTGAGAGATGGAGGAGATTGACAGAAAGATGGAGATTGTCTCTACCCATGAAAACACCAAGCAAGAGAAGAGGAAAGATTGATGGAGGAGGATTGAGAGATCAAATGCCAAATTTGTCTCCAAAACTTCCCATGAAGTTTCAATCAATAAATTTTGACATATTTTAGACATAGATTAGACATAGGAAATCTAATTCATTTTTGAGGAAATGTAGATTGGAATATTCCTTATGCTCTAATTCAAATATTTTTGATTTTTTAAAAATAGGAAAAGAGAGATAAATAATTTAATAAAACGAACTATAGGATAGTTGTTTATTAAATTAAACAGAGGAAAATGGCAATTAATAAATAAAGTGTTTTGATCTTTATTTAATTAATTTAGAATGGATGTGATAGATTGAAATAGGGATTTGATAATTAAATTGAACAAAGTATTTAATTTTGTTTATTTAATTAAGATGAGATATTAGAAGAATTTAAATGCGATGTGAATGTGAACTATTTAAATAAATATTTCTATTTATTCAAACAGTAGAGGAAATTAGGATAATTAATCAAATAATTTGTATTTAATTAATCAGATGCTCCAGACCATTTTTAGGTGTATACATTTTTCCCCTCTTCGAAGTGATGTGTTTACGCATTGCTTCGAAGAAAATTTTGCTGCTACTGCTAGGATCGATGATAATAAAAAATAATTCTGTGTGCCCCAGACATGCCCTAGACATTGATTTTCAGATGATTTTATGATAATATGCCCCCTCAGGAGATAAATTACTGATTGGATGATTATTAGAATTTTTCCAAAAATTTATGTTTTCTGATGATTTTATGATGTTTTGATATTGAAATAATTTATCTCCTGACAAAAAAATGAAGAAATCTAGCTTGCAGATGAGTTTCTAATTAATTTTCTAGATAAAATTAATTAAAAAATAATAAAAATCAACCAAAAATACTTTTCCAAAATTTATAAATACTCCAAAAGGTCATTTTCCAATTCATTTTCATTATTTGATTTAAAAAAACCTTTGATAGAGACTTTTCTACTAGCTAGAACAAGATGCCTATCCCCTTCCACACTCATCGATTTGAGCATGTTCGACATCATCGATGACTAACCACATATGGACCTCCGATATGTACCCCTTGACCTCCTTGTAATTCAGGATTTTCTATTTTTTATGCTTTTTAGAGATTAGGCGTGTCTAGGTCAGTTTTAGCACTTTCAAGACGTGCTGTAGTGCTTACAGTCCAATGTAGCGCTTCCAGTAGCTCAAGTAGCGCTTTGAGTTTTAGCGCTTGCATTAAAAACTCTAGCGCTTCCAGTTTGTAATGTAGCACTTTTGGTAATTTAGTGCTTAGGAGCCTAGAAATAGCGCTTTGAAGCCGAATTTTAGCGCTTTGAGACTTTTAGCGCTTCGATTTGGTGGAGGAGCGCTTTTAGGGTCTGTTCCAGTGCTTCTGGTAAAGTGGCAATTTGACGACCTGTTGTAGCACTTCGATGTGGAAAAGTAGCGCTTCGGGATTTTTAGTGCTTTGGGTCCCTGATTTAGCGCTTTTAGCTGATAAGACAGACCAGCCAGTAGACCATATGTTTTTTAATACAGTGGTCAGTTTATATAGGCCCGGTTGGGCAAGTTAGAGCATTGGAGGCATGTTTTTGATGATACAAAGACAGTTATCTGGCGCCCATACCTTGACTGTGAGGAGTGGGATGAGGATGGTGCAATATTGGGATTCCTTTGTCATTCCATGTATCTTATCAACCATACTCCATTTGTTCTCGAGAGATTTCTATTGCACCAACTACACTGACAGTATGGCATTGTACAGTTTATGCCACAGGGAGTTGCTCATTATGTAAGGTGACAGATGGATATTCCTGATTAGGGTCCACGTCTATCTTATGATATGATAGTAGAGGGGTATCAGGCACTGCAACCATCACCCTAGGACATGTGGAGAGACATTGTAGTGGTGCCGGTTACTGAGGATTATGCCGCATTCCTAGCCTTGGTTCCACATGCACATATCACTCTTCCTGATGAGTCGGTACCTTTACCTGTGCAAAAGGATGTGATAGAGGGTCTTGCAGATAGTGGTGGTGGAGGGGATTCTTCATCAGGTAGTAGTTCAGAGAGCAGTAGTAGTTCAGGTAGTAGCAGTAGTGATAGTGATGGCAGCAGCGGAGGTGACAGAGGGGTAGGACCAACCATCAGTAGTGCTCCTTCTTCCAGTAGGCCTCGCAAGAGGCAAGCAGTGACAATGCCTTCAGTTGATCAGCAGAGACAGATAGCAGGTCTCCAGGAACAAGTCCAGACTTTGCAGGGGAAGTTGGTATAGGCTCGGGGTTTGCTTGTGCAAACCTAGACTCAGATGTAGGCATAGGCTCAGGCTCATGCCCAGGCTCTATCATAGGTGCAGGGATAGTTGGTTGTTGTTCAAATGCAGGTGGCTACTCTGATAGCTGAGTGAGACAATGCTCAGTAGATTTTTGAGAGGGCACAGGAGATAGCAGAGACTCTCTAGAGATTGGCCAATGGCACCTCCATAGGAGATTATATGAGAGAGGTTCTACGGGTTGGTCGAGAGGTAGAGTTCTATAGAGGCCGATATCATGATGCAGTACTTGCCGAGTGCCGAGTCAGTTATGCCCCGTTGAGATCTGGGTGGACACATACATGGACAGTGAGTGAGGGGATGACACAACCTTTACACAGAGATCCCCAAGATCCTAGTCCTTCTGGGGGTGGTACAGGTCCTTCTGGTGGTGGTACAGGTCCTGTTGGGCCCACACACTCTAGCAGTAGCAGATCATAGATGCTATTGTGAGCCTCCATGATGTATAGTACGATGTAGCTCATTGTATGATGATGTATTTTTAGACTAGAATTCATTGTATACTTGATAGTTTGATATATATATATGAGACGCAGTTGATATAATATGATGATGGTTTATGATTTCTATGTGATGGATGCATTTATTATGTGATATTTATATATTGATGCTTTTATCTTTTATTGCAATGTGATAATGATTATGATGAATGTATGTGCGAAATATTTGATGTATGATGAAAATTTAATGATGATATGAAGATGTAATGTATGAACTTCTAAATGATAAATGATAATGATCATGATGTAATGACTTGCATTTATTTTATGTAAATGAAATGTATGGATACATGATTGTATAAATAACATAATGATAATAATGATGATGTAATGATGTTTTACAATGATGTAGATGATAAAAGATGTAATGAAAGTGATGATGTAAATGCACGATGTATTGATAAATGTATATCTATTATGATGCAAAAATAAATAAATAAATGTATGAATAATGAAATGATGAAAATTTAATGATGAGATGATGATTTGTAACTATATGGTAATTGATGATGATTTTTTTTAATTTTTTTTTGGATTTTATGTCAAGTATACTCAATCATGTTTGTAGAAAAGATAATTATTGATTTGGACTCCTTTGTGCAACAAATACTCTGCAAATAATGAATTTGTTTATGAATGCGATCTAATTTAATCATGCAATGATATACAACCAGATGTCATTTTAACAGTCTTTTTGTGCTTGGTATCATCATAGAGCTTTTATTGGATGTTGAAATTTAATACAAGCGTCGATGGTTGTGTTAATCCAATGACGACCTGAGTATTACTTTCATGATTTTTGATATTGCAATCAAACACATGCATCTAGGTATAATTGAACCAAGATGACCTAAGCATTCATTGCGTAAACAAACAGAGATAATCATTTGAGTGTGTGAATTCTGAATGTCATCGGTGATACATTTGCATAGCACATCCCTCAACAATTCACACATTCATATGATTAACGTACAAACAACAGATAATAAAAATATCATTCTTTTTCCTTGTTCCTCTAGTTCAATACATCATTGAGTTACTACAAAGAAATGATAATCAAAAAGTACAATTTATCCATTGTTTACTTAGAGTGTTCCATTCATTATTCAGATTTTAGATCATCCATCATGATTTATTTTGATGTTTTTGGATTTTTAAGATTTTGACTGACCTAACCTACTAACCTATCTTAGGGGTCTCGAGGGCTGATCAAAGATTAGCCTTTCCTATGTTACACACATAGAGACCACGTAGTTCGACTGACACAGACCTATGTTTTTGGATTTTCGATAATATTTTTGACATGTTTTTGGATTTTTGATATGATATGGATGGTTGATGCCTTTCTGATGATGATTGATATTGCGCTTTGATCTTGCTTTCGGTTTTCTTCTATATTGTTGTGTTGCCCTTTGGTGAAATTGATACGTTTGTATTGCCCCTAATGATATCCAGATGTTGCCCCCAAGCTATGGAGTGATATGTTGACCATGTGACATGATTGTGATATGGATGCAAAGATGGCAAGAAGAATGATATGATATGAATTGATACTGACTTTCAGAGGAATGATCCTGATATGTTCATAATAGATGGGAAAGTTGATCTTAGAATCACATACAACACCTGTTTCCAAGTTTTCACCATATGCTTTGATTACACCCTTTGTATTTTTGTATTTTTCTCATTTTTGTATTTTTTTTTCTTTTTGTATTTTCTATATATATATATTTTTTTTTGTGTTTGCCAGGTTTTCACCAAGGAAACAATTTTTAGAAATTTAACCCGTGCACTAGGAGTTTCAAGAATAGAATTTTTGAAGATGAATTCTGTTGATAGGTTCATCAAACAAATCCCCTTTTGACATTGATAGCTGATATGCTCCTGATCCATACACTGATATGACGACAAAGGGACCAAGCCAATTAGGCTCAAATTTTCCTTTCTTCTCCCCGTCCTATTGATTCCAAGGGTTTTCTTTTAATACCAGGTCACCAACCTGAAAGACCCTTGGTTTTACCCTTTGATTGTAACTTCTTGACATCCTATGTTGATAAGCTATTAGATGATTAATAGCTTGTTGACGATGCTCATCCAACAATTCTAGTTCCTGCAGTCTATATACCCTATAGTCTTCATCTGAAATGATACCTTTGAGTGATACACGAAGGGATGGAATTTCAACTTCAATGGGCAATATGGCTTCTGATCTATATACCAAAGAAAATGGTGTGGCTATTGTTGTTGTTTTGATGCTTGTTTTGTACGCCCATAGTGCAGGGTTGAGTTGAACATGCCAATCATGTCCAACATTTTTAACCATCTTTTTGAGAATTTTGAGTATGGTTTTGTTTGAGGCCTCTGCTTGGCCATTCCCTTGAGGATAGTATGGTGTTGAAAAATGATGTTGGATGTGGAGCTTATCACATAGCTCTTGGACATCTTGATTCTTGAAAGGTCATCCATTATCTATGATTATAGATTGAGGGATTCCATAGTGACAAATGATGTAGTTCAAGATAAATGAGGAAATTTGCTTTCCAGTGATGGTAGTAAGAGGTAATACCTCTATCCATTTTGTGAAATATTCTGTAGCTATTATAATGAACTTGTGTCCATTAGATGAAGATGGATTTATTTTTCCTACCAGATCTAGGCCCCATTGACAAAAAGGCCATGTTGATGTGAAGGGATGCAATTCTTGTGCTGGTGCATGAACCAGATTGCTGTGAACTTGAAATTTTTGACATTTCTTGACAAACTAATATGATTCTTTCTCCATGCACGACCAATAATATCCCAAACGGAGGAGTTTCTTAGCTAGAATTATTCCACTCGAGTGAGTACCACAAATACCCTCATGAACTTCTCGTAGGGCCATTTCAGATTTTTTGTGTTCTAGACATCAGAGTAGGGTACCATCAAGACCTTGATGATAAAGGATATCTATGATTAAAGTGTGTTGGGCGGATTGGCAGATAAAGTTTCATTTTTGGTTCCTGGAAAGATTGAGAGGAAGAATATCATCTTTTAGGTAAGCATAGGTTTTTTCATATATGGAGGTTTCAATGGTTTCTAGATGGCATATGGTAGCGGATTCTAATTGATAATGGGTAGGAAATGATACTTGTTCTACCATAAACTCATAACAAACACACTTCTTAGGCAATTGTAGTAATGAAGCAATTAAAGCCATAATATCTGCAGCTTTGTTCTCTACCCTTGGAATTTGATCAAACTTGATACTGACAAAGGACTATTTCAGATTATCTATTTGCTACTTGTAGGGCATCAATTTTTCATCTTTTGTTTGATACTCATCATTTACTTGATAAATAACCAGTTGAGAGTCCCCATATACCTGTAAATCCATGATTTTCCATTGAATTGCTATCTTGACCCCAATAATCAATGCTTCATATTCCGCCACATTATTTGTACATTGAAACATGAGTCTATGATTTCAGAATTTTGTGTCCTTGGGGGGAGATGAACAAGATCCCTGCTCTTGATCCTCGTTGTGTATACGATCCATCAAAATATAGTATCCATTGTTGGGGCATTACTTTCATAATGTCTGCATCTAGAAATTCCATTGTCATTGGGTGATCATCTGGCAGAGGAGCTTTAGCTAGCTGTTCAGTGATTGCTTGTCCTTTGATTGCCTTTCTCTTGACATATTGAATGCCGAATTCACTTAGGAGCATAACCCATTTTGCCAGTCTACCTGTTAAGGCAGCTTTACTTAGTAGATACTTCAAAGGTTCGATCTTTGCAATTAATCTGATTGTATGAGTCAGCATGTAGTGTCTCAGCTATTGAGTAGCAAACACCACTACTAAGCATGACTTTTCTATGAATGTATAGTTTATTTCATAGCCATTTAAAGTTCTACTAATGTAGTAGATGACGTGCTTTTTCCTTTCATAGTTCTCTTGTGCTAATAGTGCCCCCAAAGAGATATATGTCATGGCAATGTACAAAATGAGAGGCCTTCCTTCTATTGGTGGCATTAGAATGGGTGGTGACATAAGATATTGTTTGATTTGATTGAATGTTGTTTCACACCCTTCATCCCACTTGAAAACTATATTTTTATGCAATAGATGATTAAAAGGATGAATTTTGTCTGCCAGCTAGGAGATGAATCGTCTGATTGATTGAAGCCATCCTTGTAGTGATCTGAGCTAGTTGATATTCTTAGGAGGTGGCATCTCCATAATTGCTTTGAATTTTGTTGGATCCACCTCAATGCCCTTTTCCGAAACAATGTATCCTAGTAGTTTTGTTGATGTAACCTCAAAGACACACTTCTCAGGGTGTAACATGACATTGAATTTCTCCATCTATGTGAAGATTTTGTCTAGGATATGTAGATTTCCTTCCCTTGTAGTAGATTTTTCCAAGATGTCATCCACATAATCCTACATGAAAGTGTGCATCATATCATGGAATATTATCGTCATTGCTCTTTGATAAGTGGCTTCCGCATTCTTTAGACCAAATGGCATCACGTTCCAGCAGAAGGTTCCCCATGGACATGTAAAAGCCATGTTTTCTTGATCTTCTGGAGCTATTCTTATTTGATTGTACCCAGAGAAGCCATCCATGATTGATAACATGGTGTGCCCTGTCGTCAAGTCCACAATGATGTCTATATTTGGTAGTGGAAAATCATCTTTCGGGTATGCTTTATTGAGGTCCCTGAAATCCGTGCAGATTCTGATGCTATTGTTTGGCTTTGAAATAGGTACTATGTTCAATATCCACTCAGCATAGTCTATAGACCTTATGAATTTAGCATCCAATAATTTCTTTAATTCTATTGTTACCATCAATGTGATGTGAGGATGCATTTTTCATAATTTTTGCTTAACAGGCTTGATTCCTATTGGCAAAGACAAATGATGCATAAGAAGATTTGGATCTAAGCTTGGCATATCAGAATATGACCAAGTGAAGTCGATGCTTCTTGCTTTAAAGAAATTGATAAATTCTGGTCTCTCTTGATTAGTCATTGATTCTGCTAGATGTAGAACTTTTGCCTTCTCTTCTGTGCCAATGTCCACCAATTGTGTAGGTTCGACCAGAACTAATGATTGCTCATGATAATGTTCTGGGAGAGTATCAAATCTTCCATCCTTCAGTGCCTCAGAAAGGTTTCCACTGTTGGATGCGTTCTTTATTTTTACTTTTTCCAGATCTAATGCTGCCATAGAATGGTTTTCACCATTAGATATATTTTCCCTATTGTCAATTTTGCAATTGGAAGATTTGACACCCTCCTGCTGAGTCGTATTGTTATGAGTATTATAGATAGAATTTGTATCAGGTTTAGTATGACATAGGAAATGCACGATGGCATCATCATTTGCAAATTTTGGTACAGTCAATGGCTCGATAGGTTCCCAATCAATAAGTTTTGGATGGATTAATGGCATGATATCATCAGATTGATTTAGGTCAATGGAATTAAGGGTGAGAACAACAATATCTTCATAATTTTCATTTAGGATATCGAGATCCATGATGGTACCCTCTTCGGAATCATCTAGTTCACTCAAATTTTGTTCGTCCTCACTAGATTCATCGATATTTAGTGATCCCGCGACGAATGGTCTAGACCCAAAGCCTTGGCCCTCCTCACGTGTAGGTGCATATTTTTGAATCACATCGACTCGAATATCAATGAAAATTAGATCACAAGGTAATGCCCACTCATATTCATTTGAGTCTTTTTCAGAACCATCTCTAAAGTGAAGGATATTTTCTATAGCCGTCTTTGTTAGCTCCTGCTTCTCTTCTCCAGAATATCCTAGTCCTAGCTTCTCTTTTGTGTGGAGAGTGAGAGGTGTGATAGGTTCTGTGATTCCCTCCTTTCTTAATCCTATAGGTCCTTGTCCTTCATAACCCATCTTTTCAAGAATGGCCTTTCCTTTTCCATATTTGTCTATGTTGATGTTAACATTTTTGATACCGATCTCTGATGTTGATGGTTCTTCATCCTTGTATAGCCAATCTAGGATTGTTTTGTTGTCTGTTTCTTCTGCTATGGTTTTGAATTTTACAAATGTTTCTTGAAGAACTGTTCCAAGTAAAGATGTTGGAGGTTTGATCATTGATGGTTAACCATATGTCCTAGGAGATGGCATTAACTGTGATAACTTAAGAGATTGTTCCATTGAGTACTATCCCATTCCTTTATCTGTCAACTAAACTTGCTTTTGAAATTTTTCTGATAGAGAAGTTTGTGGATTTGGATTGTTTGTCTCAACATGACTTGTTTCTTTTTCTTTACCTTTCTTTTCCACCCACTTGGTAGTGATACTTGGATGTTGTTCTTCCTTTGATGAATTTGAACTTGAAGCTTCCCTGTTGTGAGGGACAAAGGTGTCTTGAGATATTCTCATTGTGTCACAATTTTGTGGATGATTATAATCAGTAGCTATAGTCACCTCTTGTCCATTTACTAGAAACTTTAGGCATTGATGGTATGTAGAAGGTATGACCTGCATTTCATGAATCCAGGGTCGTCCTAAGAGTATGTTGTATGTCAACTCTCTTTCCAATACTTGACATGCTATATGCTTTATCATGGGTCCCACTTGAATGGGTAATACAATTAAACCTTTGGACAATCTTTCTTCCTCATCATATGCTTTGATGGTCATTTTCCTTCAAGCATCAATAGCATCATCGGAATATCCTAGTGCACAGACTAATTTGAGGATGCAAATGTTCAAACCAACTCCCCCATCTATTAGAACTCTCTTAACGCGATGATTATGGATAAATAATTTGATATGCAATGTTGTATTATGCGGATGGTTTAATGAGACATCATCCTATTCAGAGAATGATAGACAATGCAAGGTAGTCAGATGTCCCAACATAGCTTGGAATTGACAAACATCCAGATTCTTTGGTATCATTGTGGAAACTAATGCTTGTTCAAGAACTTCCTTATGTGATGGTGAAAATTTAAGGAGTTCCAGTATTGATATTTTTGCGGGGATTTTTTGCAATTGATCGACAATATTATAATGAGATTGAGGCGTAGCCGCACATTGAGATCCCACTCCTTTTAATACTACCTTGGCTTGCCCCCTAGTCATGACGTTTTTCGGTTGATGTTCTTGATTCTCTTGGGGGGTGTTTTGCATGTGATCGATAACATTATAATTAGATGGAGGTGGAACTACATGTGTGGAGCCAATTCCCTTTAACATTACCTTGGATTGTCCCCTAGTCAGCACATTGGCTGGTTGATGTTCTTGATTTTCTCTAATTTTTAAGACATTTATTTGATTATCAGAGTTTTGCACACTTGGGAGTAAATCCAAAGAGGTAATGTTGTTGGTTTCATTTTCATCAATGTTATCACTAATTGTATGATCATTTTTGACTTAGATAGACAAAGGATTGTTTTGTTATAGATATGATTGATGTTCTTTCCTTTGTTGTTCAAAGAGGATGATGCTCCTTTGTCATAATTTGACAACGGATCTTTGAAGGCTGGATGATCATTATTATTTTGAGGTTCCTCTACATACACTTTGTTGTTGTCCACCAAGTCTTGCACTACATGTTTCAACTCCATATTGTCATTTGTTTTGTGACCCTTGTTATTATGAAAGTTGCAATATTTAGCATCATTCCACCATGATGGTTTGACTTTTGGGTCCCAGAACCTAGCTTCCCGTGCAGTGAGAAGGCCACTGGTAACTAGTTCTTTCATTGCTGATTCCATTGTTTGACCCAAAGGTGTGAACCTTTGCCGATTTGACGGTTTTTGATACGACTGTGGTTTTATGATTTCATTGCTTTGTATGGTATTTGACTTGACATTTTTTTCATTGTTTTGATTCTTCGATGTGGATGCAGTCAAGTTAAAAACCGGTTTGATGTTTTGGGGATCATTTGTTGTCTCATTTGCATTTTGATTCTTTTGCAAAATTTTGGCTTCTCACTGCTTGAGTATTGATTTGAGGAGTTACTTGTGTTGTTTGTTTTATCATTAAAATGATTGATAAATCCTCTCTTGACTAACGCCTCTTCGATTTTAAGACCATTTTCTATCACTTTTTCAAATGTTGGAGGACATTGTAGTTCCAATCTATAACTCATTTCTTCCATCAAGTTTTCAATGAACAACTCCATCTTTTCCTCTTCAAGAATGGATCTAAGATATCTAGCGAACAAGCATCACCATCTTTGGAGAAAACATAAGAACGTTTCTCCTTTGTTTTGTTTTAGATTGTAAAGATCTTTGATAGTAACATCGTGTTGGATGTTGAATGAGTATTGAGAGATAAATCTGTTGACGAGTTCCTCAAAAGTTTTGATACCTGGTTTTAACTTCGAAAACCATTCCATGCATGTTCCTCCCAAACTCCTTGGGAATAATCTCATTAAATAAGTTTCCTCTTGGGAAAACTCAAGACTCATTGTTTTAAATTCTCTGATATGATCTATTGGATCCCTTCTTCCATTATACTTATCGTATTTTGGGATCTCACAATGTCTCAGAAAAGGAATCAAGCCAACTGTTGCATCGAAAGGATAAGGAAAAATGTCCTATATCGCATATCTCTTGGTTGTCCCTTTCGTCATATCTTGTATTTGTTGTTGTAATATTTGCATCTATGATGTTAAAGCAGCAACTGGATCTATGGTGTGTGTAGGTTGTATTATCTCAGTCTCATTCATTTCTAGTGTTTCCTTCAAATGGTTTACATCAAAATCTTTTGGAAGTTTTACCCCTAATTCGGCTAACATCAAAAGATATTTTTCCATGTCTTGTTCTAGAATTTTTTTCATAAATATATGAAACTTGGGATCTTGTTGAGTCGCTTGGATATCTTCTAGAGTTATTTCATTCTTATCATTTCGGTTCAGATTATTCGAAGGATTTTCCTTTGCCATTGCTTGGGATTTTAAAATTTCTTGTTCTAAGAGTCTCTGTTTTTGGTACCTAGTGAAGATTGGCATACAATTTTTTTCCCTTTCTTCTGAAATGTTGATCTTATGTGCAGGATAGTGTCAATTGAACTTTTTTAAACAAAGTCGAATAAGATGACTGATCTTATTGATGAGACAACATTTAAAAAGTTAATTACTATACTTGGTTTCGTGATGAAAGATGATAGTATCTTGGTAATGAAACTTTAGTGTAGTAATTGATTGTGTATTTGATTTTGACACGTGTGATTTGCAAGATCTTGTTTGAGTTGATAAGTTGGAAATTTGTATAAACCTTTCTGACTTTGGTCTCTAGATAGTGATTCTGATAAGAAGAAATTTGATTCTGATGAAAATGTGGATAAAATGACAGATTGATGGACTAGTAAAAATTTTGAACTCTTTGTTTTAAAAGCGCTAAAATAGAGGCCAGAAGCGCTATTTCCCAGAAGTGTTGGAACAGAGTCCAGAAGCGTTGAAATAGGTGACCGAAGCACTATTTTGACAGAAATGCTGAAACAGTGCCCGAAAGTGCTGGAGAAAATGACGGAAGCACTACTTCCCAGAAGCACTGAAACAGAGCCCAAAAGCGCTGTAAAAAGTGACAAAAGCGCTATTTTGCTAGAAGCGCTAAAATAATGACTGTAAGCGCTAAAACAATGCCCGAAAGCACTATAATAGTGACCTGAAGGGCTGAAACAGGTTTTCCAGAATGCTAAAAATAGGACTTTTTAAGACTTTCTACTACAAAATTTGATCTGGTCTTGTGGCATACTGTATCAGAGATTGTGGAAGATAAGAAGGATGAATCTGCTGACTATGGTTGTGGAATTGTGTGAGAGCTCTCCTCTAGAAGAAGGCTCGTGAGTAGATTGGCTCTACTGCATAATCTAATGTGTGACCCCTAGCAAAATCATGATATCTGTGGATGAACATTCTATGTTGTAAAAGGTGTTTCCGATTTTGATATAGAAAACACTGTTTTCTCAATTTGTTTCTATAACCGAGAGGTTTTTGGGGTTTTGTGACTTTGATTTTTCTTTTGAGAAACGTGGTGGACTTCCACTTTCGTAGCATGGATTTTCTAATTAGTTTTGACTTGACGTTTTCAAGATGATATTTAATCTGATTTAAATGAATTTGTGAAAACGACAAGCAATTTTGAATAAGTGTTTTAAAACTGAAAAGATTGTGTATGTTCAAAAATCATGAATGATCTTTATTGATTTTGACGGGTTGTTTTGAAATTTGTACACAAATAAAACACTCACACTTAAGGACAAGTAGGTCATCATTATACTCACAACCCACATCTTGAATTACGTTGACTCACACAGCAGTGTCACCCCCTAGAGGGCGCCTGTGTTTTTGTCATTGCCAGGCGCGTACTCAAAGTGACGGAAGTGGATACCGAATCCCTTGAGAAAATGGTCCTTGGTAATTATATGGTGAGTGTCTTGGGGGTAGATTCTTCCCTCCCCTTGCACCGTGAGTATGACAATGTATGGATACTAACTCGGTGAGAAACTACTCTATGGTTCGTAGATAGGGTTCCGTTCGGTGTGGCAAATAGATAAACTCCCTCAAGAGACCTCCCAATCTTTAGAACAAAGATTTTGGGGATGGTTATCTTGCTCACTACCGTCAAGTTGGACTTTCATCAACAAATTGCATTTTTATTATAGTGGGTTGGAAAACCTAGCTTTGGTTGTTCCCACTTAGGTCGTTCCTGTAGGGTGAGTACTTTTTCCCACTATAGTAGGCCTACTAAAGGATTTAATAAAGCATAAATGACATGAAATAAAAGTGAATCTAGCACTTTGGTCACCCAGTTAAGGGGATAGCATAAGCCTAATCACCACAAACACAACATATAAGTTTGTTCTGTTTTAAAAGCCCAAAAAGAAATTTTCTAATCTATGTGAAGGTGTTGCTTCATAGAAATCATGATGTTCTTTTTAGCTTCTACTGTAAAAATGTGGTGACTATCCTAGGATTGATAGATTTTCTTTAAGAAAAACAAGAAAAACGACTATCCTAGGATTGATCAATTTTAGAAACTTTGAGGTGGCTATCCTAGATTGATCAATTTTTAGAAAACTTTGAAGTGACTATCCTAGATTGATACATTTTAGTCCAAATGTGAAAAAAATTAAAATCTGGCCGTGGATGCATCGGATCCAGACTGATTTTACAAAAGTGCTGGAATATTGCACCGAAGTGCTAAAATAGTTACCTGATGCGCTAAAACACAAAAGCATTGAAACAAGACCCCAAAGCGCCAAAGTTTGCCATGGAAGCGCTAAATCACCTGATGCACTAAAATAGTGACCAAATGCACTAAAACAATGACCAGAAGTGCTAAAACAATGACCAGAGCGCTAAAAATTTTAATGGAAGCGCTACAAGAAAAACACGTCGAGAATCTACATGACACTTTCTAGAAAATTGATAATTTTGAATAAAATAGGGATTAATGCCCCACGATGGACACCAAATTGCAAGCGTGAATAAGTGAATAAGCACAAAAGACACTTCTTAATACAACATTATATCGAGAGACAAGTTAAATGAATCAATTCAAAGGAATTATCTATCAAAAGCGTCATATTGCTCTCTATTTCCAAAGATTTATTAAATCTTGATTGCTCTCAAATTGTTTAAGCAAATAAAATTGTTAAAATGACAATTCAAAGAACAAGATGATGATAATGCAATGCTAGATGATAAAACAATTAAACTAGCATGATATTGATGTGAAACAAATAATTGCAGCTACAGGAGGTAGCCATGGTTGAAAAATTGATTGCTTGATGCTTGATGCTTGAATTCCTGCAGAGTAAGAGTGCAAAAGTTAGATTCTCTGGATCCTTTTCTTGGTTCAATGAGGCTTTATTTATAGATTTATTGGCTGTAGAAATGCATAGGGAAAGCTTTGAGAGGCTTGGATTCAATCTGGAGAATTGAATGGTGAGAGATGGAGGAGATTGACAGAAAGATGGAGATTGTCTCTACCCATGAAAACACCAAGCAAGAGAAGAGGAAAGATTGATGGAGGAGGATTGAGAGATCAAATTCCAAATTTGTCTACAATTTGTCTCTAAAACTTCCCGTGAAGTTTCAATCAATAAATTTTGACATATTTTAGACATAGATTAGACATAGGAAATCTAATTCATTTTTGAGGAAATGTAGATTGAAATATTCCTTATGCTCTAATTCAAATATTTTTGATTTATTTAAATTAAGAAAAGAGAGATAAATAATTTAATAAAACGAACTATAGGATAGTTGTTTATTAAATTAAACAGAAGAAAATGGCAATTAATAAATAAAGTGTTTTGATCTTTATTTAATTAATTTAGAATGGATGTGATAGTTTGAAATAGGGATTTGATAATTAAATCGAACAAAGTATTTAATTTTGTTTATTTAATTAAGATGAGATATTAGAAGAATTTAAATGTGATGTGAATGTGAACTATTTAAATAAATATTTCTATTTATTCAAACAGTAGAGGAAATTAGGATAATTAATCAAATAATTTGTATTTAATTAATAGGATTCTCCAGACCATTTTTAGGTGTATACAATCTTCATAGAGAAACTTAGCAACATTTCCATCCCTTAAAAAATGTAAAGCTTTGAACTCCACCCATTTTGTAAGGTGATCTATATGGACCAAGATATATTCCTTTCTATTTGATGTTGGGGCTATGGAACCAATAAAATACAGTCCCACTTGCCAAATGGTACAATGACTAGTTGAGGTTGAAGTGGAATTTTATCAGTCTTAGTAGGCCATCCCATATTTTTGCATCTGTCACACCTTCTTGTGTACTTGACTGCATCCTTGTGAAGTGTAGGCCAATAGTAACTAGTGTTCAAGATTTTGAGAGTTGTCCTTTTTACTATAAAATTTCCTCTACAAGGTTCATCATGGCATGCCTTTAAAGTGTCATAGACTTCATCCTCCTTCATGCACTTTTTCATTATATTATCAAGTGTTGTGTAGAATAGATATCTAGCTACCCATGAATAAGGAAAAATTATCTCAACTAGATGTCTCTTTTTCCTTGGTGAGATATCCGATGGTGTTTTCCCTACAACTAGATAATTGGCTATGTATTCATACCAAGGTATATGTATAGAGAGGGAAAATAAGTGTTTATCAAGAAATGAATCATCCACAATATCCTCTATTAATGTTTTTAGTATTCTTGAAAAAAAAAATGCTAATACATTGGTCTTCCTTGGTTTATCCACAATTTTGATATCAAATTCTTGTAGTAGTAATAACCATCTTACAAGTCTACCTCCAACCACTGGTTTACTCATCTGATAACTTATTATTGTATGGTCAATGTGAATGCAGATAGAGTATCTTGTGATGTAGTGTTTCAACTTATTGATGTCATAGACCACTATCAACATTTCCTTTTTAGTGACTCTATAATTGAGCTCTACACCTTGAAGATATTGTTAATATAATAGATAGAATATTCTAAGTTCCTTTCTTTTTGTCCTAAGATAACTCCTATTACAAAATAAGATGCATTAGTGTCTATATAAAAATTTATTATCTAGTTTATTCCTTTGAAGACTAGAGTGTTAGTGTTTCTTTAAAGGCTTCAAAGGTATTTTGGCAAGCAGGGGTCTAGTCAAATTCTACATCTTTGTATTCCCTTCCTGAACATAAAATGTCCCAAGACCACTCCTTCAATCATCATCATGAAATATTTTTCATGACTCAAAGAAAGGTTGTGATCTTGAAATATTCGTAGAACTTTCTCCAAATTAGTCAATTCTTCTTCATAAGTATTCACATAGGTTCTAAAGTCATCCATTTAAATTTCCCTAGAAACATGAAAAAAATCTAAAAATATACTTAAGACTACTGCCCTTTGAAATATGGCAGGAGCATTGCATGACCCAAATGACAATAAAGAATATGCATATGTATCCCATGGAAAAGTAAAATTTGTCTTGTCTTGGTCCTCTAGAGATATTTTGATCTAATTATACCTATTGAGCCCAACTAAGAATGAAAAATATTGTTTCCCTACTAATGAATCTAGCACTTGATCAATAAAAGGGAAAAATGGTCTCTTCTAGTTATTGCATTCAATTATCTGTAATCAATACATACGCTCCATTTTCCTCCATTTTTGGGAATAATTATTGAAATGCATAAGACAACTGAAAAGGGGGGGAATCAATTGTACCAAATTAATTTACTAATAACCTTAATCAATTCCACTTTAACTCAATCTATTATTAAGTGTAAAGATGAAATGAAAAAAATAGAAAGCAAACACCAGAGACACTAGATTTACGTGGAAAACCCAATGAGGGAAAAACCACGGTGAGGATTAGCTAACAATATAGTAATAATATAATATCGGATACAAAGGTTCACTGCCAGAGGGCTCACTACCTACAATAGGACTCACTGTCCAAAAGGAGGCTCATTTCCTACAATAAGACTCACTATCTAGAAGGAGGCTCACTACTTATAGATAAAGAAAAGATAAATAAATATCCACCACAAAAAGGTTCCACACATTCACAACTTGATCAGAAGGTTGTAGACACCATCAACTCACTTCTTTCAAGAATCTAACACATCAAAGTATTGTTTCCTTGATTCGCTTCTACACACTTTTCTTTTAACTCTTGTTCACACACTTCACTTTCTTATCTTATAATTCAAAACATCTTGACTTTCTTTTATACCATTTTCAACCCTAGAAGCATTCTCCAAGGTCAGCTATACATCCTTCAAGTTACAAATTCAAATTAGGTTGGCTACTCAACATTTATGTGATGGATAAGAATGAGAGAGGACCAATTATACATTTAATTAGGACCCAAACAACATCTTGGATCAATCACACGCTTCTTTAATTCGATGCAAGATATTCATGTAACATGTAGACACCAAGTCGGCCAAACCAAATGAAAACACTAATGATATTTGAAGTACACGCATCTCCAATGGGATGATCACATGTGGATCACCCAACACACTTCACCAAAAAATTTAACATCTCTAAGAAACCTTCAGGTACGTCTGTAGTAACTACAGTAGTCTTCATGCACAAAAAATTCTTCACCTGTCCAACTGAACCAACTAGCAACACATAGGAGCTCTGGAGAAATTTTTCTAGAGCACCAAATCATAAGCATATTTTCCAAAAAACTGAGAAAATCAATGTAAAGCATCTTCTAGATCTGCAAGAACTGAGACAAACCACAAGAAGACTACAACACAAAAACATTTCTCTCAGTCCACAAACAAATAGTTCTGACAAACTGGTTCACATACCGGTGAACATATCTTTCATTCTCCATCGAATTAGAAGAAAAAAATTAGGATATATTATCCATTGAAGCTCATGAACAATACCACAAATCTTCACATGCATAGGATCAGCATAGAATAAATGCAGAGCACAATACTGAGCACACTCAGAACACATACTAAAAATTACCTTCATTATTTCTTAATTTTCTCAAAAGCACTTGGCAAAAACACAACTGCAACTTCATAGCTCCATGTACTCTAAACACTTCTACAGTATCTTAACTATACAAGTACCATCTGAAATCACTCTGAACTATGTTGACATCAATGACAACACCACCAGACACATCCATACTTTCAAGAATCTCCCCCTTTGTCATTGATGGCAGCACATGATGTGAAAAACCATCAATGATAGCATACGCACTCTCTTGCTTCTTCTACTCTCCTCTCTTTACAAGACTCTCTCTCCCATTTTTAACATTTTCACATGAATTTCTCTCCCCCCTTGACATTAATGGAAAATGAAAGTTTTACATGAAAACACTTTCCATATAAGACTCTGATCACCCCCCCTTAGGAGTGCACCCACATCACATACTGCAATAATGCACTCACTACTCCCCCTGAGGAGTAGACCACAATCATCAGTCTAGATCAGAAAAGAATCTATGAATCCATTGGATTAATGCACCTCCATGTGTACTTAGTTTAAGGAAGGAGGGGTAGTAACTCCTAACTTCCCTTTGAGATACTCAAAAGTATCCTTTGGAAGGGCCTTATTGAATATGTCAGAAATTTGTTCCTTGGTAGACACATATTCAAGTATAACTTCATTTTGCAATACCTTCTCCCTCAAGAAGTGATAGCTAATAGATATGTGATTTACCCTAGAATGCATCACCGGATTCTTTGAAATGTTTACTGCACTTTTATTATTATAAAATATAGAGATAGGCTCATCACACATCACACATATGTCCTTCAAAGTTTTCTTCATCCATAGTACTTGTAAACAATAAGATGTTGCTGCAATATATTCAACTTCTATAGTGAATAAAGAAATTGAATCATGTTTCTTACTCAACCATGAGACCAATCTTCCTCCAAGGAAGAATGCACCACCACTTGTACTCTTCTAGTCATCTACACAACCTACCTAATTTGCATCAATGTAGGCATTCAATGTTAAATCAATATCCTTAGGATACCATAGCCCATAATCTGTAGTTCCCTTAAGATATTTGAATATACTCTTTACAGTTGTAACATGTGCCCCTTTAGGTTCTGCTTTAAATCTTGCAACCAAACAAATTACATTCATGATATCCGGTCTAGTAGCAATAAGATACAGTAGTCCACCAATCATAGATCTATATATTCTCTAATCAAATTTAGAAGATTCATCATCCTTACTCAACTTGCATCTGGTTACCATAGTGGTACAAACTGGTTTGGAGTCATCCATTCCAAACTTCTTCAAAAATTTCTTAACATAATTAGATTGTGAAATGAATATCGCCTTATCACTTTGATTCACCTAAAGTCCAAGGAAGAAATTCAACTGACCAATCATAGACATTTCAAATTCTTTTGCATCTCCTCTACGAATTTATTACACATACCTTAATTTTCACTAAAGGTAATATCATCAACATATACCACAATTATCAACATTTTGTTTCTCTCAACTTTGAAGTAAAGATTGTTGTCTGCAGACCCTTTGTTGAATCCTTGTTGTGTCAAGTATCTATCTAACCTAGCATACCAAGCTTTGGGATCCTGTTTAAGTCCATATAGTGCCTTTTTCAACTTTCAAACCATTTTTTGGTTTGTCTGACAACTAAGCCTTACGGTTGCTCCATATACACTTCTTCTTCCAATTCTCCATTTAGGAATACAGACTTGACATCCATCTAGTACAATTTGAAGTCTTTATGAGCTGAAAATACAAAGAACATCTGAATGGCCTCCATTCTTGCTACTAGTGCAAATGGCTCTTCAAAATCTATTCCTTCAACCTATGAATAACCTTTGCATACAAGTCTTTATTTAATTTTTTCCACTTCACCATCTTCATTTATCTTATTTCTTAATACCCACTTTGAACCAATTACATTATTATTTACTAGTCTAGGGAGTACTTCCCATGTCTCATTCTTCTCTATTTGTTGCAGTTCCTCTTTTAGTGCTCTAACCCAAGTCTCATCATTGCATGATTCACACATAGTCTTAGGGTCTTATTTAGAAAGTAAACACAAATATACCTCAACCACTTGGCTTCTTGTCTTTACACCTTCACTTATGTCTCTAATTATCTATTCCTTTAGATGATTTCTCTGTTCATATTTAGGAGTCTTAGGTGTAGGTTCTGGAACCTCCTCCTAATCAATTTGTTCTTTATCTTCCTTTTCTTCTTCTTGCACTTGCACATAAATAGGATCATCTAGTTCAACTTCACTTATTTCTACTAGTCTATACATAACTTTATTAACTTTTACATTAGCACTTTCAACTATTTTACTCAGTAATTTATTGAAGAATCTATATGCTTTGTTGTTATTTGAATATCCAAGAAAAATTCCTTCATCACATCTAGAATCAAACTTTCCAAGATTCTCATCATCTCTTTTAATGTAACATCTTCTTCCAAACACTTTAAATTATTTAACAGTGCGAGTCTTACCCATCCATAGCTCATAAGGAGTCTTAGTCTTGTTATCTCTAATTTGAACTCTGTTAAGAATGTAAACAACAGTATGGATTGCTTCTCTCCAATAAACATCAGGAACATTTGCTTCTTTCATAATTTTTCTAGCAGCCTGTTGAACTGTCTAGTTCTTTCTTTCCACAACTCCATTCTGCTAAGGGGTTCTAGGGGTAGAATAATGTCTCTTCATGCCATGCTCTTCACAAAATGCATTAAAATCAAGTGAATTCTCCACCTCTATCAAATATTAAACATTTGATTCTCAGGTTTACTTCATTCCCTACTCTTGTTGTGAACACTTTGAATCTATCAAGAGCCTGAGCTTTCTCTTTAAGAAAAGTAACCCATGTCAGCCTAGAGTAATCATCAATGAAGAGCATAAAATACCTATCATCATTAAGGCTTCCTATTCTTTTCAAACCAATAGAGGTCTATATGAATCAATTCCAACATTCTAATAAATGATTGTTCTTTTCCTTTAAAACTACTTCTTGTTTGTTTTCCCAATTGAAAACTTCTACAAATTGAATTTGAAGTCTTTGTGATTCTAGGAAGATCTCTAACAACTTATTTTGAACTGATCCTAATCAGATTGTCAAAATTTACATGTCCCATTCTCTAGTGCCACAACCAACTTTCATTAATATTTGAAACAAAACACTAACCATCACCACTCTTAAGATGATAGATGTTTCCATGAGTTATTTTTCCTACTGCTACCATAGTTTTGGATCCCTTTCTAATCTCACAAGTGTTATCCTGAAACACAAGCTTAAATCCTTTGCTACACATTTTCCCAACACTCAAAATATTATGCCTTAAACCCTTAACATAATAGACATCATCAGTATTATGTTTTCCATCAAAACTAATTGTTCCTTTACCAATAATCTTAGCACTAGAATCATCTCCAAACGTAACTATTCCTCTAACATACTTCTCAAGCTTAGTAAACTTACTTTTATCTCCAGTCATGATTTGAACATCCATTGTCAATTAACCATTAGTCATCTATTGTTTAGCATGAAAAGCAGTCACCAGAGTACTTTCCATCTTATCCTTCTTGCTCTTTGAACCAGATTCCTTTACACATCTTCCATGGTTAGTAGATGTAGCTTTACTTTCCAGGTCTAGAAATAAAAATTCATCTCTATACTCCTCAAAATTAGACTCATCATTGGAAGTATTGCATTTTCTTTGACATAATATAATTTATTGAACTTCCTATTTGTTTTATCTTTGTAGTTATTATTATCTTTTTTCTTCTTGTGTGTAACTCTATTTGGACATCTTGAGGAATAATGACCAATATGTCCATAACTAAAACATTTAAAGGGTAACATAAATTTGTATTTAGCAATACCTTTCTTCAATTTCCTTGTGAATTTTGCTTCCAATTCTTTTGAATTATCATCATTTGAGTCATCTCCTATCTTCATTTCTTTAAAGGTTGTTTCAGCTTTCTCCTTTTGTATTGAAATTTTTCTCATCTTGAATACAATCAAGATTCCAAATAGGTTCTCCTTAGTAAATGTATTTGGATCATATGATTCTTCAATAGTAGAGACCTTGTCACTATAATTCTCTGATAGGGGCATTAAGATCTTCTCAATTATATCTCCATCTGGTATGGTACCACCTTGATTCTTGATCTCATTTTCTACAAGTTCAACTTTCTGATAATAAAATGCAATATCTTCACCTTCTTCCATTCTCAAGTTCTCAAATTTGTGCTTAGGTGTTAGTTTCCTTGACAATTTTACTCTATCATTTCCTTCATAAATATCTTTCAATTTTTCCCAAACTTCATAAGCAGTGCCTAAAGAAATAGCTTTTGTCCTTTTAGTTTTAGATAGAGCACTAAAGATAGCATGCCTTCCCTTTTCATTCTCCTCATAAGCAATGATCTTATCTACAGAGGATAGAATAGTGGATGGTACAACATAATTTGTCTCCACAACTTTCGAGGTCTTGAAACCAAGAGAGACCAGATAACCTCTCATTTTCTCTTTCCAATTACTATAGTCAGCTCCATCAAAAATAGGGATTTGCAACTTGCACACCATTTGATCTACCTCAAGTGGTTAAGATTTTCACCAAGGAACCAGAGCTTTGATACTAGTTGTTGAAATGTGTAAGACAACAGAGAGAGGGGCTGAATCAGTTGTACCAAATTAATTTACTTCTAACCTTAATCAATTCCACTTTAACTCAATCTATTATTAAGTGTAAACATGAAATGAAAATAATAGAAAGCAAACACCAGAGACACCAGATTTATGTGGATGAAATCAATGAAGGAAAAACCATGATGAGGATTAGCTCACAATATAGTAATAATGCAATACCAGATACAAAGGCTCACTACCCAAATACAAAGGCTCACTTCCTACAATAGGACTCACTATCTAGAAGGAAGCTCAATAGCTACAAAAAGAAAAGATAAATAAAGATCCAACACAAAAATATTCCACATATTCATACAGCTTGATTAGAATATTATAGACATTATCAGCTCACTACTTTCAAGAATCTAACACATCAAAGTACTATTTCCTTGATTCTCTCTTACACGGTCTACTTTTCAATCTTGTTTGCACACTTCACTTGCTTGTCTTGCAATTCACAACATCTTGACTTACTTTTATACCATTTTCAGCCCTAGAATTAGTGTTGTGCAAAAATCAACTTTATTAACCTTTATCTTCAAAGCACTTGTAACATTCAACCAAAATGAATAAACATGAAGAAAACAATCACAACACCATAACACAAGAATTTTTACGTGGAAACCCTATTAGGGGAATAACCACAATGGATGGCGAATCCACACTATGATCTGAGTATACTCAAATGAAGTTTACAATATGGGGAATGCACTTGCATTCAGGCACACTACCTAGAGCTCACTACTCAAGAAGACTCACTGTCTTACAAAGATAATCATATTAAATCCATTTGAGATATTGAACTGAGAAATTAGCATATACATATGATTGATTATATTTTTGATTAGGCTCAACAATTGATTTTCTATCCTTCAGAATGATTATGCACTTTTGCTCTGCTCTGCTCAAACTCGTTGTTGGTATTTTTTCTAGCTAGGCTTTGAAACTCTCTAAGAGGTAGCCAACCTCCATATTCAAGAAACACAAAGGTTAGTGGCCAACTGACAAGATTCAGTCAAAGACTAAAATCTCCTACACTTCTAGCTCTACAGGACCAAGGTGGGAAAACCTATACAATGCCCGAAACTTAAATGAAACTATATACTAACATTATTTTTTATAGCAGATAATTCCAAATAAAGAAACTAAGGAAAGAATTAATAACCTCAAATTTGGCTACATTCTTAGTAACTCAACACTCACTCAGCAATTGGGAAGCAAAACACTAAACCCCATAGTAAGATTAAGAATGATTTTGCATTTATAAAAGGTTTTTGAGATGCATAAAATTGAATAATAAATCAGTGCCAATTCTAGGCCATGGAGTCAAACACATAAAATGAATTCATTAGCAAATAGAATTCAACCAATGGATTTAAATTGCTAATGCTTTACATCAATTGTTAGTGTCTTGCACTGGAACAATACCTCTCTTATTATCAATCAATTTCTCCTTATCAAATCCCATTTGCACACCTAAAATCACAATCATCTACTCAAAGCATTTTAACCATTTCTTTGAAATAGAATAATGAATAGCCAAAAAATTATCATTAAATTTGAGATGATAAACTCAAAGATACTTTGTATTATTGAATTCATATGACTAAATGTGTACAAATATGGAGACAATCTGAAGATATTCATGAATGTGCAAACACCTTCATGATTTTATTTGCATAAATTGGTTGTATTTGCTCATGAAATCAGAAAATTATAACCTACAGACTCAAGAAATAACTCGGAATTTACAATTCTCTGTCTACCTAGACCCATACAAAGTTTCAAAACCCAATCTCAGAATGTTTTACAATGAGAGAAAAAGAGAAGAAATAGAAAATAGAGGCAGACCTAAAAATAATCTGTTGATGACATCTAGCAGCCTCTTCCCCATTAATCTGCAAAATGGAAAGCATCTCTCCTCTCTCATCCAACAAACTTTGCCTCCAATTTTGCCTTTGCTCAAGTTGCTTTGAAATGAAAAAAATTGTCCATTTTACTCTGCTATGTAAAAATATCTCTGCTTTCACGTGTAAACTCATCCACTCTCTTTTATTATGTTGTGGCAACACATTATTCTCCAACACATAATATTTTGTTTATAAGGTGAATAAATTCACTTTATAAAATATCTCCATGCCCTCATTTTATATTTTCAATACATGTTGATCTTTAAACGTGGAAACATTTAAACTATATATGGGGATTAAATACTTAATTCATCCCAATATGCACACCACTAAAATATTTGCCTGGAAATATTCCACCCAGTGAATAATTATTCACTTTTAACAAATATCCTCTGCACTCTTTGTGCACTTTCACATGCACTTTACATAGTAAATGCATTTAAATATTTCACATTGAGCTTTTATTTTATCACTCATAATGAAAATACCTTATGGACATTACCCAATGCTTTTTAATTTTTATTTTGTGCTCAATTGCTTTTCACCTTCACGTGAAACATTTGCCCATAAATATTTCATTTTAAAATGCGTATATTTAAATGTTACATTGTGTAACACTAAATTCATGTTACCTTTTAAGTTTTACCTTTACCTATTAAAGGTTCATGAAGATTATATTGGGCCTTTGAAATCACTCTATCGGACCCACCCTATGTTCCTAGCACATTCTCATTGATCCTGCGAGACAGCAGGGAGTGGTAGGGATTTACCCACATCTCGATGCTTTCATCGGGCACATTTAAGTCCCTTTACATTTTATTCTCTAGCAAAGAGAATGTTTCATAAATAATTTCTTGTGCATGTTTGAATATTTTAAAATTTAATCGGGCACTTACCCCCTTTTCCATTTTATTCTTTAATACCTTGTATTTAAAAATTCGGGCCCACCTCATTAAATTTTTACGGGCAAATTTTAATCTATCAAATTTTTTTCCTTCAAATTTTGCCAAAGCCAATCTTGCACACCTCGTGAGCTTCTTCCTCACGTCAACATCACTCCTGCGAGGTCCGCAAGATTTTCCCTAATTCCTCTATGCATTGTCATTTTGCAGTCACGAGATCCATACTCTGCAGTTTCATCTCCAAGTCTCTATTTGATAATGGCATCCTCATCTTCATATACATTTTTTTGCAATGCAAGCTAATAAAAAATGGTGATAACATTAGGTCGTTTTTTTGAATGAGAGGGCATTTTAATCATTGCAGGCACCTGAAAAATGGCCAGAGCAAGGTGAAAGCATTCCCAACATATGTGGATAAGTCCAAGCCTCATTTGGGAGGTGAAAAACACTGTTTGCAACACACATAAAGCTTCAAAATCCTACCTCAAAGCCAAAAACGTGAATAGTAGCTTCCCAATCAAAACTATCTCTTCAAATCCGACTGAAATTCGTTAGACGCCTCAATGGAGAGGGAAGTGCTTCAATCTTGATTGCAAATGGAACTTGCTCATGAAAAATCACCCTCTCAACACTTTTCTTGCACACCTCGCAAGTTTCTACAAAAGCTTATTATTATAGTGCGAGGCTTGCGAGAAAGTGAAATTGAGTTTTATAAAGTTTGAATTTTATAAAACATAAAAACATTTAACTTTCCCTAAAATGATTTTATTCCCATGTATTTTGTCTTTTGTAGGATTTAAAATATGCAAGATATTTTAAATATGTGCAATTTGAACATTAGGAAATAGTGAAAAAATTAATTTCGATTGCAGCCCAAATAGAGAAAATTTATTGTAGGAAAACCAAGACATGTGAAGTCAATATTTTTTGCATGCACCCATAATCAATTATGGGGAGAAAACTCATTTCCTCCAATTTTTCCCAGCTATTAAAATTTAGGTACCTCCTCTATAAACTGGCCCCTAGGACATGTTAGCTGTGACAAAAATACATTAAAATAATGTATCATATGACCTTCAATCTTGATTAAAATGGAGATGTAGAGGTTTTAGACCAAAATAAGAAATGGGTTGTCATTATAATTGCAAAATTTGAAAATTTCTGGAACACCATTTATGGCTCTGTTATGATCAGAAAACAATTAATTAACCCATCCGAACTCATCTTGAGACCTTGAAATTGATCAGACATATAGAAATATGACTGGAGAATGTAGTACAATAAATGGATTGTAGAAATAGATCACGAGGTGAAATTTATTAACTGTCAAAGTTGCTCAATTGAACATTCTACAACCTGTTATGAACCAATTAAAACTCACCCAATTGCCATTTTGAAAAAAAAAAGAAAATCAACACCTGGGAGGCTGCCAATGTACATAGTAGATCATTTAGGTACACTGAACATGTGTACAAAAGAAATTTTCTTGAACCATCACTGATCAAAAGATATTGATGCTCAAAGTTGGCCTCTTAGAAAGGTTTCTGAAAATGCATGTGCAAAATAGGAGAAATTGCATTTGGTTTCGATCTGTTGAAAGTGGAAATCTAAACTACCAGAGCAAAACTAGCAACAAAGAAAAACAAAAAGTAAACCCACTCTAACTATGTACAGGATGAACTACAAGTAGTTCAAGGTTGAAAATAATGCTTCAGATACTGCCCATTAACAAGCAGCGGGATATCCTCACCAGTGAGGGTTTTCAAATTAAAAACATTATCTCCTAGAATTTCTGAAATCTGGTAAGGACCAAACCAAAGTTTATCAAATCTACCATACTCTCCCTTATGATCATGAGCTTTATCCAGTAGAGAACTAAGTCAGAAATTCTAAAGGCCTTTATCTTAGCTCTCCTATCAAACCATCTTTTTACTACACCCTAATGTTTAGCAAAGTTCTCTAGGGTTTCATCTCTTTTTTCTTCCAAATGCAACAAGTCAGCCAAATGGGCCTCACATTTATCTTCTTCATTATAGTACTCGTTAATAAACTGTAGGGTAGGGATTTTCAACTAGATAGGAAACGCAGGTTCCAAACCATACACCAAGTGATAAGGAGAGGTTCCTATGGATGCCTTTTGTCTAGTACGGCTAGCCCAAAGAGAAAATCGGAGCTAGGTGTGCCAATCTTTAGGATTTTGTTCTAACAACTTACGAATAACAGTCAGTAGGTTTTTATTGGAAGACTCAGCTTGACCATTACCCTAAAGGTAGTAATTGGATGAAAACTTAATAGCAATCCCATGATCATACTCCCAATTAGAAAACTTCAGTGATGTAAATGTAGGACCATTATCACAGACCAAAGATAGTGGACAACCAAAACAATTGATAATTCCTGATTCAATAAAATTGATTACCACATCCGAAGTACACTGTTTGCAAGCAAGAGCCTCTGTCCATCTAGTAAAATAATCAGTTAAGATAAAAAATTAACCTGTGGCCCACAGAAGATGAGGATTAATTGGACCTATAAATTCCATACCCCACTGAGCAAATGGTTTTACCTCTATGACAGGCTGGAGTGGAAGAGCTACATGTTTTTTCTTACTTGCTATAGTTTGACATATGTGACAAGTTCTCACATGTTGGTGCGCATCTTTGAATAAAGTGGGCCAATACTGGCCTACCCTCAAGATCTGATGTGCAGTAGATGATGCAGAACCATGGCATGTGCCATACTTCTCATGAAATCCAATCATCACTCTGGTAGCTTCTTCTTTTCCCAGACATCTTAAGTATACACCCTCATGATTTTTTTATACAAGATAGCTCCTTCCATCATAAAAATTACACTCTTCAAGCACAAGGCTCGCCTCTAAACTATGTTAAGGTGATCAGGACACTGTTGATTCAACAAATAGAAAATGATTTCATCATACCAATCTCCTAGAGATACCTCTTGAAGGTAATAATGTTGAGCTGTGAGATCCGGACCAGCCTCAGCCATTGTCTTTGTAAGGCCTTGTCCTCTTACTAATTTTATGGGTTGGATTTCCATATCATACTCCTGCAACATGGTCACCCACTTGGCCCTTCATTCACCTAACTCATTCTGCATCAACAACTTTTCTGCAGGATTAGGCACTATGGCAAAAACTTTATTCCTCAAGATATAGTGTCGGAACTTCTTGACTACCTTGACCAAAGCATAGGCCTATTTTTCTACATTGTGATATCTTAATTCTGCATCTTTTAAGGGAGTACTCATGAAGGCTATAGGGTGTTCATCCCCTTGATCAAACTTTTGAGTTAACATTGTAGCGCATGAGTGATCAGAAGCAAATGAATATATGTAAAAAGGCTTAGTGTAATCCGGACTCACCAATACAAGAGCCTCAACAATAGCCTTCTTGATTTCTGTGAATACCTCCTTAGCTTCCACATTCAATTCTATTTTTGCTTCTTATTTCAACATGGCATTCAAGGGCTTTACTATCTTCGCAAATCCGGTGATAAATTTCCTAACAAAGTTAATCTTACCAAAAAATGACTTCATCTCTTTCTTACTTGTAGGAGGCCGAATCTTCAAGATAGCCTATATTTTCTTAGGATCAATAGCAATACCCTATTCTAAGATGATGTGTCCTAACAACTTTCCTTCTGTGACTCCAAAAATGCACTTCCTTGGATTAAGTGAGATGCCAAACTCTCTACATCTTTGAAATACCTTACATAAATCTGTTATGTGATCACCTCGTTTCTTGGAAAAAATAGTCAAATCATCCATATAAATAATGATGCACTTACTAATTATATCTTTAAAAGCAACGCCCATAGCTCTTTGGAATGTAGCTCCAGCATTGATCAACCCAAATGACATCCTTCTGTAAGAAAAGGTTCCCCATTTTTTAGTAAAGGCAGTCTTGTGTCTATCCTCATACTACACCATAACTTGGTTGTATCTAGAATACCCATCCAAAAAGGACATCATTTGTGATCCATTAACAATCTGAAGCACCTCATCTAATGAAGGAACTAGATAATTATCATTTTTTGATGCTCTATTCAGATTCCTAAATTCTACACATAATCTAATTTCTCCATTCTTTTTCCTTACTGGAACCAAAATTGTGATCCAAGTAGAGTGTCTTAGTGGAAATATAATGCGTGCTGAAAGCAGTTTCTGCACCTCTTTCTGAATAATGGGTTCTAACAAAGCATTGATTGGCCTCTATCTTTGCTTGAATGGTTTGACATTTGACTTCAAAGGAATGGTTTGTGTGATTATTTAAGTATCATATGTTTTTAAATCTTCATAACTCCAAGCTATTACATCGTGATATGTATGTAAGGTATCAATAATTCCCTTTCTTTCTTCTGGAGTACATACCTTTCCAATAAAAACATTCTTTGAGTCCTCTGATGTCCCCATATTATATGTCTCACACTGGTTGCTAAGAGACTCCCTTTTAGTATGTTGTTCTTGATCTCTTATCTTATCTAAATCAGAAATTTGTTCAAGTTGTACCATACCTCTTGGAATAGTATCAGTCTTCAGATTGATGATTCCTCCAAAGTCAATTTCTACTTCCTGAGGCTCTATCTCATCAATAACTTAGGAAGCAAACACATCATAGCTTGTAATAAAGTCCAGAATATGCTAATAATCTTCAAATACCTAAAAATTAGTAATGTTGTTAGGTACTGAAGGCACTGGAGTGAGTTCAACTATAAATTTCTTCAATCCTAAAAGTGACAGAGGCTGTAAGGTACTAGCAACTTGTGCTAGAGAATCAACAACTTGATTTTTGTTTTGAGGGATTAACTGGATATTAAAAGCATCGAATCCCTCAATGAGATCCCACACTCTATGCCTATAATTGGTCATTCTTCTATCATGGCACAAATACTATTTTCTTACTTGTTTGATTACTAACTTTGAATCTCCAAACACTTGTAATATCTTAACTTTCTTCCTTGATGCCATCAATAAGCCATGGATCAGAGCTTCATACTCAGCGACATTATTAGTACATTGGAACTGGAGTCTATAAGTAGCAAAATAGTTCTTACCTTTATGACTGATTAATTTAAATCCTACTCCAGCACCCTGTTTGGATTTAGATCCATCGAATCTTAGTGTCCAACAACCATCAGGCTCCTTCGGTTTCAATTTATCCTATTCTTTTTCGAGGATAGGATACTTTTCAGGAAGCACTTGGCTCTTACCTTATCATGGTTTGATTCTTCCTACACATTAAGTCCAATAGGTGGAACTGGATTAATGCATTTCTATATCTGTCGGACAACAGTTTGACACAAGTCACATTCCGGCTTAGAATGAAGGGCATCATGGACTCTGCACCAACTTGGAAGCAATAATTTTTCAAATGTCATGCTTCCTTTTAGTTGTATCTAATTTTTCATACACTTCTGGGTGAACTCCTAAAAGTTATCCAACAAACCAAGTTGCCTGTCCTCTTGGTCACTTATTGCATCCTCTTGTTCAATCAATGTCTCTGGACCACTGCTCTCTGGAATGTGTTCGTCTGAAGAATCCTGTAGCATAAAAAATTCTTCATCTTCTATAACTAATGCATCCAACACGTAGTTCCCCATGCTAACCTTAGACACCAACACCTCATTTGAGATATTTTGGTATTCTATGATTACATAGTTCATTCTGGGTTCTCTTTCAATTCTGATCTAATTTGGGACTCCTTTCCATGGTAGCCACATATGGGAATGGTCTGTAGATGTATATCCATTTAGTGCCTTAGTAAAATATCTACCTAGGATCAAACCATAATTATCAGGAATGTCAGCCACTTAGATATTGATCACTTGTTGCACCCTAGGATTTGATGCAAGTTGTGTAGCGATCATGTTCAATTCTCCAACTACACTCACTTCCGTTTTGTCCAATTGAGTAAGCTTCTTTTCAGAGGCTATAGGAGTAATACCCAATGCTTTGCAAATAGCAAAATGCATAACATTTGTAGAGGCTCTAGAATCTAGAATACAATTATGCAAATTCTTTCTGAAGATAGGAACATAAATTAGGAAAGGAGGAGTTTTCATCTTACCTTGAAATAGATACAAATGAGTATTAGCTTGTGCAACCTGACCTTTATCCTTATCTCCCCTCTTGTCTACAGGTGGGACCTAACTTCTAGGTGTTTAGGAATTAGAAGACCTAGTAGCATCCTCATTAGTAGCTACCCCTTGTGATGTTATATTTGAACTAACTGATCCAAAAATTGCATTCCTAATGGGAGGAACTCTTAATAATTCAAAGGCAGAAAAACTTACCTTTACTTTCTTGAACTCTTCAGTCACATATTCGCCTAGTTGCTCCACATTCAGATCAACATGAGATTCCTTGTAGCCACTGACTTTCTTATCTTTATATATTTCAGCATTGTTTCCTTTCGACAAGTACTACGTTGGCACATGAGGATAAGGTGGATTATTACTAGCTTGTGGGTCTGGTGGAGTATTGAAATTGTTAGGAGGGATGGAAGTAGTGAAAGGACCTCTAGCCTGTGGACCCCTGTTAGGCCTATTTCTTAAATCATATTTTTTTGCTAGTTTTTGAAACATCTGAACTTCTTCAACACTAACTTCTTCCTCATCTAAAGGGCCATTATCATTCTCACTCTCCTCATTAAACAATTGAAAAATCTCATCCTCATTTAACACCTGTTCTGCCTCATCCTCTATAATAAATACTTATGCTGGTTCATTTTCCTCACCTTTGGGGAATGGGGCATGATTAAGTACCAATACTGGAGAATCGTATGGATTTGAAGGCACAATTTCTTGTCCAGTGAAATTATTCTCCACTTCATATTGAAAGATAGAAGTTGTAGTTTGAAATTCGGCACAGTCTAACTCAAAGTGTTGACTTGTTTTATGGAGCTTGCACCATCCAGACAAAGCTACTTCTGCTAAGTATACACCATTTGGAGGCTTCTCCTAAGTAGTGAGTTGATTCAAGGGAGTAGGAATCCCTCCATTATTAGGCCCAGTATTCCAAGACCTATTCTTCCTAGGTTGTTGCCCTCTGTCAAATCCTTGTCCACCCTGCTGATTTCTATCAAAATTTTGACCAGAGCCTTGCCTTCTATCGAAATTCTGACCAGAACCTTGCCCTCTATCATAATTTTGATTTTTGTCAAAGTATTGACCTCTTTCAAAGTTCTTGTTCTCCCTGCCATAGTTAGATTGTATATTCTTCTGAGCAGCCTGAAGCTGGCTATTCTGATTTCTCAAATAAGTTACCTTTGTATTCAACCTCTTCACTTGTTCAAATAATACATCCAACTTTTTCTTATCCAGACTATTAGGTGGTGTTGGATTACCACCAGAATAATATCCGGGTATGTTTCTAGAACCAACAGCCTGATTCAAGACTTCTAAATTCTGCAAGTATGTAGGGAAACCAGCTTGTTGCTGATGAAGGGGTTGATTAGCTCTTTGTTGGGGATAAGAAGCCATAGGTTGAGCTTGATTTAAAGGTGGACCTGGATGAGGAACTAGAGGCAATGACGGTATAGGATTCATGATTGGAGCATGACTAGTCAAAGCCTGGTTAAGGGCTTGAATTTGTCCAGGGTGAGCAACAGGTCCTAAGGATGGCAAAGATCCTGATAAATGTTGCCTCAAGTTTGTGCTGACCTTTACTACCTCTGCATTTGCAGTGACCAAAGTATTTAGAGGATTATTCCTTTGTTTGAGGAAGGTGGTTGTAAGGCTATCCAAGGCTTCAAGGTACACTTCCAAAGAAGTATTTTCATTCTTAGCATAAGATGCCTAGAGTCTGGTATATGCTTGATGAAACCTATCATTGAATGATCCTATGGGCTCATTAATCTCTCTTTTCACTCCAGTAAAATGCAAGTACAACTCATTAGCACTGATGGGAATCTTGAACTTTTGCAGAAATGTAGTTTCTAACTCAGTCCAATTATGGATGGAAGCAACAAGTAAGTGATTGTACCAATAGAAGGCCTCTTCTCCTAGAGAGTAAGGGAAAAGCCTACATGCAACATATTCATGGTTAATTCCTCTATCTCTCAGACAAGTTTGGAAAATCCTAATATGCTCTTTTTTCGTTCTGTTGGGGTCATGAGTATGAAACTTAGAGCAGAAGTGTTCATAATTCTTGGGCATAACATTATAATTATTAAAGATCAATGGGGATGGATTATTAGCAAGAAAATCCATTGGTGGAGGTGGGGGTGGTAATGGCTGATTTATGACTAGTTGTGGCTGTGGAATGGGAATTCCCTCAGAGTCAGATGATGATGAGGATGATGGAGATGATGGAAGTAGGTGAGCTGAAGATGATTCTTCCCCTCCTCTGGTCCTTCTTGACCTAGTAGGGGCTTGTAACTCTTGAAATTCTTCTCCTCCTGAAGTAGATCTGCTTCTTCTTCTAAACCTCTCAGGAGAGATGGTGTTTAAGAAACGCTCCAATTTGCTTGTTCAAAGGCCCTCCTTCTAGCACCAATCTATTGATGGTGTTTTCTACACAGCAACAACTCAGAAAAAATATGATATCCTATCTCTCTTGAAAGGTAAATCTCTATGGGAAAAGAGATAACCCCAAGGTCTCTAATGTCAGGTCTTGACAATGCAACAAAACAACTCAGTGATAAATGTGAAAATGTTGGTAATCATAATGGGACCTTACTATGAGCAAACATTGAACTTCAAATTTATCAGATCTAAATAATAAATTAATACTTTGAAACTTTATTTGAACCCTGATAATAAAGAAATAGAAAAAGATAAAGGTTTCAGAGATAATTCTAAGACTACTTCTAACACTAAGATTGAAAATGCCAAAAGATAAAATGTTCAAAATGGACCGATCTCTCATAAAATACTTTCTGCTTGACCCAGATGAATCTATAATTTTATAGAAATAATGCAATCTTCTAAGGTATTTAAGAGTTTCAAATCATAAAAATTCATTCCACCAATCCTATTGCAATTGAGATGAACAAACCTTTATAATCGAACTAAGCACAATTTTAAGTCCAGACTAACTTTGCAAAGCAACTAACAATCAGCTAACTGCAAAAATTATGGACTAGAGATCATTGCAAATATTCGAAACATGAAACCCTAAGCATTACCAAACCATTTAACCATAAAATTATAAGCAATTTCAAAGATAGAACAACAAGAACCATTCCAGATGAAATTCTAGAAGATAGATGCCAAACACAATATCTTTCTTATATTAAATCATCCAAAGTAGCAACAACTCTAGTTTTATGTTACAACACTTGCTTGAGAATAAACCCTAAGTCACTCTAATATCACTTATCTATTTTCTCTCTATCTTCTATATGCTCATCTACCTATCTATATACAAATGAGGCAACATGCCTATTTTATAGGGAATCCCTAAGATAGGTCAGCCCAAAAGATGATTTACAATAAAAACATGACCTACAAGAGGTCAGTCCAATACATGTGAATAACGAGAAGCACAAATCTCAATGTAGCCCTATATAGCTACTCCCCATCCTTATCTTTATCTCGATCTTCTTCACCATGTACGGCCAACAAGACCCTATCCAACTTAGCAAAAGGTGGCACAATAAAAACCATAATCCTTCTCTCAAGGGACTTGATATCATCTCCCGCTTACCTAACTGCACCATCCCAATTGATCTTATTAGCCAAATATTTTTCCATGACTGTAATATAAGTTGCAGCATCATCCAACTAATTTCTAGTAATTGGTCCTTCACTGACTGGAGAATAAACATCTCTCCACCACTTCCTAAGCTGCTCCAAATTGAGATGCTTCAGAGCAAACTTCTTCCTTCAAGTCATGACCTCAAAGAATGAAATACATTTATCATAGATACTGGTTAGAGCATCCTCAATCTGTCGTGCCTACTTATGGATCCTTTTCAAGGCCTTCTACCTCATTTGCAAGATTTCAAACCATTTCCAAGGTTCAAAAACCTAGTAATCTTCAATGTGAGCCTTATGGCTATATTCCCTACTGGCCTTCTTTTGAGCTTCACCAGTGATGTCAAACCTTGCTCTCTTGGAATGGAAAGAGAGACCATAAGTTCTCATCTCCTCCTCAGAAGCATGAGCAGACTCAATGGAAGCACAAACCTCACCCATTCCTATATTTAGGGGAAAGTCGTTCCCAAACCTATCTTGTGCATCTCTCCCTTCACAAC
Organism: Sequoiadendron giganteum; assembly: GCA_007115665.2. NCBI lineage: Eukaryota > Viridiplantae > Streptophyta > Pinopsida > Cupressales > Cupressaceae > Sequoiadendron > Sequoiadendron giganteum. The sequence goes on along the minus strand of CM021100.1, from coordinate 845,323,741 downwards.
ATTGTCGAAGTCACAAATCTACCTAGTGACTTCCAACAATATGATATGATTAGTAGGGTATCTAGGGAGTCTATAGGGAGCTCTCTAAAAACCATCAATTCTGATGTATGAGAAAGTTGGGAGCTGGATAAACCATGCCCCATATCTCCTTATCAATTCCTTCGCCTTATCTGAGATTCTCATATGCTTTGCACTTTGGAGCAATCTGGTGATGTACATTATGAAAGCATCATTGGATCTCTTGTAGCTTCCTCCAGTTAGGTGTAGCTATGGATATACTTCATAAATGGCATCCTGCCCAAAGGTACCCCTTGTATGGGTGAAGTCTAGCCAATGAATACACTAGATAAGAGGTCATGGTAAAAGTCTTGGTTTGCAAGACATTGCATAACTGTTCATGAATAACTGCACTAATGACACATGCCCAATGATAGTCAATTCCCTCCCCCATTCTAGCAATCACATTAAACATCCAAGTCTTGAATACACCTACACTTTTCAATCCCACCAACCTGCTAAGAAGAGTAATGACATTGTAGTACTCTCTCTTGAACTTAAGCCTGAATAGTTGCTTAGGCAACTTGGAGAAATGGGATTTAGGCTTCTCTAGCCAAGAGTTGATCACCTATTGAGACTTGACTACATTCTCCTCATAATACTTCCTGGCACCATCCATGTCAAAAGCCACCACATGTGACTTGTCAGGCATATCAAAAGTTGCAACAATGGATACCAGACTGAAGCCTGCAAGAATCCTTCCTTGGGGACCAATTATCCTCTATGTCCCTCTATCATAATTTTTGGCACACTTAAGCACCAACTCATAGCACTACACTATGGAAGGAAAACCTGCCACATGAGCCAATCCAAAGTCTACCATCCTCTTAGACAACAAAGGAGTGCTCAGGGCTGACATCTCAGCCTTGAACTCCTCGTAGTCCCACATACCCACGTTGGTATCTATAATTCCTAACCAAATTGAGGTTAGCTTGCTCTCAGGAATCTGACTCTTTATGTCCAATTTCACTTTTTCTGCATCTAAGATGGCAGAAGTCTCTGCACTTGGATCCATTGCCTTCCCTTTGCCTCGACCAGCAATATCTTGTCCTGATCCTGCCTACAAACACATAAATATGACCACAATTAGATCCACAAGAAATAACAAGTGCAGGAAATTAGTACCTCAAAGTTCGGGATTTAGCCCCCCTCGTGGATTCTGCACTGGAGAGGATTTTCAGGAAAATCCAGACTAGGTGGACTCTAGCGAACCAAGCATGCAAAATCCCATAATATCATTTTAATTCATCAATTAACAAAGGAATACCATTAGAAACACTTAGCATAAGATCATTTAATCAATCAAAGACATCATTAAGAAATAGATTCTTCCATAACCATCAAATTCAACCTTTTCCCTGAAAACCCAGAAGAATCCGCCAAAGACGAATTCTAGCGAAAACAACAACAGTTACAACTAACCCAGGAAAAGGGAGGAGACACGGAACATCCAGAAAAATCCGGAGGGAATAGATTTTTTCGAAAGCCAGATATATCATCACCAAAGCGCGAAATCGGTAAAACGACCTGACTGCGGACATCGAGAAAATTCGGAGGAAGCATATTTTGGTGAGACAGACGAAATCTAAGAAAAGGTGATAAAAGAGAAAGAATAAGGAAAGTCGGGGAAATCCAAGGGAAGTGGAATTCTACGAGGACCTCGAAAACCTGAACCCATCCACATCTTCCTTACTTTCACCAAAATAATTCAAATAACACTAAATCTAAGGCTTGTACTTTGACAACAACTTAACCTAGACCTCTAATGGATCAAATATGGATCTAGAAGAATCCTCACAGTGATTTGAGGAGGATTGGCCATGCCCCAGGTCAAGAACCCTAAAATATCCACCATGAAAGCATAGTGAACAAGGCACAACTTGCTCACACCAAAGTGGAGAGTCTAAGACCAATGCAAGCAAACACCCAAATAAGAAGAAATACCAGACCAAGAATAAACATCAATGACCTACCAAGCAGATTGGTACAACAACGCAAACCCCAAAAATTCCCAGTGATGATGTGCACCCAAGGAAACTAGGAAATCATGAAGGTCCAGGAAATAAATGAAGCAAAGAAATTTGAAATCAACAGAGTGAAGGAGCATTTCAACATACCATGGGAGTGAGAAGATTGGAACTGGTGACGCCAATAGACTACCGTCGAATGCAAGCAGGATACAATCCACGCATATGACACTCAAATGCATAGTTGAAACAACCTCTAAAATTGCAATCCAAAAAAACACCAAAAGCTCCAAGACTCAAGCTCAAATGATAGCAAACGAACAAACTCAAATGATCAATTACTTCCCAAAATCCAATATATCAAAGCCTCAAAACACCCACACAAACACCACTAATGTAGTCGACAAGACAGCCATGACCACAAAAACCTAGGGATTCAATAAAGGTAGCGGACTTCGGGGAAATCCGGACCATACAGATTTTCCCAAAAATAGGGTAAAAAGGTAGCAACTTCGGACATCGAAAGGAAATCAGGAGAATCCAACCTAGGCAGATTTTCTCGAAAGCAGTGAAAACTCCATAATGAACTTAGAACTCAAGATTTTTAATAATATTCATAAGTGTGCCACTTCAATTGGAAAGATAGACATTAAAGCATGAACCTAAGCAAGCGAAAACCCCCAAAAAAGAAGGGCCAAAATACCAAAAAGTGAAAAAAAGGGGGTCCCCACTTTTAGTGGGGCGTGTGTACAAAAACTGCACAACACTATTCTCCCCCTTTGACATCAATGGAAAAGGAAGTACTCTACAAACCAAAAAAGATCAAACAAAACTGTTATGAATAGACTACATATACAAAGATGCTTCTTTAACTTACATAAACTGGAAAACATCTACAAAATCTTTCTTCAACTGGATCAAATTTGTGGACCCCAAACCCTTTTGAGACTCTCCAAAATTTTTATGTGACCATAGACTAAGTAGAATTGTGTCTCTGCAGACTCCAGGTTCATTGGATCACTAACTTCCATAACATCTTCACCTTCCTTTAGTGCACTTGATATTATCTCAATATTTGGATCAATTAGGCCTCTAAGTTCACATGCTTTCTCCACAAGTCTATCATTGTCATGCTTTAAGCTTCTTATCTTGTCAATTAGAGATATTACTTAACCTTCTTGTTTTGCAACACCACCAGCTAAAGCATCAAAGGCTTCAGAAATAGTAGTTAATTTATTTTCAAGATCTTTAACCTTCTTTTCATTTGCCTTAGTAAATTTTGACAAAGACAAACATGACTTATAAATATTTCCACCTTCAAAAAGATCATTTTGAACATTCTTCACACATGTGGCTAACAAATTTTTATCCTTAGCAATCATTTCTTTCAACCCATTGAACCTTTTGGCATCAAATTCTTTTTGAAATTTAATCATGGCTGACTTCTCAAATGACTCGAAATGAGTACTTATAGAGTTGATGGGCTTTCTAAATTCATTAGAGGAGGAACCAGATGGATCTTTGACATGAGTAGGCATTATTTTCTCTAGAAATCTAGATGCAAGGTTTAAAAGTTCACTATCCTCAATGTGAGACCTCAGCAATTATTCTCTAGCCTTCACCTGGGAAAATGATACTAGCTTCATTTTTGGAATTGGAGACAAAGTGGATAGGTCAATAGGACCTTCAAATAGTTCAGGATCAAATTCTCCCTATTGTTCTACTATAAATTTCTTCAGTGCCTCTGTAGTGTCTCTTGCGTCCACTAGAACTTCCTTTACTTTAGCTTTCTTTTCCTCAACCATTGATTCTTCAGTTGCAGATTCTTGCTTAAATTCTGGAATTTCAATTTTCTCATCCTTCTCTTGACAGATACAATTTCAAGAATCTCAATCTCCATAGGTATTTTTGTATTGTCCATATCAAGAGGAATTTGAGTATCCTTGGTTGTATCAATTTTTTATTCTTCTTCTCCTTCTAGACCAGATGGGAAATCTTTATCATGAGTTTCTTCTGTGAGAATTTCAATTCTGTCATTTAACAAAATATTTCTCAAGATTTTCTCAGTTTCTTTTGTAACCTCATCAGTTAGACCAATCATGAGCTTATTCACCTTTTCTTGCTCTTGAATTCCTTTTTGGATTTATTCAGGATTACCTTCATTTCTTCCATAGATGTCACCGGACATAGTTCTGCAATAATTCTTTCTCTCATTTGTTCTTCTTTTGTTCTAGCATTGACTCTCCTCATTTCCAAAACCTCATACAAGCTTTTAGGTAGAATAGGAATTACTTCAATAAGAACCTTATTGAAAATATTCAAATACTTTATTGTTGCCTTCTCAAGAGTTCTTTTACTAGATTTATCAAAGGTTTCATACCATTTACAAAGCAGTTTAAGAGTGCCATCTTTTACCAAAGATTTTTCAACTTCTTCTATCGACATACCTGCTTTGTCAATGTTTTCCTTCTTATGTGCTTTGACTTCTTCACCAAAGGATTTTCCTTTGGAAACTATTGCTACCTTAGCACCTTGATGCTTGATTTCTCTAACTCCTTCATCTGATTATGTCTCTTCATCTTCAGAGACTACCACATAAATTATTTTTATTTTATCCTTCTTTTATTTTCCTTCCTTAGGGATTGTCTTGGCTGAAGGGGCAGATAGGGGTGTAGAGCTCCTTGTTGACCTAGTTTTGGTAGATGGTGCTACCGGACTAGCTGATTCAATTTTTGTTGCCTCCTTTTCTACTTCAACTTCTTCTCTTTTCCTTCTAGCTTCTCTTACCTTTTTCATTGATATGACCAAACTTTCTGCAAATATTTCCACTTCTTTTCTAACTCTTCTAAATAACACAGGTTTTCTGAGTTCATTGTGTACCTATATATTCCTTTTTGCATAAGTACCAAAACTCTCTTCTACCAAATCTAGAGGCTTATTCAATAAATGTTGTGCATACATTTCCAGAATGTTTTCTTCAACTTCATAGCCCATTGGCATGATCCAAACTATTCTGGGATCAATGAGTTCCTTCATGCATTGATCAGTATCTACCATAAAACAAATTGTATCCTTATACTTCTCCACAATAGAAGTAGGAATTATTTCTCTAGCCTGCATCATACTCTAAAAACTTTTGGAATATCCCCAGATAGCAGCTTTCTTAGTCTTAATGTCTGCAAATCTGTAAAAGAGATCTTTGATCTGAGTAGCTACTGGTTTATCTTTTTACCAATGAACCTTTCTAAATCCCAGAACCTCATTCATGAAGTAAAAGAATAAGCATAATATAAATTTACCATACTTAAAGGAATTTTTCTTATCCTTCTTGATCTTTCCAAGATTTTCCATTAGCCGACTTCTTAGCAACTCACATAGATCATAGTTTTCATTTTCCTTTACCATTTGATAGGCTACATAAATGGTTTTACCAAACACATAGTTGTCTCAGCTGGAATGATAGATTTTGTACCCAATAACCATAGATGTAAATTTGGCATCTACATCAACAATGTCATCAATTGTCATTTATCTTTTGTTATACTTGGAACCTGATGCATCAGTGACCGTTTGATTCTTCACCAATTTCAAAATTGGTAATCCACTGGAGGAACTTAAACCTGTAACAAAAATTATACCCTCTTTTGTTATCTTGAAGGGTATATTCAACCACTTGAATTTTGCATGAACTCAACTCAAGATGTACCAGACCCATTCATTCTCTTCAAAGATGAGAAATTTTATAATCTATGTAAATGTCTTCTCTTCTATGGTTTTGAATTCTAGTGACACAAAAGTCTTCTCCTATTATATTATTATTATATAAATTCAGTAGCTATGAGCTTCCTAAATCTTCAATGTTTGTGTGAATATATGCCCTAATATCTTCAGTATGCAAGACATCATATGGGATAGACGAAATTGCACCTAAGGGCTCAGTCTCAATAGACTCGAAAGGATGCCACTTGAATTTGGGACAAGGTCTGTCCTTGACTTAAACTACCAAAGGAGTAGCCATTTACACCAATTCAAAAATTTGCAGGGTTTTTCTGATAAATAATTTTCTGTCAGATCAGAGTTTGATTGCTAACAGGTTCTCCACGCTTGAATTTCACCTTAATTTGCCAAATTTTGCCTCAGAGATCTCCAAAATTCTTTTCTTCAAAATGAAAAGTGACAAATGAAAGATAGAAATGACTTTTTATCACTCGCATACTTAACCCTTTTTGTCGCAATAATTGCTTTTTTACCCTAACTCATCTAGTTACCCTATTTCCATGCACTATGAAAGATAAATCTTCTATGGGCCTCCAATACTGTAGAATACTCTCTCCAATATTTTTAACAGAATTTGTAGAGAATCTATGCACTTACTGAACTTATCCACATCCTAGTGTCAGTTACTGATAGGGTTTTAAGAGATTTTATTGATAGCTCCCCCTAGGCCAAAGGCCTAAAACTAATTCCTGGAGGAATTACCAAAAGAAAATTCTAGTGCTAGCACATTTCCTTCACTAGAGGAATTTTTCTTCACCCATTTCTTTTGCATTAATTGGCTTCCTGATCACATCTGTAGTGACTTTTCCTTTTCCCTTAACATCCTTTTGCATGTTTCTCCTTTGATTTACCAAACCTTTTCTATTCCAATAGAATGTAGCGATGTGACCAAAATTTGTTGCAATTTAAGCACACAAAATTTCTCTGTCCCAACCAGTTGTTCCACTAATTTTCTCTTGATCTGCACTAGTTAGAAATATGGCCAAGTCTATTGCATTTATATTATTTGACATCTCTATGAAATTTGTTCATCACATTTTTGCATTCATTTGACTTATGACCAAACTTATTGCAATTAAAGCACTGACCTTATAATGATGGACCACTTGAATTCATCTTTCTTCTACATTGAGTAGCCATGTGTCCAAATTTATTGAACTAAAATAGTATACATTGAATCTTTGAGCATTAGGTTGCCTTACCAGATACCTTCCAACATTGTTCATCTGATTTCCTTGCTTGAATCTCCTTTGTCTAGATTTTGAACTTTATCCTTCCTCATATCCAATACCTCTCTTGTCACCATCATTCCTCTGAATTTTAATCAGTTCATCAAGCTTGGATGAGCTAACTTTGAACTTCTCCTTGTACTCATTTGCAGTAGCAAGTCCATCTCTGATATCATCAGTCTATTTTTCTAGCACTTTCTCATTGTTTTTAGTTTGTTTCAGTTCATTGTCCAATTGGCTACATACTTTAGATTTTTCTTTCAATGATTGTGCTAGGTTCTCTTCATTCTTCTTTCTTTCTTCAGGCTCCTTAGTCATCCTCATCATGATAGATTCCATCTCATTCTTTAGGATAACATTATCTCTGGTAATCTTTTCACATTCTTCTATATTTTCCTTCATGGCTTGACTCAGTTGCTCATCTACAATGCTTTGATTGTCATTCTTCTTAATCTTCATGGAGTTCCCTTCTCTTCTCCCTAGACTTATTGAATTTTTCTTTTAATGATTGAATGAATTTTTTCAGCATTCTCAAGACTTTCCTGCAATTCCTAGTTCTCAAATTTTGACTGGTCAAGATCATCTAAGGCCACCAAAAGTTGTTGTTGAAGACTACTTGAATCCTTTGAAACACTTTCCAAGATCTCCCAAAGTTGTTAGAATTCTTCCAAGGAATTAGCTCTAATACCAATCGTTTGAAACAAGCTATACTGAGAGGGTGAGGTGAATCAGTGTTGTGCTTATCTTCAAAGCACTTGTAACATTCGACCTAAATGCATGAACATAAAGAAAACAATCACAATACCATAACACAATAATTTTTATGTGCAAACCCTGTTAGGGGAAAACTACGGTGGATGGCCAATCCACAATATGATCTGAGTATACTCAAATGAAGTTTACAATATAGGGAATGCACTTGCACTCAAGAACACTACCTAGAGCTCACTGCTTAAGAAGAATCATTGTCTTACAAAGATAATCAGATTAAATCCATTTGAGATATTGAACTGAGAAATTATCATCTACATATGCTTGATTACAATTCTGGTTAGGCTCAACAATCGATCTTCTATCCTTCAGACTGATTATGCAGTTCTGCTCAAACTCACATCACAAAATCCTTAATGCACAAGTGAAACTATGCATAATCTCTCTTCTACTTTTCTGATATTCGCAATTCACATCGACACACCTTCTTCGTATATTAAAATGATATGATCAAACATTTATATATATCTGTGACCAAGAATTTAATCACAATATGTCAGCATCAATAGAACACAAAAATATTTACAATTGTCGGCCCAAAACATGAGTAATGTATAATGTGCATCCACAACGGTCAGCCAAAACATAGCTAGGACCCAAACAAATATTCTCAAACAAAAACATACTTGAAAAATTACTTCTCAAATATCTGCGACATGTTATATCCACAAAGTCGGCCTCCATGCATTGATAAATAGGAAATTATTCAACTGGATCTTCTAACTCGCACACAGATCAATACAAGCCACTGAGATTCAATAGCAAGAGATATAATATACCAAAAAAAATTCCCTGGGATACACAACACAAAGTAATAATAGAAAATATTTATAAGGATCGATGAACACAAAACTGTTCAATGCTCTATTCTTCCTTGATTGTCTTCAATTTGTCTATTGGTATGATCAAATGATGATGTGTGTATCCAATCATTGATTAGGGTTGCCATCAATGAAAACACCAAATGATATTAGCAGTGTCTCTTGCCAAAAAACACCACCAGACACTTCCATACTTGCAACAATAATCACTAATGGGGACACCAATTGGCTATCAAATATTGGATAAATAAACCCTTCATCTAGTAGCTTTGTAAAATTTCCTTGACTATGTCAAACATGCATAGGTTGGGATCTATTCCTCTCATGTCATGATAGTCTCAGGAAAATGTGGTTGCATGTTCTTGCAACATGGTTAATAGTGGAGAATTTTTTGCAACTACTAATTGATTGTTGACATTTAATGTTCTACCCAGGGCAATTTTGATGGTCAAGGTTAATATCTTAACAGAGGCATGTCAAGGCCTACTAAATTGGGACTATAATTATGAGGTAGTAATGTATAAAAAATAAGATAATTAGAATTGGATGCATTTGGATGGATTATATTTTGTAAAGGGTCATGCAAGCATGTTAGATAGTTGTATTGTTGTGGGTCCCTGCAATAGGAGTTTTGTATAATGTTTGCAACTTGTTCATCTTCATCTTGGGTTTCCAAAATATGACTACATTCAATGGTCATTATTATTTGCAATGAATATTGATCATCCTCATCTAGGTTAGACCAAACACTTTGTTCCAAATCTATATGTGGTTGTGGAAGTGGGTAAAGGACTAGATTTTTTGTCGAATTTCCATTGGAAATAATTATATTTCTAGACCTACAACTGATGAATGCATCTATAATAGCCAATCAATGTCTCCCTAGAATTAAGGCATATCTTGCAAGGTTTTCTTTAGGTTGTAACACCATAAATTCTACATGGTATTCTCATGAGTCCAATATGATAACAAAATCTTCTATAATTACCTCTAGTTTATTAGTTGACCTATATACTAGTTGTAAAGTAGTAGGTGTTGGTCAAAGCCCCATTAACTAGATTTATTTCATGGTTTCCTTTTTCATCACATTTATGGCTTCTCCTACATCAATTAAGGTGTTTTTGATGAGAGTTTTATTGATTTTAGCATCTACTACAGGGCTCCCAAGGTCTACATATTTAGGGACAACTATATTTCCTAGCATGATGTTAGCAAGCTACCCTAAAACATGCACAATCTGAGGGTCCTTTTTACCTTTCCTGGCTTCTTAAGGCATAACTCTCTCATGGTATTTGAGTAAATTGGGACTTTATTAATTTCTTATATCATAGGTATTTTTAAGAAAACATTTCTATGTTTTCCTAGCAAGTCAGATTAGACTTTAGAATGATGCTTTTGTATAGTTATTCTTTCTTGATGAATGGTGATTCTATACTTATGTTGGTTGGTTTAACCTAATTTTGTTCAAGTTCCTTGGGTTTTTTTTCTATAGTTTCAATTTAGGGTTCCTCATCAATTAGCTCTATGATGTGAGGAGATGAAGGCACAACTAGAATTTTCCTTGAACAAAGATAGGCATCACTCATGCCAACCCCATAGGTTGGGTATTGGATGGTGTCATTAGCATAAGTGTGTTGAATAGTCTTATTGTTAGGGTTAGGTGCAATTTGTGCTGGCAACTAAGGTGTTCTTGGTTTTTTTGGGGTAGTCATAGCTAGATTTGGCATTATAGCAGGTTTTTGTCACTGCAAGGGTTGATGTGGGTGCAGGTAGTTTGTATTTTGGTTTTTCCACTGTTAAACTTCATGCCACTATGATTCACATTGGTTTCTATGGTGTGGCCACTAGGTATTTTAGTTTGGGACCTAGTAATTTTGTGGTGGCCACATCCCTCATTGTTGTTGAGTCCAATTTGAGGCTTGGGTCATTGGCCATGTTGGGTTTTGTATATTATTGCAAGGTTGAGGATTCTAATTTTAAAAGTTTGAATTACTACCTAGAAATCACATATTTTAGGTCAAGGGATATTGAGGAATGCTTTGTCTTGGTTTCCATGGTTTGCATAGAGAAATGTAAAACGCTTATCCTTCTTCATCCTCCAAGGCATGAAATTATGGCTTCTTGTTTTTCTTTAGAGATAGCTCTAGATTTTTGTATTTGCAATTGATTCTCTTCTACCAGTAGTGTGGAAATTTTTTTGCTAGGTTTGCCTCTACTTCTACCTACTTATTTTTGATATACAGGGTATCCAATTGGGCAGCCAAGTGACTAATGATGTGCTCCTTCATATTGGATAAGAGATTTCTATGTTCTACCCTTGAAACTCTAGTAGATTTCTTGGTGAGAGAAGAGATTTTGTCACCCCTGGTCTTCTTGATGAATGATTTGGAGTAGTTTCTACACACCTTGCAAATATCATCAAAACATAGTTGAGAGATGTCTCCTACTCCTATGATATTTAAATCATCCATACAATCTTCATGGACTCCCCTTAAAATACTAATTTTAAGGATTTAGAAGAGAGTCTATTTTGAGGTGATTTCTTGAGACAAAACTAAAATCTCTCAACATAATCTTCCAATGGATCATCTTCTCTCTTTGACATCCTAAAGATGTCATCCCTCTTTCTATTTTTTCCTCTATAGTAATTCTGATGTTTCTCCAAGAATTTTTTCTTCATTGTCTCCCATTTTGGAATGAAATTCATTCCCAACCCTATGAACCAATGTAGAGTAGAATCCTTTAGTATGGCTAGAAACAATTTGAGTTGGTGAGCATTTGTGGTATAGTCATAGCTCTGACACAACACATCAAACTCAAAAAGAAAGGTGTATGGATCCTTTGTAACCAATCCATACAAAATGGGAAATGCTAAAGGAGGTATGTTCTTCAAAGAAACAATCCTTTATTGGTTGGTTATCGAGAATTCAAACATCACATGCTCTCCTAGGTTGTCCATGACTTCTTCGACCATGATGTAAAAATGTGTTCTAGAAGTCTATTTAAATGCACAAGACAACTAATAGGGGGGGTGAATCAATTGTATCAAATTTATTTACTTTTGATCTTAATCAATTCCACTTTAACCCAGTTTGTTATTAAGTGTAAAAATGAAATGAAAATAATAGAAAGAAAACACCAAAGACACCAGATTTACGTGGAAAACCCAATGAGGGAAAAAACACAATGACGATTAGCTCACAATATAGTAATAATGAAATAGAAAATACACAGACTCACTGCCAAAGGGATCACTACCCAAATACAAAGGCTCACTACCTACAATAGGACTCACTATCTAGAAGGAGGCTCACTACCTATAGAAAAAGAGAGATAAATAAAGATCCACCACAAAAGCTTCCAATCATTCATAGCTTCATCACAAGATTGCATACACCATCAGCTCACTACTTTCAATAATCTAACACATCAAATTACTATTGCCTTGATTCACTCTTACACACTCTTCTTTTTTCACTTTTTCACACTCTTCACTTTTTTTTCTTCTAATTTGCAACATCTTGACTTGCTTTTATACCATCTTCAACCCTATAAGCATTCTCCAAGGTCGACTAAACATCCTTCAATTTACAAAGTCAAATTAGTTCGACTACTCAACATTCCCACAGTGGATAAGAATGAGAGAGAACCAATCACAAGTTTAATTAGGACCCAAAAAACATCTTGGATCAATCACACACTTCCTTAATTCAATGGAAAATATTTATGTAATGCGTAGACACCAGATCAGCCAAACCTAATGAAAAACCAATGATCTTTGAATTACAAACATCTCCAGTAAGATGATCACACATGGATCACCCAACACGCTTCACCAAAAATTTTACCATCTCTAAGAAACCTTCAGGTACATCCACAGAAACTACAACAAACTTCATGCATAGAATATTCTTCAACAATCCAACCAGACCAACCAACAACACATAGGAGCTATGGAGCAAGTCTTCTGGAGTGCCCAAACACAAGCACATTTGTCAAAACATAGAAAACATCAATGTGAATCACCTCCTAGATCCGCAAGATCTGAAACAAAACACCACAAGACTATAGAGCCAAAACATTTCTCCTAGTTCACAAACAGATAGTTTTATCAAACCAATTCACATACCGGTGAACGTATCTTCCACTCTCCATCGATCCAAAAGCTAAAACTTGGGATATATTATCCCTTTAAGATCATGAACAATACCATAGATCTGCACATACATAGGATCAACATAAAATAAATGTAGAGCACACTCAGAACACGCATTCTACTTTCATTATTTCTTAAATTTTCTCAAAAGGACTTGGCAAAAACACAACTACAACTTCATAAATATAGCTCCATGTACTCTAAGCACTTCTACAGTGTCTCAACTATACAAGTACCATCTACAACCATATTGAACAGTGTTGAAATCAATGACATCATTAATGACAACACCATTAAACACATCCATACTTGCAACAATCAATGCCTTTGTCATTGATGGCAACACATAATGTGAAAAACCATCAAAGAAAACATACACAATCTCTTGCTTCTTCTTCTCTCTTCTCCTTACAAGACTCTTTCTCCCCTTTCATATTTTTCACATGACTTTCTCTCCCCCTTTGAAATCAATGGCAAAGGAAATTTTTGCATGAACTTTTTTTTCATATAAAGCTCTTATCACTCCCCCTTAGGAGTGCACCCACATAGCATACTGTAGTAATGAACCTCTCTACTCCCCTTGAGGAGTAGACCACAATCATCAGTCTAGATCAAAATAATCTGTGAAACCACCGGATTGATGCACCTCCATGTGCACCTAGTTCAAGGAAGGAGGTGCAGTAACCCATAACTTCCCCTTGAGATAGTAAAAAGTATCCTTCGGAAGGGCCTTAGTGAGTATGTCAAATATTTGTTCCTTGGTAGATACATATTCAAGTCTAACTTCATTCTACAACACCTTCTCCCTTAATAAGTGATACTTGATAGATATGTGTTTTGTCCTAGAATGCATCACCAAATTATTTTAAATGTTTATAGCACTTGTATTATCATAAAATATAGAGATAGGCTTATCACACATCACACCTATTTCCTTCAAGGTTTGATCCATATATACTTCTTCTTCCAATTCTCCATTTAGAAATGCAGACTTGACATCCATCCAATACACTTTGAAGTCTTTATGAGCTGAAAATACCAAGAACATCTTAATGGCCTCCATTCTTTCTATTGGTGAAAATGTCTCTTTGAAATCTATTCCTTCTACTTGTGAATAACCTTTGCATACAAGTATTGCTTTATTCCTTACTGCTTCACCATCTTCATTCATCTTATTCCTGAATACCCATTTTGAACTAATTTCATTCTTGTTTACAAGTCTAGGGACTAGTTCCCATGTCTCATTATTCTCTATCTATTGCAGTCCCTCTTTCATTGCTCTAACCTAGCTCTCATCATTTCATGCTTCACTCACAGTTTTAAGTTCTATCTTAGAAATAAAACACAAGTTTACTTCAATGACTTTGCTTCTTGTCTTTACACCTTCACTTATGTTTCCCAATTATCTATTCCTCCGAATAATTTCTCTATACATATTAAGGAGTCTTAGATGCAAATTCTAGAATCTCCTCTTCATCACTTTGTTCTTTCTCTTACATTTCTTCTTCTTTCACTTGCCCATAGATAGGATCATCTAGTTCAACTTCACTTATTCCTACTAGTCTATACATAGCTTCATCAACTTTTACATTAGCACTTTCAACTATTTTCCCTAGTCTTTTATTAAAGAATCTATATGCCTTATTGTTATTTGAATATCCAAGAAAGATTCCTTCATCACATCTAGCATCAAACTTTCCAAGATTCTCATCATCTCTTTTAATGTAACATCTGCTTCCAAACACTTTAAAGTATTTAATAGTAGGATTCTTACCAGTCCATAACTCATAAAGAGTCTTAGTTCTATTACCTCTGATCTAAACTATGTTAAGAATGTAAACAATAGTGTGGATTTCTTCTCTCTAGTACACATTAGGAACATTTTCTTCTTTCATCATATTTTTGGCAGCCTTTTGAACAGTCTAGTTCTTCCTTTCCACAACTCCATTTTGTTGAGGGATTCTAAGGGCAGAATAATGTCTCTTTATGCCATGTTCTTCATAAAATGCATTAAAATCACCAAAAGTGAATTCTCAACCTCTATTAGACCTTAAACATTTGATTCTTAGGCTTTCCTCATTCTTTACTCTTGTCTTGAATACCTTGAATCTATCAAGAGCCCGTGCTTCCTCTCTAAGAAAAGTAACCCATGTCATCCTAGAGTAATCATCAATTAAATCATAAAATACATGTCACCATTAAGGCTTCTTGTTCTTGTAGGACCACAAAGGTCTATAAGAATCAATTCCAGCATTCTGGTAGATGGTTGTTCCTTTCCTTTAAAACTTCTTATTGTTTGTTTTCCCAATTGACAACATCTACAAATTGAATTTGAAGGCTTTGTGATTCTAGGTAGACCTCTGACAACTTCCTCAGAACTGATCCTGATTAGATTATTAAAATTTACATGTCCCATCCTTTAGTGCCACAACCAACTTTCATTAATCTATGATACAAAACACTGACCATCACCACTCTTAAGCTAATAGATGTTTCCATGAGTTCTTCCTATTGCTACCACAGTTCTGGATCCCTTTTTTATCTCATGGGTGTTATCTTCAAACATGAGCTTAAATCCTTTACTACACATTTTTCCAACACTTAAAAGATTATGCCTTAAACCCTTAACATAATAGACATCGCTAGTACAATGTTTTCCATCAAAACTAATTGTTCCTTTACCAACAATCTTAGCACCAGAATCATCTCCAAACATAACTATTCCTCCATCAAAAATTTTTGAGTTTAGTGAACTTACTCTTATCTACATTCATATGATTTAAACACCCACTGTCAGTTACCCAAAATTCTTCATCCTATCTAGCATGAAAAGTAGTTACTAGAGTACCTTCCATCTCATCCTTCTTGCTCTTGAGACCAGATTCCTTTACACATATTTCATGGTTAGCAGATACAACTTTACTTTCCAGGGCTAGAAATAAACATTCATCTTTATCCTCCTCAAAATCAGACTCATCATCAGAAATTCCTACATCTTCTTTGACATAATACAATTTCTTGAACTTCCTATCCTTCTTGTCTCTATGATTATTATTATTATTATTCTTGTGTGTAGCTCTATTAGGACATATTGAGGCATAATGAGCAATATTTCCACAACTGAATTTCACTTAAAAGATAACATACCTTTGTATTTACTAGTACCTTTCTTCAATTTCCTTGTGAAGTTTGCTTCCAACTCTTCTAAACCATCATCATCTGAGTCATATCCTATATTCACTGCTTTAAGGGATGTTTCATTTTTCTCCTTATCTCTTGCAAATTTTCTCATCTCGAATGCAGTCAAGATACCAAACAGCTGCTCCTTAGTAAACACCTCTGGATCATATGATTCTTCAATAGTAGAGACCTTGTCACTATAATTATCTAGCAGGGTCATCAAGATCTTCTCAATTATATCTTCATCTGACATGGTACCACCTTGATTATTGATCTCATTTTCTACAAGTTCAACTCTCTGATAATATCTTGCAATATATTCACCCTCTTCCATTCTCAAGTTCTCAAATTTTTGCTTAGCTATTAGCTTCCTTGATAATTTTACTCTATCATTTCCTTCATAAATGTCTTTCAATTTTTCCCATACTTCATAAGCAGTTCCTAATAAAATATCTTTTGTCCTTTCAATTTTAGATAGAGCACTGAAGATAGCATACCTTTCCTTTTCATTCCTCTCATAAGCCGCAATCTCATCTGCAAATGAAGAACCAGCGGATGGCACAACATACTTTGTCTCCATAGCTTTCAAGGTCTTGAAACCAAGAGAAATCAGATAACCTCTCATCTGTTCTTTCTAGTCACTATAATCAACTCCATCAAAAATGGGGATTTGCAAGTTGTACACCATATGATCTACCTCAAGCAGTTAAGATTTTCGCCGAGGAACTAGATCTCTTATACCAATTGGTGAAATGCACAAGACAACTGAGAGGGGGGTGAATTAGCTGTATCAAATTTATTTACTTCTAATGTTAATCAATTCCACTTTAAATCAATTTGTTATTAAGTGTAAACATGAAATGCAAATAATAGAAATAAAACACTAGAGACACTAGATTTACATGGAAAACCCAATGAGGAAAAAACCATGGTGAGGATTAGCTCACAATATAGTAATAATGCAATACAGGTTATGCAATCTCACTACCAAAGGGCTCATTGCCTAGATACAAAGGCTCACTACCTACAAAAAAATAAAGATAAATAAAGATCCACCACAAAAGGTTCCACTCATTTGCAACTTGATCAGATGATTGGACACACCATTGGCTCATTACTTTTAGGAATCTAACACATCAAAGTATTGATGCCTTCATTCACTCTTACACACTCTTATTTTTACACTTGTTCGCACTCTTCAATTTTTTTTCTTCCAATTCACAACATCTTGACTTTCTTTTATACCATCTTCAACCAGAGAATCATTCTCCAAGGTCAGATAAACATCCTTCAATTTATAAATTGAAATTAGGTTGGCTACTCAACATTCATGCGGTGGATAAGAATGAGAGAGGGCCAATTACACATTTAATTAGGACCCAAACAACATCTTGGATCAATCACATGCTTATTTAATTCGATGCAAAATCTTTATGTAACATGTAGATACTAGGTCGACCAAACCTAATGAAAACACAAATGATATTTGAAGTTCATGCATCTCCAATAAGATGATCACACGTGGATCACCCAACACACTTCACTAGACATTTCAACATCTTTAAGAAACATTTAGGTACATCCGTAGGAATTGCAACAAACTTCATGCACAAAATATTCTTCAACAATCCAACTAGACCAACCAACAACACATAGGAGCTCTAGAGAAAGTCTTCTAGAGCACCCAAACACAAGAACGTTTGTGATAATATAAAAAAAATCAGTATGAATCATCTCTTAGATATGCAATATTTGAAAAAAAACACCAGAAGATTGTGGAACCAAAACATTTCTCCCAGTCCATAAAAAAATAGTTTTATCAAACCAGTTCACATACCGGTGAACTATCTTCCACTCTCCATTGATCCAAAAGCTAAAACTTAGGATATATTGTCCCTTGAAGCTCATTAACAATACCATAGATCCTCATAGGCATAGGATCAACATAGAATAAATGCAAAGCACAATATCAGAGCACACTCAAAACATACACTCAACACTTCCTTCATTATTTCTTAAATTTTCTCAAAAGCACTTGGAAAAAAAACAACTTCAACTTCTTAAATATAGCTCCATGTACTCTAAAAACTTCTACAATATCTCAACTATACAAGTACCATCTACAATCATACTGAATTGTATTGACATCAATGACAACATTAATAAAAGCACCACCAAACAAATCCATATTTGCAAGAAAGTCTCCTCTATGTTTAAGGTAGCTACTAGTGTGAGGGATAATTATTCTTTGTTGTCTCCCTAAAAAATTTTTTTTTGCACCAATACCTTCAAATTATTCATGTACTGAGAGGAGAAACCTTCCCAGAGCGTCACTCTACCTCCACATACAATAGGTTTGGCTCTTTTAATCAATAGTTTTTGTACATTTTTAGTAAATGGTTTTTTAAATTATTAAATACCTATTTATCCCAATGTTGAAACAAAGTTTTATATTCTATGAAAGCTTGGAAATAATGTAAAACACATGAAATAATCTTGAATTTAGCACCATCCCCAACAACAATGCTAAAAATGTTGATCTATCTCTAATACTTAATTAATTGGTGCTAATGATTATGTGCACGGCTTAGTGAACCTTAGGATTCCTAGACTAAGATTTCATCACTCAAGAGAGGGATTCCATTAAATAATAAACTAGGGGATCATAAACTTTAGATGGTACTAGAAAAATATATGCATTCATGGATTCTGAACATCCTACATCAGCTAAGTATAGGTGAATGAAACACATATAAATACAATAAAAGATTTTAATTGGGATAAAGTTATATTTCTTGAAATAGAGTAAAGGAATACAAACAACTACCTTTTTGTATGAGTACCTAATGCTTAATATTATAACTAATTAAATATTATACTACAGTATGTCCTAACTTCATTAACCTCTGGAGTACTAAATAAAGTATCTATCTATAGATTTAAATTCAAAACTATAGTGCATCATGCATAATCACATGAACTAAAAACTATCAATTAAATTCACAATACACAATATAATCTATCAACCTAAAGTAAAGTAGTTTAGCAACACCTCAAGTGGCCCTTGCTTGAGTTGTTGCATCCACAAGATCTTGTTGATCACTCACTTAGAAAAACATGTTATCAAAATTAATTCCTCTTTATTACATTCAAAACATATACAAAATTGTTGAACAAAATATAATAGGAATCTTAGGAAATATTATTCAATATAATACACATATGATCTCGATCTCCTCCTTAACATGATACCCAACTATATAGGGTCTATGAGGGAGTCTAATTATCCATGAACTAAAAATAGATGACAACTCTTCCTCAAGAATAACAAGAGAACTGAGTTCCAAAATGAAAGGAAATAATTATTAGAATAAGAGTATGGAAATCAAACAAGGACTCTATACTCAACAAGTTTAACCATTTATAATAGAAATATGCTCAATAGAACAAATCTATTATAATTCATAGTCTTATTGAGAAAAAAATTCTTCTCCTAGTTGTCTTATTGAAAGATAAAAGTAATGCTCAGTGATTCATGATCTGATCATTAAATGATCACCTCTATCTTCTTCTAATGAAAGTGTTTATGTTACAATAGATTGACTCCTTCTTTGCAGTGAACTATAATCATGCTACGGGTTCAAAAGCCCATTGTTGTAGGTTGACATGTATCGTGTTGTAAATGTTACTTTATTTAAGGAATTCTCATTGTTAATAACCATAATTTAAACATAAAATCCTACTAAACTTAATGGAAATTCTTAAATCATACATACACTTAAATTAATATAACATGTTCAATTCCAGATTATTTAAACTACTTTAAGTTATATATGAAAGGTCTGATAATGTCTCAAATTTTAGTAGAAAATAAAGATAAAAGTATGAAATAGAGAGAGGAAACTAGGAAATTATATGGCTCATTAAGGGCCTCATTTTATTCCCTAAGTTTATCAATCCTTTTAGGCTACATTGCACTAAGATAATCTCTTGAGAGCCTTGAGAGAAAACAATTTCCAGATATTTTCCTAGTTATTCTCTCATAATATGGTACTAAGGAATATCTCATTTGAACCTACATGTGGACATTATGTCCCTCTATAATAACCTATCTCATTTTTTTCCAACTCAAAACCATTTTACCATACTAATAATGAATGCATTCTTCTAAAATAGCTCATTCAAGAGCAATATAAAGCTGTAAAAAACAATATTTTTTTTTCAATTTTTCACCTTCTAGGACCAAAATTACTATTCTAGAACATTAATTTTGTCTAGTTAATGCTAGTGTAGGCTTCATTTAATTCATTGGGTCTTCTAATCCTTCCAAGATAACATTATACCTATATAGTCTCTTAGGATCCCTAAGAGAAATAAAATATCAAAATTTCATAATAATTCACCATCATCTCATCATCAAACCAATTTTGTGTGAAGTTAGGCTATTAATGGCTTCACTCCATGAATTTTGTCCCATAGATTGTGCATAAATTTTTTAAGTTTTCATTTGGCAATGAAATCTTTATTGTGCACCATAGTGGCTTTAATCCTATGTCTTCTTGTGGGATCTTTTCATTTGATTTATTTGCCATGAACCTATTGAACCTAATAGACCTCATGAGGACTTATTTTTTGAATCCTATCAAAAGTTTAAGGAAAATTGAATAGAATAATTATCCCTTAGTAATATTCCTCAACCCATGATTGAGACTCTTATCCTTGATGAAACCATGATCAAACCAAAAACCCTAGTGCAGGGGCACCAATTGAGCAAGTTTGGTTTTATGTCTAGTTTAGAGAGTTTTGTCATGATTTGAGTCATTTTTCATTAAATAAGGTAATATAGACCATTAATGATGTAATAAGTCCATTTTTAGGTGTTTAGAAGGTTTATATTGCAAATTTGGCAAAATATGTTAAAAATGTCATTTTTCAAATTTTGTAAGTGCAAGACATGCAAAATGGGGAAACTGAATGGTCATGGGAGGTAAAGGGTCATTTGATGCATTGGATTTCAATAATTTCTTGATGGAGGATTTAATATATTTAATATTATCTCAAATTAAGAGAAGTGTGTGGATGATTTTGTAAAAGTGTGATCAATAAAAGCTCTGTTTTATTCAAAATTTATGTGTTTTTCTCTTTTACAGTGTTGTAACAGTCACTTGTATGAGCCCGTACTGAAGGTAATTGAATAAAATTTCTTTCATTTTGGTATATAAAAGTTTTATCCATGTTTTAGTTTTTGTGGTATTGAAATCCATCTTGTTTTGAGCTCTTGGTGCTGATTTTACTGTAGGCGGGTCTAGAAATCTGAACTTCTAGTTTTGAGGTTATGAAATGACTTAATGGCTCATTCCACCTAATGTATATGTTTTAGCTCAGTGGAATGATTCCATTAGGTTATTAATAGGTTTTAATATTGTTCTTGAATTAGGGATCAGTTTGGAGTCTTGGGCATGAAGCCTAGCTGAGAAAATGAGTGATTTAGAGTGAATTTGAGTGGTTTTAGAGTGTAAATGGATGAAATCCATTGGGGCAGTTAGTTGTGAGAGTCTTTTAAGAATGTATAGACATCCTATGGTATTTTTGGGGTGTTGGTTGTGATATTTAAGTGTGAGAAGATATATTTTCAATAAGGATCCTTGGAAAACCTAGGTTTGGTGGTTAAAAGTGAGGGTTTAGTGGTTTGGTACCTTGGTGAGCATCTCAAGACCTAAGAATTGTGGAATCCCGAGTTTGATAATCTAATGAATGAATTTACATGGTGTTTGAGTTAATTTCAGGTGTTTAGTAATTTGTATCTTTGCAAAGGAGACCTAATTGGCCTAGTGGCTAGAACGGTAGAAGCCTAGTTTGGAGGATTTATTTCAAAATATTTTATACTGAGTTTGAGATATGTTTATCATCATGGAAAATGGTATCCAGAACTATTGGTATAGCCCAGAGAAGTCAATCGGATCTATAGATATGTTTGACAGTCCCTTAGGAGAGGGCTACTAGCTTGTGAAGGCTTAGAGTGGGCTTGTGGCTAGGTATAGGTCCCTATGATTTGAGAGTGTTTTAGTCGAGTTTGTATGAGGAATTCAATCTTGTTATATGTCTCTTTAAGTGCATGAAAGTGTTGGAAGCCTTAAAATAAATTTTGGGTTCTTGAAGGCCTAGTTCCCTGGTGAGTTTGTGAATGATTTGGAGAACCAATCAAGAAGTCAAGTTTATAATCTTGGTACTAAACTAATTATTTGTGAAGGTGGCCCACCTAGCTCTACATCAATTGGTATCAAATATTAGGGATTAGATCCCTTGAAAGTTTAAGTTGCAAGTTGAATCTTGGAAGATTTTGGAAGTTGAAAGTTGCTAAAGATGCCTCCTAAGATAAATGCTACTGCTAGAGAGTTACAAGAGGTCAAATAAAGACATCCTAAGTTGTAGGAGTCCTACAATGTTTGTTTGGCTAGACTTTCTACCCTAGAGATAAATCAAAGAAGAGGTGTGGATTTGGGAGATACAAGTGAAGAAGAGGAAGAAGAAGAGTATGTTGGTATGGAAGAAGAACTAGATCCTAAAGATTAGAGGATGGCTAAATTACTTAAGGCAGTCAAAGGTGAAACTCACAAGGTAAAGGTTAATTTGACCATATATGGTGGAAACTTGAATGAGAAAGAGTTTCTAGATTGCATTGCAGCTATGGACAATCACTTTGAATGTGATGATTTTCTTGAGGAGCTGGGAGTGAAGATACCAAAGACAAAGCTAAAAGGACATGCATTGTTGTGGTGGGACTGTGAACAAGCTGAGAGGAGAAAGAAAGCTAAATAAACTATGATTTCTTGGGATAGAATGGTTGGTAGACTCAAAGGTAAATTTCTTCCTAATAATTATGAATTTCAATTATTTAAGAAACTCCAAGGTTTAAAGAAAAAGGAATTAGAAGTTAAGATTTATATTGATGAGCTGTATTAGTTGAGCATAAGATTAGGTAGAATGGAAGATGAGGTTGAAAAGGTGGCTAGATACCTTGGTGGGCTTAGATTTAATATTCAAGATGAGCTAGTTGTGGCAAATCCAAGGACAGTGGAAGAATGTTTCTAATTGGCTATTAGAGTGAAGGAGAAGATCAAAATAATACAAGTCCATTAGAGGAAGAGGCAACAATCAGAGAGGAAGAGGATAATTTCATACATCAAAACATTCCCATGAAGATCGAGAAGATGCAAAAAAGTTAAGGAGAAAGTTGTTGATTCTAGAGGTTGTTTTAGAGGTTTTAGAGGTAGATTTGGTGGAGGTAGAAATGAAAATACATTTTTTGGAAGATGCTACAATTGTAATTAATTTGGGCACCCAACATACAAGTTTTTTGAAAAATAAGGATCTACATCAAGTGGAGGTGAAAGGAGAAGTGAAAGGAGGAGTCAACTAGTACAAGAAGATGAATGTGAGAGTGTTAGTTCTTCTAGTCTTCATGTTTCTCCAGAAGTGGGAGAAAAATTGATGATGGAAAGACAAATCTTGAAGATATCCAAGGAGAAGGATTTGATTCAAAGAAGAGCACTATTCAAAATAGCTTGAAAAAGCAAAGGCAAGGTATTCAAGGTAATAGTAGATTCAGGATGCACTGTTAATATGGTGTCAAGGGAAATGATGGAAAAAATGAAATTGGAAAAAGCGCCTCATAGAACACCCTATAAAGTGTCTTGTGTAAGTGATAATCAGTCCATTGTGATAAATGAACAAGCTTTAGTTGAGTTTTAGATTGGAGGATATAGAGACAAGGTAGATTATGATATTTTTCCTATGAGTTGTTGTCATTTGTTGCTTGGAAGGCCATGGAAATTTGATAGGCATACATTATATGATGGAAGAGCTAATACATACACCATTGAGAAGGATGCAATTTATTTTATGTAACATCATTGCAGTAAGATGTCAAAGAATAGGGTAAGGCAACAAAGCTCATTATTTGTGGTGAGAAGGATCATTTGAAGCTTGTGGAAGACAAAAACAAACAAGGTGCATCAATTATAAAAGTTGAAGATCCAAGAACAATGAATATGAAGAGTGATACATAGATTGGAAAAAAAGAAGATGAAATGGTGCTAAGAACATGTCAAGGGAACTCTGAATTAGGTACAAGAGTGCAACAAGAACTAGAAAAGCATGATGAGGTTATGGTTGGGATGGTGGTTTGTCCTTTGGGTGCAAAAGGAAAAGGTAAGTAGCCTAATTTTGTTTGTCAAAAAACTAATGGTAAAGAAATCTTCAAGGGTAGTGGTCATTTAAGGTATAATCAGTAGGTGGAAGAGGTGAAAAGGTGGAAGAGGTGCTTAAAGTTCACAATAGTGATGAAGAAAGTAAAGGTAAGCTCCAAGGAAGAGAGAGTCAAGTTAAGCAGATGCAAGGTGTGGAGAGGAAGGAAAATCAAGTCAAGGATGCAAGAAGTTTAATGAAATATACAAGGACATTAAGGACAACATTTTCTGATGTAAGAGCAAACAAAAGATGCTCATTCAATGAAGGGCAGAGTAACCAAAGATGGAATCAGTTCAAGGGAAGAGATGGTACTTGTTTTTAGTTTTTGACTCATGGGAAAGAATCACTAGGAGGATATGCCTATTGGAGACCTTGGTATGATCAAAGAAAACATGGATTGATGACATACAGTCCTCAAAGGGGACTTGGGAACTTCTTTTGGCCGGGTGTATGGTGCAGGGGCACCAATTGAGCAAGTTTCGTTTTATGTCTAGTTTAGAGATTTTTGTCATGATTTGAGTCATTTTTCATTAAATAAGGTCATATAGACCATTCATGATGTAATAAGTCCATTTTTAGGTGGTTAGAATGTTTATATTGCAAATTTGGAAAAATATGTTAAAAATGTCATTTTTCAAATTTCGTAAGTGCAAGACATGCAAAATGGGGAAGTTGAATGGTCATGGGAAGTAAAGGGTCATTTGAGGCATTGGTTTTCAATAATTTCTTGATGGAGGAGTTTATATATGTAAGAGGATCTCGAATGAAGAAAAGTGTGTGGATGATTTTGTAAAAGTGTGATCAATAAAAGCTCTATTTTATTTAAAATTTATGTGTTTTTCTCTTTTACAGTGTTGTAGCAGTCACTTGTATGAGCCCATACTAAAGGGAATTGAATAAAATTTCTTTCATTTGGGTAGAGGAATGTTTTACCCACGTTTTGGTTTTTGTGGCATTGAAATCCATCTTATTTTGAGCTCTTGGTGTTGATTTTACTCTAGGTGGGTCTAGAAATCTGAACTTCTAGTTTTGAGGTCATGAAATGACTTAATTTATCATTCCACCTAATTTATATACTATAGCTCAATGGAATGAGTCCATTAGGTTAGGAATAGGTTAGAATATGGTTCTTGAAGTAGGGGAGATCAGTTTGGAGTCTTGGGCATCAAGCCTAGCTGAGAAAATGAGTGGTTTTAGAGTGTGAATGGATGAAATCCATTGGGAAAATCAGTTGTGAGAGTATTTTAAGAATTTATAGGAATCCAATGGTATGTTTGGTGTGTTGGTTGTGAGGGTTAAGTGTGGGAAGAGATATTTTCAATAAGGCTCCTTGAAAAACCTAGGTTTGGTTGCTAAAAAAGAGGGTTTAGTGGTTTGGTACCTTGGTGAGTGTTTGGAGACCTAATAATTGTGGAATCCTGAGTTTGGTAACCTAATGGTTGAATTTCCATGGTTTTTGAGTGAATTTTAGGTGTTTAGGAAGGTGTCTATTTGCAAAGGAGACCTAATTGGCGTAATGGATAGAACAATAGAAGCCTAGTTTGGAGGATTTATTTCAAAAGATTTTATACTAAGTTTGAGATATGTTTATGATCATAGAAAAGGGTATCCAAAATTGTTGGTATAGTCTAGATAAGTCAATTTTATCTATATATATGTTTGTTAGTCCCTTGGGAGAGGGCTATTAGCTTCTGAAGGCTTAAAGTGGGTTTGTGGCTAAGTATGGGTCCTTGTGATTTGAGAGTGTTTTAGTTGAGTTTGTATGAGGAATTTAATCTTGTTAGATTCCTCTTTAAGTACATGAAAGTTTTAGAAGCGTTAAAAGAAAGTTTGGGTTCTTGAAGGTCTAGTTCCTTGGTGAGTTTGTGAATGATTTGGAGAACCATTCAAGAAGTCAGGTTTATGATCTTGGTACTGAACTAATTGTTTGTGAAGGTGTCCCACCTAGCTCTACATCAAACCCTTCCAAATATCAAAGGCTTGCCTTTGAAAAATCCTCCCCCTATTTCCTATATGAGACTGCAAGATAATCAAACAAATCTCATTGTGCCTCCTCAAGTCAAGCAAGTTTACAAAGCTAAAGATAAAATGGTTTAACAACCTCGCATGGTTCTTTATGTTCCTCCCTTAAGGGAAGAAAAGAAACCTATGGTTGAAAATATTTCTCCTAAACAATCACAACTTGAAAACCACATGAAAAGAAACTAAAATACTAGAGAGCATATGCATAGATGTCGTTCTATTGCTCATTTGTTACAAGAAAAATAAGAAAATATCAACATAGAAAATAAAAATCCAAACTTCTCTCAAGAAATGCATGATTCCTTTCCACCCTCTCCACAACATAAACAACTCCTATGGACATTGTCAATAGACCTCCTATTGTGATTAAATTGGATGATGATAATGAAATTATAAAGATTGATGAACAAGTGCATAATGAGTTGAATTCGTTGTTTTCATCTTCTATGAGCTTAATTGATGATCCTCCTAAAAAGAGTGTTGAAATTGGTCCTTATCCTAGTTTGGCACTTGATGTTGTCCCTTTGTCTAGTTATCTTCCTTCTGTATATACTAATCAAGATTGGGATGTGGACAACCTATTATAGATTGACTCGCATGTGACTTACAAGTCTTTTTCTTTATTTTCTTTTCATGTTCTAAAAGTGATTGCATTTGTGTAATATGATCTCCCTGTACTATTTCATTTTATGTATATTTGTCTTCATGTGCGTTCCTCTATTTGTACTTGCATTCTTTTATATATAGTAAACATTTATCTTTTTGTTTGTCTTGTGTTTTCCTTTTGGGTATGATGCAAGGCGTCAAGATATTTAGGTCTCTTCCATGTTGAAGAAAAATATTTTTCTTTATTTTCACTCTCTATGTGTTATTCCTCTACTTCTTCAAGTATTTGGGGAATGATGATGTTTCCAAGTTCTATAACCATATTGTAGCAAAGATATACTGACCCCAAATCTATGGATCCCTTTTTGTTTTTTAGCTAGGCAACCCTTCCTCTCTTATTCATAATGCAACTTCATTTGGGAATATATCACTTGGCATAGTTCTTTCTAAATAAGCTCCCATGTCCTCTTTATTGATTATCATTGATTATTGGCTACTTTAAAGCAAATTTCTCACAACAATGGTGCTAGAAATTTCTTTAAAGTGGAGGCATACATTGGCATTGTCATTCCTTTCCTCATGTTTCATTGTATGATTTTCTTTCTTCTTGTGATGCATCATTAATAGGTCTCTAAATGGTTCATCAATCCAATTTTGGTAACCCACCTACTTTTTCCTTCATTTCAGCATTATACAAATTTCATGTAACATAGATGGCCCTATGGAGTGTCATAAATTAGTTAATGACTCTTTATCTATTAGAAATATGGAAAAGTGATAAATGGTTGTTTCTTTTTAATTCACTAACTAGACATATTCTCATTAATATTTTGGATCTCTACCTATTATTATAATAAAAAATATACATATTAGTATAGAAAATATAAAATATAAAGTAAAATAATTGAATAGTCACTTATCACAAACTAATAATCTACGTTAATCATTTGTTTCTTATCTTCATCCATGTGAGGGTAAGGTGAAAAATATAACCTCTAACCCTCTATGACAATCATGAAGAATAAAATTAGACTAAAGATTAATATAATTTAAATTTACACTAAATTAAGTGGGATAAAATAAGAAATACAAAATAAAATTTAAATTATTGAATCATACCTCTATCAAAGTCATTGAAGACACAACTATTGCAATAAATTCCACCACCATTGTGCCATGAATATCAAGAGGATTCTAAAATAATATCAACTAAAAACATAATAACATTACTAGACCAAAATATGCCTTACATTATTTACATATATAAAATGAATAAAATTGTAAAATTTTCCTTTGTAAAAGTTAACATAAGATGAGTACCACCAATTAGCTTTTATTTTTAAGGTTCAACATTCACTTGTTCATTACCAAATGTTAATTTAATATTAGCATTGATATATGTAAGAAATATATATCGATTATATTTACTATTTTGTTGCAAATTATATACCTATGGACTCAATAGGACCTCACAAGGGCCATTAGATATATAGAATGAATATTTTAACCATAATATTTCATATTACATAAATTATTTACATTTTTGTTCATAATAGACTAATATATATTTAATTTGATATTTTAAAAGGAAAAATAATATGTAGAACCTTATTAAAAATCTCCTATCGATCATTGTCAAAGGTGTTATCTAGCAACTCATTGGTAAACACTATATTATCTAATATGGATGTATCCTAATCTTGGACCTATGTAGCATAATCTTGAAAATATACAACATCATCTCCAATGTACATGTACTATGATCATCTTCAAACCCATATAAATAGATATATTCATAGCAATAGTGGTGTGGTCCATCAATGCCTAGGATCCTCACTCTCATCACCTTGTGAAAGAGGCCTACTATGTTGTAATAAGGTTTGTGTTGGTGTTTTTTTGATACCCAAGCCAATATCATAGATAACCTATGGATTTTATATTTCCAATGGTTAGCTATCTAGAGGGATTGGTCAACAAATAGGTGGAAGTTTGCAAAAATTTCCCTCTACACATTGGGCTCTACAAAACCTGAGAGGGTGATCCCTACAATGCAATTTAAGATACTCTTGTGCTAATTATGTCATACATTATACAATAAAAAATATATTCTCCTATAGTTTTCTTCATAGATGAACAACTTTAAAGAAGTGGCTAACCTTTAAAACATCTAGCATTCTAGGATGAGAATATGGTAGAACTTCATTCCAACATACATTTTCAAATAGAAAGTAAAGATTTAATGATTTTGAATGCTTTTTTTGTGAAAGACCAAGAATATTTAAAATAGTAACATCTTAAAATGATCATTGTATTATCCTAGGGTATGGAGTCTTAACCAATGCAATTGAAAACATATAGCAGTGTTCCACCTAAACATAAAAGAGTCTCTTAATTATGCATTGCACCATTAAACTCAAACATATAAACCAATAATACTTAAATGATCCCTACATAATCTCACATAAATATTTATCTATGTTAAATAAAATTTAACTCGTTCTTTGAACAAGTGCATTAACAACTTAAATAAACATTCAAATGAAAGACAATGAAGATGAATTGAAAGATCTTTGATACATTTTATTCATAATTCATTTCAAATATATAGTAGGAGAACACTGGATTTGAATGCATGCTATTTTAATCTAAAAATGATAGTACCATTATGCAAAATCAACAATCACATAGACTCAAAACTCAAAACCTAGCAAAAGACTTAGACAAAACCTATCTGCACTTTGTATTACAAAATTTCTTTAAGAAAAGCAATCAACAACCCCTATAAATGGCCTCGAATTCCCTATTATAAAACAAGGGAGAAATAAGCTTCATGTCATTACACATATCATATTTTCATTTGACACTCATTTACATTTCAAAATATAAATGCAACTACAAGCTTGTGGAGGGAATATTTAGAGTGCAAATAAGTTACAAAATTTGTTACATCCATCATACTTTCCTAAAATATCTAAAATAGTTAGTTGATTCCTTTCTCACTCCCTTTCTTCATTCCTCTTATTGTGGACCCAAGAGAGTTGATCTGGTAGGCGAAGGTAAAATCCAATTTTGCAAGATGACTAAACACATTTATTGACACCCTTGAAGATCTCTAAGATTGTTGAATATGCAAAATAAACAAAAATTAATGTCATGTCACCACTAAAGAAGGTTACAAGTTAGGAATATCATTTTATTTCTTATACCAATAATTATAATCCTCTTCTATGGGCCAATTGAAGGCCATGAATTCATCCAAATTTGTTTTATAAGGACCATACCTTGTCTTATCTGATTTTCATCTTTGTCAAACTCCTCTAGGAATGTGCTAGTGATAGACAATTTATTCATGATATCCTTCAACATATCTATGTTGACATCCCCATGCTCTAAAATTAAAGTAGGTTCTGAAACAATAGTAGTATTCATATGAGCTCTCTACTATTTATAAGATTTTAGAGCTCCATTATTATCAAGAATATCTGGCAATAAGCCAAGATCATTTTCATCAAACTATCAAAGCAATGCTTTGATCCTCTTCTCAACTAGATCCACTAACCCTTAGCAATCAATAATTTATTTCATTTCTTTGTATGTTGGGGAAATTTGTAGTGGCTTGTTTTGATCGTGTTTAGATCTTATGACCATACTCTTCAATGCACCTAGCCTTGGAACCCATGTTTGCATTAATGTAATAGCAACTGACTTATCCCTTTCAAACATTTTTATTGAATTGAACATAAAAGAATAATTTGAGTTAACATTGTTCACTCTTTTTATAAAATTTTCTAAACTATGATCCAAAACATTAGAAACAATAATTTTTTTGTTATCATTATACAATGGAAACAATTCTTCATATGCCTCTAACTGCTTAATTAATTCCATTTTTCTTAATTTTCCTGGTAGGGGAGTGATGCTAAAGTATTAGGGGCAAGATGTGCAATTGACACATCTTCCTCATTGTATACCACCATTTCTAGGGCAGGTGGAGGAGGTCAGTGGACAAGAGGAGGTGTTGGGGAAGATGGAACATCATCCTACACTTGTGGCACAAGTTGCACTGATTGTCCTTGTTACGCTAGTTGCTAATTTTTTAAGATCTCATTCTCCAATTCTAGTTCTTTCAATCTCAACTTGTCCTTATTATAATAAATTAATATATCATTATATCTTCTTGTCTCCACATCACATTTTTCTTATAGATACTCCATAGTTTCTTTGGTAAATTGAGCTACATTTATATTCAAAGTAGTTTCCTCAACTACTAAGGCATCTAAAACCCTTTTCATAATAAGGCCTCCTCTTAAATCAATAGTAGGCTCCACAACTTTAGGTTTTTTGGTATTAGGAGCTAAGGCCCAAATAGAAAACGTATTCAATTTTAAACTAAAAGTTGATCCACTCAATGCAATTGTGGCCTCTACATCCATTGTAAATACTTGTGATTCTTGTCTCCTTAGAGTATCAAAAGTGATTGTTAATGCTAAGTCCCATTCTAGTAAGAGAAGTAGACCACTTTCTCTTACTAGTCTCATTCCTTCTTGAGGGTAATTTCCTTGTGTTTTTCCCTCATATCTACTAACACCCTTTTTTCAATAACTTCTCTTGGTAGCTTAGGGGAATTTTCCATTTCATCCTTCACAATGTTATCAAATTCACCCCTCATATTCCTCCACACATATTCTTTGAATACATTTGTATGAAAAAATTCATCATCATTCATAAATTTTGTGTAGGCCTTGTTCCTAACATCATCTACATTGTCCAAACTAGTTAACAGTGATGCTCTAACCATGTCCTATGGAGCCAAAAGGTCAACCTCTCTTACAAGTGATGGAATATTATGTATTATATCATCATAGGTTACAATAACCTCATCATCTGAGTCTTGAGGGTAACCAACCAACCCTGGTGCATGTTCAATTTTTCTCCTCTTAGGAGAGGATTCTGTTGGTGGTGAATTTATATCAATAAACTTTTGTACAAATGACACTGGAGGTGGAGATGGTGGCTCTTGTTGCATAGGGGATTTAGGTCTTGACTCCTCTAACTGAGTAGGAGTAGTCATAACATTCTCTTTTCTAACAATCTCCTTCCTCCTTTAAAAGACATACTGTCTCTTTGGTGGTTGATATGTTGGCCTCTCCTCTAGTATAAGAGCTTTCCCCTTATCATGCTCCTCTATCTATTGCCTAAGCCTCCCCACAATCTTACCAAATTTTTGCAAAATGGTTTCAACTCTCAAAATCTCATCCCCAATTTTCATAAGGGTAGCTTTGACCTTGTGATCTCTTCCTCACTTTTCTCTCTCCAATTTTGTGCAAGCCATCCATTTTACTCTATTATCCTCTAACTTCTAAAGATCCAATTGATTCCTAATCATATCTTCAAGATATTTAAATTTATTCCAAAACCTCCCACCTCTGATCCTCTCCTTTAATTCTACTATGGAACTTTTTGGATCATGATTTATAACTCTACAATTCTTCATCTTTAATGGTGAAAGTTTTGGAAGAATATTTTGTTGGAAACACAAGGGAAAACAACTGAGAGGGGGGTCAATCAGTTGTCACATATTTTAAAACTTATTTAACTTATTAACCTTTAATCTTAGATTTGATTAATAACAGTGAAAGAATGAATCTACAACACATCAGAAACACACATAACACAAAGATTTTTTGCATGGAAACCCTGTTAGGGGAAAAACCACGGTGGAGGTTAATCCACAAGTTATATCATGTTAAAAGTATAAGAAAAATATATGGGGAATGCACATGCATTCAGGTGCACTTCCTAGAGCTCACTGCTCAAGGGAAGACTCATTGTCTTACATAAAATATTTTAGATTAAAACCATCTGAAGAATTTGAACTAAGAAAGTAGCATCTGCAAATGCCTGAGTACAGTTCTAGTTAAGCACATGAACAATTCTTAACTTTCTTTCACTCTTCTTCACACTCTGCTCTGCCTTCAAGTGATCTAATCTTTATTCACACATAGCACTCATACACTTCGCATCACACATGTCTCAAATGAGATAAACAGTCGCTTATGTATATCCGCAATAAGAAATTACATTGCTTTATGTTAGCTTCAACACAATAATAGAATGAATGCAAATTTCCAGCCCAAAACAATAAATATTATCAATGCACATCAACAAAAGTTGGCCACAACATAGTAGAGACCTAGAACAATGTCCTCAAACACAAAACACATTCAAATATTCTTCCTCGAAGATCCAAAACATGCTTCAAACACCTTGTCGACCATGAACATGAAAAGATGAACACACAAGAGAAAATCTCGGATTGCAAGCACAATAATCAATGGGGACGTGCAGTACGGATATAAAATGATCTAGAAACATCCATAAATGCCATAGGAACATACACAACAACTTAGATTACCAGAATCGCATTATCTTCTTCCATGAACACCATTTGTAGTAACAGAATAGATGTCAGAACATAGAACCTTACTTCATGCGCACCTTTGAAACTTACAGACTATAAACTAGATAGGCTGGAGAAAAAACCCTTTAATCCACAACACCTTACTATCTACATAGTGAACTTTCTACCATACTGATCTTCACTACTTCACAGACAACCTGTAACATATTTATTATAATTTTCTCAATATCCTCGACATATACAATCTTAAAAACATTAATGCTAATAGTGTTGACATCAATGACAACCACATATCAGAAACTCAACCACAACATGCAACATATTCTTCCAACCATCTCTAAACATGAAAAATTCTAAGAACACAATGTAACTTGGGAAAAAAATTCCCTTCTTCTATCTTATCAAGTGATTATCCTCAAAATTTCTCAATTGCCACATTACTTCTAGAAAACTAATTCTTGTTAATACATGTGGAGTTATATGTGAGCCATACGCTCTGATAATTTTAGTGCTTTAATAAAGGATAAAATATCCACAATTGTGATCAATTTTTTATTTTGGCATCCTTTCTTTAAGCCTTAATAAGTCATGTAACTCCTTAGGAATCCTTGGCAGATCCCTTACCAAAAACTCTTCAACTTAAAACCAAATATATTTGAAAAGGAAACAAAGCTTGAAGTTTGAAATTGCATGTCAAGAATATGTGTCCACATTTGAATAGGAGGGTTCTCATTCCTATCACCCTTCAAATTCAACTATGTATCCTTACTGAACTCATTTTTTCCTCTAGCCATAAACATGTGGCATATCAAAGAATATCACCAATGCCTTACCCCCTTCTCACCAACCTCGATGGATACTAATACCTTATGGATGGAATCAAACAAATAACCAAAAAATTCATACTCCTTATTCACCATAGGATTTTGAATATTAGTAGCCATGTACATGAAGGCAGCAGGCATCCTTTGTGGAGGGTCAAACCCTATGATTTGGCATAAAGTATGATAGGTTCTAAGAAACTAGAAATCAAACCTATCAATTGGGAAAGGATCCTTGTCAGCAGATGTAAGATTAATTTTACTTCCCCATTTTCCCTTTATCATGAACATGGGTAAGATTGTCACCCTATATGTTGTGTTGTTGTTTTCATATTCATTCTTTAATTCCTCCAAGTTGATTGGTTGAGTGGCATCAAGGCTTAGGTTGAAGAAATAAATTATTCCTTCCCTAGTCAAATCTATCATTATAACACCATCCAATGATCTCACAACCCTAATATTAGGGTCATAAGTTGCAGCTATGGCCTTTAGGAGGTCAACATCTAGATACACATTAGGAATTTCTAGTTTTCCCATGTCCAAAACCTAGACATTATAGGTTAGAACACTAAAATATCTATTTCCAAACGAGTACTTAAACAATTCCCACCTAGAAGTCTATTTTATTTCAACATATCAAAAAGCATTATACTTATCAATAATTCATTTATCCACCCCCTGGCCTTGAAACATAATCTGACCCACATTCTTATCGTTCATAGAACTAGGTAATTAGTTGATCAAATCTTCATGGAGGCCTCTCTTTGGGGGTGCCATTTTATCAATTGAGTGACCTAGGGTTTCTTATAATGTAGCTTAGGGTTTTTTCAAAGTGATTTAGGTGTTCTTAAATAGTCACACACAATCTAAAACACAGAGAAAGCAAGTGCATGTAAATTTTATAGAAATTGGTCATAAAAGGTGTAAAATTCACTTACTGGTGTTTGAAATGCAGGAAACCCTAATTCTTGTTTGTTGAAATATCAAAAATGTTGCAATTGATCTTTGGATGCTCGATGATGCTTTGATAAATTAAAACTATGCTTAAAATCATGTTTTAATTGTGAAAAATTCCTTTAAATTGGTGCAAAAACATCATGTCCACCATTATTGCTCACTCGCATGAACCAGAATGGCTCTATCAACCCAATTTCATAATTTTAAATCATACCTATTGATATTGTGATGGTTTGGATCATTGGACGGCTCAGACAGAGTTAATTGAGTTTGAAATTTTGAATCAAAGTGACCTTAACATCTCACCAATGATAAAATGCCATGTGGAGAAGCCTTGAATCATCACCATGGGCTCCACCATCCTTTGAGAGACTTTTAAAATCCTTATGTTTTGCTTCCCCACAATCCCGCATGAGTCTATTAGGAAGCATATCAAGGGTTGTGGGATGGCAAGGAATGGTTCAAATTGAATTCATGCATCCCAACTTATGTTCCCTTTATCCTTCTAAGCTTATTCCCACACTTAAATTTTCAACATATGTCTTAAATCCTTGCAAATTGAATGGTTGAGATTGTATCATATTGATCACCCTTTAACCATAAAGCTTCAAATCCTTTTAGAAGCATGACCTTTAACCTTCCCTAAGTCACATAAAAATACTTAGTGAAATATTTCCTTTGTTCCATAGTTTTTGACGCACGAGATGATTCCACGTGTCAGCTAGCTGTTGTCCCACATGCATCTCAAGCCTACTTAAAGATCTCTTGTGGGATAGCGAGGAATGGTCCAAATTGCACCTGTATATTTCATCTCATTTGTTAGATGAAGGGCCCACCATCAACACCCTTAATAAGCTTATCGAGCCCATTAAAAATACAAGACATGTGGCACATGCCCATTATCCTACACTACCTTTTCCTTGAGTATTTTATTGTTGCGAGATGGCAAGGAACCAATGAGAGTTGATTATTTGACATAGATGGGGCCAAGCCAAGTTTTCAAGTTTATAACTTAAATCAGGGTCATCCCTAGGTTGATATAAAATTTAATACTATAATAAATCATAGACCTAGGCTTAAAATGGCTAAAGATATTAAATAAACATTTCATAGCCTACATGACTTAGGACTTAGGCAATTATTTAAAAATGAATGTGACTAATATCGCTAGGAAAAAGGGGATAGTTTTTTTATGACACCAATGTCTCAAGTTGTCTCTTAATATACTAGGAACCAACTATATTAAGTTAATGGATTATTAGAAGGAAAGACTTGGAATTTGCACTATTAGGGTTTTAGGAGGATTTTAGCCCTAAGGATGAACCCTAGAGAATAGAAAATGAAAACCTAACCCTCAAATGACCAGTGGATGATCAAAATTTTGAAATGTAACCACAAAACCACAAAAAAAATCAAATTCCTATTAGTGGATCTAGTTGGGGATGTCTATTCAACATGAAGAGAGTGAGATCCTAGAATCTCAAGGTAGAGCAAACTACACAAAATGTAGAGAAACTCAAAAAACCAGAGGACACCTCGACAAGGTGAGAAACAAAACCTTTACATAGAAATACATTATACATAGAAAAATAGCATACCTCTATTGGCAAGAGACACTAAACTTTTTTTATGGTGTTTTCATTGATGGAAACCCTAGCTGGTGATTGGATCCACACATCATCATTTGATCATACTGACAGTCAAATTGAAGATAGTCAAGGAAGAACAGAGTATCCGGTAGTTTTGTATTCATCAATTCACATGAAGATTTTCTATTATTATTTTGTGTC
This sequence comes from Sequoiadendron giganteum, assembly GCA_007115665.2. Classification (NCBI taxonomy): domain Eukaryota; kingdom Viridiplantae; phylum Streptophyta; class Pinopsida; order Cupressales; family Cupressaceae; genus Sequoiadendron; species Sequoiadendron giganteum. The sequence goes on along the minus strand of CM021100.1, from coordinate 845,286,916 downwards.
ATGTATCTCAGGGAATGTTGTTTGATCTATGATCTATGTTGTTATTGAATCTTAGTGGATCGTATTGATCTATGTGCAAGTTAGAAGATCCGGTTGATTAATTTTATATTTATTAGTACGAAATTCGACTTGGTGAATGTAATATGTTGCAGATACTTGAGAAGTAATTGTTTAAGTATTTTTGTGTTCGTACATGTTGATGTTGATCATTTCTTTGCTATAGCCGACTTTGGTTGGTGCACATTAAGGATTATCCATGGATTGAGCCAAAAATTTGAAAATGTTTTCATATCTTGTTGAAGCCAACATATGGGCGATTAATCTTTAGTCATGGATATATAAGTGATCAATTATATAATTTTGATATATGTGTGAAGCATGTGGATGCAAGTTGTGAATTCGAGTAGAGAAGAAGAGAGATAATGCACAGTTTCACTTGTGCATAAAGTATTTGTGTTGCAAGTTTGAGTAGAGTAGAGAAGAAGCACAAAATCAATCAGAAGGATAGAATATCAATTGTTGAGCCTAACCGAAACTATAATCAAGCATATGTAGATGTTAATCTCTTAGTTCAATTTCTCAGATGGATTTAAGATGATTATCTTTGTAAGACAGTGAGTCTTCCTTTGAGCAGTGAGCTCTAGGTAGTGTCCCTAAATGCAAGTGCATTCCCATATTGTAAACTTTCTTTTGAGTATAGTCAAATCATATTGTGGATTGGCCGTCCACCGTGGTTTTTCCCCTAACAGGGTTTCCATGTAAAAATCCTTGTGTTATTGGGCTATGGTTGTTTGTTTTATCTAGATGCATATTTCTTTTGATTGAATGTTATAAATGCTTGAAGCGTCAGATTAATAAAGTTAAGAATTGTAGAACATTGATTCACCCCCCCTCTCAGTGTTGCTTGTTTCCAACAATTGGTATCAGAGCTAGTTCCTCGGAAGAAGTCTAACAACTTGGGGAGATCTTGGAAAGTGTTTCAATGGATTCAAGCAGTCTTCAACAATAACTTTTGGTGGCCCTAGATGATCTTGATTAGTCAAAATATGAAGTTCAGAAATTGCAAGCAAACCTCATGGATGCTGAGAAATTCATTGAATCATTGAAAGATAAAATCAAAAATTCTAGAGAGAAAATAAAGGAACTATGTGATCAAATTAAGCAGAATGATGGTAAAAGCATTGAAGATAAGCAACTGATTCAAGCCCTAAAAGAAAAGATAGAAGAATGTGAAAAACTTAATACAGTCCTAAAGCATGAGATGGAATCTATCATGATGAGGATGACCAAGGAGATTGAAGACAAAAATAAGGATGAAGAGAAGCTTGCACAGTCCTTGAAAGAAAAATCTGAAGAATGCAACCATTTTGATAATGAATTAGAACAATCTAAAAACATTGAGGAAGTGCTTGAAAAATAGATTGATGATCTCAAAGATGAACTTGCTAGTGCAAATGAGTACAAAGATAATTTGAAAGTTAGTTCAGCCAAGCTTGATGAACTAATCAAAAGTCAGAGGACTAATGGTGACAAGAGAGGTCTTGGTTATGAAGAAGGAGAAAGTTCCAGATCTGAAAAAAGGAGATTTAAAATAGAGCTGGAAGGAATCCGATAAGACAACCTAATGCTCAAGGATTAAATGGTTACTATTTTAGTTACAATAAATTTGGTCATATGGCTTCTCAGTGTAGAAGTAGAATGAATCCAAGTGGTCCATCATTCTCAGGTCAGTGCTTTAATTGCAATAAGTTTTCTCATAAGTAAAATGAATGCAGAAATGTGATGAACAACTTTCATAGAGATGTCAGATGTTATACATGCAATATATTTAGCCATATGGCTAACCAGTGAAGATCAAGAGAAAATCAGTGGAACAATTGGTTTGGAAAGAGAAATGTTGTGTTTTATAACTGCAAAAAATTTGGTCACATTGATAGATTTTCTTAGAACAGAAAAGGTTCAATAAATAAAAACATGTAGAAGGATGTTAAGAGAAAAGGAAAAGTCACTACAGAAGAAATGGGGTGAAGAAAAGTCCCTTTATTGAAGGAAATGCACCAGCACCAGAACCTGCTTCTGGTAATTCCTCTAGGAATTAGTTTTAGGCCTTTGGCCTAAGGGGAGTTGTCAATAAAATATCTTAACCCCCTATCGGTAACTGACATTGGGATGTGTATAAGTACAGTAAGTCCATAGATTCTCTACAGATGTTGTTGAATCTATTGGAGAGAGTATTGTACAGTATTGGAGGTCCGCAAAATAATTATCTTTCATAGTGCATGGAAACAGGGTAACTGGATGAGTTAGGGTAAAAAGAATTTATTGTGACAAAAAGGGTTAGGTGTGCAAGTGATAAAAGGTCATTTTTATCTTTCATTTTCCACTTTTTATTTTGAGTAAAATAAGTTTGGAGAGCTCTAAAGCAAACTTTGGCGAATTGAGGAAAAATTCAAGTGTGAAGGATCTTTCAACAATCAAACTCTGATCCGACAAAAAGGTAATTATCGAAAAACTTGTGAATTTGTGAATTGGTGAAAATGGCTACTTCATTAGTAGTCGAAGTCAAGGATAGACCCTATTCCAAATTTAAATGGCATCCTTTCAAATCTATTGAGATAGACCCATTAGGTGCATTTTCATCTATTATGTATGGCATCTTGCATAATGAAGATATTAGGGCATATATTCATGCAAACATTGAAAAGTTAGGAAGTTCACAACTATTGAATTTGTACAACAATCATATAATTGGAGAGGATTTATGTGTCAAATTGGAATTCAAAACCCTAGAAGAGAAGAAATTTACACAGATTGTTAAAATTCCCATGTTTGAAGAGAGTGAATGGGTCTGGTATATTTTGCACTAAGTTCATGATGAATTTATGTGGTTGAATATACCCTTTAAGATTACAAAAGAATCTATAAGTGTTGTTACATGTTTAAATTCCTCCAGTGGATTTTTGATTTTGAAGTTAGTAAAGAATCAAATGATTATTGATGCAACAAGTTCAAAGTATGATAGAAGATCCATGACAATCAAAGATATCATTGAAGTGGATGTCAAATTTTCCTTGATGATCATTCGTTATAGGATTTATCACTCAAGTCGTGATAGTTCAGTATCTGGTACAACTATTTATGCAGCTTATCAAATGGTGGAGGAGAATTCATATTATGACTTGTGTGAGCTAATTAGGAGTCAGTTGATGGAGAATCTTGGTAAGATCAAGAAAGACAAGAAAATTTTCTTTAAGTATGGAAATTTTCTACTGTGTTTGTTCTTTTTTTTCATGAATGAAGTTCTGGGTGTTGGGAAAGTACATTGGCAAGGTGGTCAGCCTTTAGCTATTCATATTAGAGAGATTTTGTATGGAATTGGAAATAGTCAAGCCAGAAAAACTACAATCTGGGGACACTTCAAAAAATTTCAGAGTATGATGCATTCTAGAGAAAGAATTCCTACTTCTATTATGGAGAAGTATAAGGACAATTTTTTTTATGGTAGACATTGATCAATGCATGAAGGAAGATGTTGATCCTAGAACAGTGTGGATAATTCGAATGGGTTATGAAGTTAAAGAGCATATTTTTGAAATGTATGCACAACATTTATTGAATAAGTCACTAGATCCGGCATAAGAGAGATTTGGTACTTTTTTAGAAAAAGATACACGGTGCACAATGAACTAAGAAAACCTGTGATATTTTGAAGAGTAAGAAAAGAAGTGGAAATCTTTGCAAAGAGCATGGGTATATCCACAAAAGCTGTAAGAGAAGCCATAAAAAGAGCTAGCAAGAACTGAATCTTCTAGTCTGGAAGCATCCTCTGCCCGAACTAGGTCAACAAGGAGTTATGCATCCCTATTCGCCCCTATAATAAAGCTAATTCATGTGCAAACTCAAACCAAGGCATCTGATAAGAGGAAGAAGAATAAGAGAAAAAGAGTCTATGAAGTTTTCTAAGAAAATGAAAAGACTAAATTTGATGAAGAAGTGAGAGAAATAAAGCATATGGGCACCCAGGCAACAAATGTTACTAAAATCAAGCCATCTAGTGAAGAAGGCAAAGCAAAGAAGAAGGTAAAAATTGACAAACCTAGTATGTCTATAGAAGAGGTTGAGAAATCTTTGGTCAAAGATGGAAATGTTAAGCCTCTTTATAAATGGTATGAAACCTTTGATAAATCTAGCCAAAGAACTCTTGAGGAGGCTACAATAAAGAATTTAAATATTTTCAATAAAGTTCTTATTGAAATAATGCCTAGTCTACCTAAAAGCCTGTATGAGATTTTAGAAATGAGAAGAGTAAATGGTAGAACATAAGAAGAGAAAATGAGAGAGAGAATCATTGTAGAGTTATGTATAGTGATGTCTATGGAAGAAATGAAGGAAATCTTGAATAAAGAAAAAAGGGAATTCAAGAGCAATCCAAGCGTGAACAAGCTTATGATTGGTTAGACTAAAGAAGTTGCAAAAGAAACTGAATTTTTTTTGAGAAAAGTTTTGCTAAGTAACAAAATTGATGTTGTATCTAAAGAAATACATAATAAATATATCTCATCTGGTCTGGAAGAAGAAGAAGAAGAAGAAGAAGAAGAAGAGAAAAAGGATATAGCTTAGGATAATCAGATTCCTCTTGATGTGGATAATACATAAGTACCTATGGAGATTGAAGCTCCTGAAATTGTATCGGTTGAGAAAGTTGAGATTCCTGAAGATAAGAAAGAATCTACAGCTGAGGAAATAGTGGTTGAGGAAAAGAAATTTGATGTAAAGGAAGTTCCAGTGGAAGAAAGAGACACTGCAAAGGTAGTGAAGAAATTTCTGGTAGAGCAAAAGGAAGAATTTGACCCTTAATTGGGTGAAGGTCCTATCAACCTATCTACTTTTTCCAAAAATCTGAAAATGAAGGTTGCATCATTTTCCCAAGCAAAGGCTAGAGAAGAATTGTTGAAGTCTCACATTGAGGATACTAAACACTTAAATCTTGCATTTGGAGTTCTGGAGAAAATAATGCCTACTCATGTCAAGGATCTATTTGGTTCCTCCTTCGGCAAACTGAAGAAGCTCATTAACTTTGTAAGTACTCATTTTGATTCCCTTGAGAAGTTAGCCATGGTTAAAGTTTAGAAATAGTTTGATGAAAAAAGGTTAAATAGGTTGACAGGAATGATAACTAATGACTAAAATTTGTTAGCCACTTGTGTGAAGAATAATCAAATTTCTCTATCTAAAGATGGAAATATCTGTAAGTCATGTTTGTCTTTCTCAAAATTTACTAAGGTCAATGAGAAGAAGGTTAAGGATCTTGAAAAATAGTTAGATTCTATTTCTAAAGCTTTTGATCCTTTAGCTAGTGATGGAAAGCAAGAAGGTTAGGTGATATCTCTGCTTGAAAAAATAAGGAGCTTTAAGCATGACAATGACATAATTGTGGAAAGAGCATGCGAGCTTAGAGGCCTAATTAGTCCAAAGATAGAAATAATGTTGAGTGCATTAAAGGAAGTTGAAGATGCTAAGGCAGTTGGTGATCCAGTGAACCTTGAGTTTGTAGAAACACAATCTTACTTAGTTTGTGGTCATTTAACAATTTTGGAGAGTCTCAAAAGGGTTTGGGACACAAATTTGATCCTGTTGAAGAAATATTTTGTAGATTTTCTCAAGTTTGTGTAAGTTGCAGAAGCATGCTTGCATAGTCTGAAGATTTTGTTTGATTTTTGGTATGCAATTTCCCCAAATTTTTCCATTGATGTCAAAGGGGGAGAGTAGTAGAATGAATAATGTATAATCATCTCAGGGGGAGAGTTGTGTTTTTGAATTTTGAAGTTGGCAGTGTAATTCATGTTGGTACTGATCTGACACTTAGTCATTTTTCACTAAGTGTTTCCATCAATGCCAAAGGGGGAGATTTTTGGCAAGAGACACTACAAATGTTTTCTGGTTTTGTTATTGATGGAAACCCTAGTTGGTGATTGGATCTGCACATCATCATTTGGTCATATCGACAGTCAGATTGAAGATAGTCAAGGAAGAACAGAGCATCTAATAATTTTGTGTTCATCAATTCACATAAACATTTTCTATTATTATTTTATGTTGCGTATATCAGGGAATATTGTTTGATCTATGATCTATGTTGCTATTTAATCTTAGTGGCTCGTATTGATTCATGTGCAAGTTAGAAGATCCAATTGATTAATTTTCTATTTATTAGTATAGAAGCCGACTTGGTGAATGCAATATGTTGCAGATACTTGAGAGGTAATTGTTTAATTATTTTTGTGTTCATACATGCTGATGTTGGTCATTGATATGCTATAGATGACTTTGGTTGGTGTGCATTAAGGATTATCCATGGATTGAGCTGATAGTTTGTAAATGTTTTCATATCTTGTTGAAGCCAACATATGGGAGATTCATATTTAGTCGTGGATATATATAAGTGTTTGATTATATAATTTTGATATATGTGTGAAGTGTGTGGATGCAAGTTGTGAATCTGAGTAGAGCAGAAGAGTGATAATGCATAGTTTCACTTGTACATAAAGGATTTGTGTTGCAAGTTTGAGCAGAGCAGAGCAGAAGCACATAATCAGTCAGAAGGATAGAAAATTGTTGAGCCTAACCGAAACTATAATCAAGCAAATTTAGATGATAATCTCTCAGTTCAATTTCTTAGATGGATTTAATCTGATTATCTTTGTAAGACAGTGAGTCTTCCTTTGAGCAGTGATCTCTAGGCAGTGTGCCTGAATGCAAGTGCATTCCCATATTGTAAAATTTCTTTTGAGTATACTCAGATTATATTGTGGATTGGCCATCCACTGCGATATTTCCCCTAATAGGGTTTCCAAGTAAAAATCCTTGTGTTATGGTGTTATGGTTGTTTTTTTATGTTCATGCATATTTCTTTTGATTGAATGTTATAAATGCTTGAAGGGTCAGATTAATAAAGTTAAGAATTGTAGAACACTGATTCACCCCACCCCCTCTTAGTGTTTCTTTTTTACGACAACCTCAAGTGAAGTATGGCTTCGACAATTTTCCATGTACTAGAAACTCAAGAAGTTCTCCAATCATATTTTTCCAAGTAATATGAATCCTCCCCATGTGTGTTGTGATCATATATGGTCCCAACCAAAGAGCATCAAATTTACCATGCTTTCCTTTTTCTTATGCTCTAGCATTCCACATTAACACCATATCTCCAACTTTAAACTTTCTAGAGGAAGACTTCTTATCATACAAGGCTTTTACCTACAACTACATCTTCATGTTTTTTTGTTGTGCTACTCTTCTAGTTTCATCAAGTTCAACTAGAGCATTAATTTTTATCTCCATTTCATCTAGGATATCATCTTCATACTCTTAGATGAATTTGTACACTTGCAACAAATTGTTAGTAGACATCCTAGCTTCAATTCCATAAACTAAGTCACATGGTGGTTGCCCCATTACCTTCTTTTTGGTTACTTTGTTATCCCACAAAGCTTGTCTTAACTTCGAGTCCCAAGCCCTTTTGTTTTTCTCTATTTCCCTTTTGATATTTTTTATCAAACTCTTGATACTAGACTCAACTTATCAATTTCCTTGTGGGTAATAAGGAGATGAATATAAGAGTGAAATCCCATACTTATTGCAGAAGTCAAAAAATTCTTCTAACCAAAAACACATAGCATTATCAATTACTAATTTTTTAGGTACACCAAACCTGATTAGAATAGTATTCATTAAAAAATTAGTAACCACTTTACTAGTAGCCCTCTTTGTAGGAATGGTCTATATCCATTTAGTAAATTAATTTTTGGGTACTATTATCCATGAATGTCCTCCACTTGAATTCTTTGTAATTTCACCAATGAAATCAATCCCCCATTTTTGGAATGGTGCATGCACTACAACTAGCCTAAGAGGTAAGTTTTTAGAAAATTTTAGCTTACTAGTAAAAATTTGGCATGCATCACATGCTCTTACTAATTTATGTGCGTCCTTGAGGAGTTTTGGCCACCCAAACCTTGCCCTCAAAACCTTATGAGAAGTTTTTTTGGCCATGTAATGACCACCACATACACCATTATGCATTTCATTCAGAATTTATTGGGCTTGTTGTCCATTTACACACTTGAGAAATACAAAATCCATATTTTTCCAATATATTTCATTACCAATGATTATATATTTTATGGATTGGAGCTTTAATGTCCTCTTTTCATTATCTCTCATCCCTTCAAGGCATGAAAAATTCTACAAATAGTGTACAATATGTATGTACTACCCAGAAGTCTGCATATCACAAATAGGATATACATCAACAACATCATCATTATTTATTTGATTGTCCTCTAAATTTGACTCAGCCATCAATTTTTCCAATCCTTGTCCTCTCACAAGCTTTTTGATCTCAATTTCAATGTTGAATTCATGTATCTAGTCGATCCATCTGCACCTTTTGCTAGTAACTTCTTGTTGAGTAAATATGTCTTTGATAGCAACTGAAGGCACATATGCAACAATTTTTGAACCAACTAGATAATTCCTAAAGTTACTTTATTGCCTTCACCAAAGCATATGCCTACTTCTCAATCATATCATAATTTAACTCTACAACTTGCAATGATTTGCTAAAAAAGGCAATTAGTTGATCATGCCCCTCATTTTTTTTCTATAGAAGCACTGCAACAATAGTATGAAACAAGGAAAAAGAAAATAGTTGAAAAGGCTTAGAAAAGTCAGGAGACTTCAATACTGGCACCTCATTAATTTCCATTTTTATGCTTATAAAATCCTCAAATGGATCTTCACTCCATGCTATCTTCTCATCCTTCTTCAACATTTTGAAAAAGGTCTTGTGATTTCTGCAAATTTTGTTACAAACCTCCTTAGAAAGTTCACTTGACCAAAGATAGACTATATGCCTTCACAATTTTCAGCTATGGAATTTTGTTAATTGCAACCACTCTTTCTAGATCTATTCTCACTCCTTCCATTGACACTATATGTCCTATTAGTTTTCCTTCAGTGACTCCAGGAACACATTTTTTAGGGTTCAATGATATTCCATACTCTAGTGCTCTAGAAAATATCTTCTTAAGATGCATACAGTGATCCTCTTCTTTCTTCGAATAGGTTGTCAAATCATCTTGATATACTCCCATGAAGATTATAAAATCTAAGAAAGCTACATCCATAGCTCTCTAAAATTTTGCACCAAAATTTTTTAAGCCAAAAGGCATTTTGACATACACATAGGTGCCCTAAGGAGTTGCAAATGCAGTCTTGTACTACACAAAATACTTAACCTGGTTATATCCTAAAAAACCATCCATCATTGACAATAGTTCACGACCAGTCACATTTTGTAACATGGCTTCAATATTAGGTAATGGATAGTTGTACTTCAAATATGGCACATTTATATTTATAAAATCAACAAAAATTCTAATGTCACCATTTTTCGTTCTTAATGGCACAATATTGGACACCCAAGTTGAGTGTCTAATGGCCTTGATAATTCATGCATCTCTTAGCTTCATTAACTCCTCTTGCATTTTTGGTGCAAGAGTAGGGTTGAAAGGCCTTTGATTTTTCTTAAAAGGATTAGCATCTAGTTTAAGAGGAATTACATGTTGAAAAAAATCCTCTTTGTATGCCTTCAAGTCATCATATGACCATGCAAATACATGCCTATATTTTTTGAGTAAAGAAATCAACACTGCCTTAACTTGTGGCTTCATCTGCTAGCCCACATATACCTTTTTTGGGGAATTTTTTGATGTAGAGAATCCACACAACTTATGGGTACTCATGACCCAAAACACAAATGTTTGAAAAGTTCTCTTAACTTTCAACAAAATTTCCTTCATTTTTTGCTTGTTTCCATATGGCAAAAAGACATCAATTCAACAAATCTTTCTTCTTTACTTTTAAAAAAACCCAAAAAAACTTCAATCATCATTATTTAGACAAGTTCAAATAGATAACACTCTTCCATAGTAGTGTTACATTAATTTCTCAGTTCTTTGCATTCAAAGATCAACATTCTAGTAGTAGTCCACAATAGCAAAATTGGGTATATCTTTTAAGTCAGGTTGAATCTCACAAAAAAAAAATGCATTTTAAAATACCCTTTATTGAGTACTTAAACATATCAAAAACTAAGATAGGGTTGTTTTGAAAATTAATCTCATAAAAATGACTGTCCTATTGCTACAAGCCTTAATTTAGCAGAAATTCACTGTAAATTGACCATATTTTTCAGAAAATAGTTCCAACCCATAATATAAAGCGTGTTTGGGATATTGTGGATTTCTATAACATATCTAAAACTCAAGGGTATTTTTTTGGAACAACACCTTCAAAAAATTGTTGCCACACTTGCATAAAGGCCTAATTAGGCTTGTTTGTACAAAGGCTTATTGGATTTATGAGCTCCGGACCTTAAATCACTTAAAAAACACCTCAAGCACTTCAAAAATGACCTGTACACACTATATCAACATTCACATGACCAATTTCAAGAGTCTTTGTACAAACCCTACATTTAAAGCTCCACTTTTCACTCAAAATCATCAAGAATTTAACTAGGGCAGCGACAATACTTCATCAAACTCCATCACCTACATCTGCAAACTTGTTGGGGGGGGGGGGGAATTAGTCCATATTATTCCATTATACCATGTTTATAGCCAACTTCAATGGTGGAATTTGAATTTATGCCATTTTCTTGTATTCAAGCCCTCAAAATCAAAGGTTTCAAGCCTCTTCTAGTAAATTTTTCCCAACTCTCTCAAAACTTGATGAATTTAAATGAAACCAATTGAAATTTGATCTAGACTCAGAAAAATATCAATTACAATCATTTCGTAATCACTTATAGATCTTACAAAACCATACAAGCATGTGGAACAACAAATAAAGTTGGAAAATGCATAAAAAACAAGGATATTTCATTGAATTCTCACATATACATTTTCCTCTAATTTTCCACTTCTACTGTTCTCCTCACAAGACCTTACATTAGTTTTTTGAGCATATTTAAACCAATTTCAACCTGACCAACCAACCTCCACATGAATTTTCAAGTGACGACCTTTCATATTCCCAGTTTTTACATTCTTGTATCTTGGCAATTTTGACAATAATTTGACACTATTCACCAAAACACCTTCTTAGTGACCTAAACCAACTTTAAAAAATTTCATATGGACTTTGAAAACCTTATTACAGCAAAAATAGACTTGACTCCCTTTAAAACCCCACTTTTTCACTTATTTGCAACATGACAACTTTTACATTTTTAGCAACATTTTTGCCAATTTACTTGGTTAACTCCTAGAGACCTATTTAAGGCTTTAAATACATGAAATGTGACCCCACATGACCCTTTTACATTGCTTTACAATTGAAAATTGAAAATTTTCATTTTTTCCTTTTTAAGGTATTTTGTGAACAAGGTGCACTTGCAACATACAAACAGCCTACAAAAACTTTCCAAGTCCCTTTGGAAACATGTTGTATCAAACTTTATTTTTTTCTTTCACCTCAAATTTGTCTTGGACTATTTCTTCTTCCTTTCTCTTGAATATTTCTCTTGTTTGTGTCTTTTCCTTCAACTCTATCTTCATTTCTGGCTCTTCTTGTCTTTAGTTGTCGTTTCTTTTCTTTTTGCTATTCTCTTTCTCTACCTATCAGGTTCACAATATCTCCCCATTCAAAAGGACACATGCATTTCCTTTCACAACTCTCAACTTCCCACTTTTTTTTTCCATAAATCATCCTTGACCTTCTCTGACCAATCATATTTTCATCTACTCCCATTAGTGGATAACTCTCAAACTAATTAACAACTCTCACAATGGCTGCAAACTCAAGTGCTTCTTCAGATAGATATCCATCTCCCTCACCGCTTCACCATACCAACTCAACAAACTTCTTTGCCTCACCTAGGCATCTCCTATTTTCTATACCTAGTCTCTTGGAAACCAACAACCATGTTCTCTCTTAACCTGCACAAACACACAATCACAAACACCAAAATCTCTTTTTGTAGCTTAGATGGATCAAGCACCTACAACCAACTAGCAACTCAACAAACCAACTTCAAAAAACTACCAATTCAACCAATCATCAGAATCAACTTGGATTTTATACCAATTGATGGAAAGAATTGACACACCTTATGGGTACTCATGACCCAAAACACAAATCTTTGAAAAGGTCTCTTAACTTTCAACAAAATTTCCTTCATTTTTCACTTGTTTCCATATGGCAAAAAGACATCAATTATAAAAATATTTCTTCTTTAGTTTTATCAAAACCCCAAAAACACTTCAATCATCATTATTTAGACAGGTTCAAACAGATAAAACTCTTCCATAGCACTGTTACATCAGGTTCTTAGTTCTTTGCATTAAAAGATCAACATTCTGGTAGTAGTCCACAATAGCAAAATTGGGTATATCTTTTAAACTAGGTAGAATCTCACAAAGAAGAAACAATTTCAAATACCCTTTTTTGAGTACTTAAACATATCAAAAACTAAGATAGGGTTTTTGTGAAAAGTAGCCTCATAAAAATGACTATCCTGCTGCTACAAGGCTTAATTTAGTAGAAACTCACTGTAAATTGACCATAATTTTTAGAAAATAGCTCCAACCCATGATCTAAATCATGTTTTGGATACCCATTATCGAGCTCTATAATATATCTAAAACTCATGGGTGGTTGTTTGGAACAACACCTTCAAAACACTGTTGCTACTCTTGCATAAAGGCCTAATTAGGCTTGTTTGCATAGGGGCTTATTAAATTTATTAACTCCAGACCTCATACTCAGTTACATTATTTGTACATACAAATAACAAATAAAATAAAAATTTGAATGTTTTTCCACTAGGAAAAATAAGTATTACTCCTACACCCGATCCCTCTTTAGAACAAGCACCATAAAAATACATGGTCCATAATTCATCATTATTTTCTTGTTGTAAGTTTTCCTTTTCCAAAGGTGCAAGTTGCTTTTCTTCTTCTTCTTATAACTCTTCAATTCTGAAGTTTCTTATACTAGTATCAACAAAATGTATCCTATCTTCATTGGAAATGTACTCAATCATTTTTGGAGCCTATCACTCCCTGATGAGTTTGATATCCTTTCCATCAATTGGAAAGGTAGCATATGGCATATCACACTACATGCTACCTCCCATGGATGCACTCCACTTTCTGCATAGAAACATTTCATAATTAGGTGGTATGTCCACCATTGTGATACTCATAGTGAATTATTTATCAGGGAAGGAAACAAGTTTGAATGGAACATCCTTAATGACTCCAATGATAGGTACTTCTTTGGAGTCCATGGCATAACATTTTCCATATCCACTATTTATCTACAATCCCATATCTTTCATTATCTCCATTAGCATAATGATGGATGAATATCTTGATTCAATCATATAGTTCTTCACCAACTTCCCATTAATGATAAGAGTTACATAAAATGGATCTACCTGGTTGGGACAAGCTGTAATAGTGGAACCTAGGTAGATCTAAGGGATATCATTTATTACACTCTTTACTTCTTCATTATTTGATTCATTTCTACTCATTTTAGGATAAGTATGCTTCCTTTTTTCATCACAGGTTGTAGCCACACCATTTATAAGGGTGACTGAATTTTGTTTATGCTCATCAATTCTCATCATTTCAGGCAAAGGGACTATGAATTTAACTTGACATAGCAATTGAAACATATCTACAGAAGTATATTTAGGAAAATCATAATATATGATACCTTGTTCACCAATTCTATCTTTTTTTGTTCGCATTTCTCTTCCATCCTTTTCTAATCCTCCTTCCCTTGCTCCACCTTCTACTTCTAATATTTTTCTTTCATAGCTAGAGACACAACACCATCATCAACCTTTATTTTTTAAATTTTCTTGGCCCATATTTTATTTCCTTTATTTTATATAATATTAGCCTCATCCACTTTAGCCTTTGTTTTATTACCTTTATTTTTTATGCTCTTCTCTATTGATCACGATGTTAGTCGCACACCAACATCGTAGTTAGATTATCATAGATAGACTGCGATAACCTATCTTTACTTGAAAGACCAAACTAGGAAAACCTAAATCTTAGGCTAACTAAGCTTAATCCCAAGGCTTGTTTATGTCAGGTCTTGTTCACACTAGGTTTGCATTAGGGTTCGTTGTGATAATGTTGTTAATCATGAGGGGTAAACAGTTACCTTTGGTTCTCAAAGGAATCATAAGAATGAGTAAGAGATATTTTTGGTCTGGTCATCAAACAATTTCATGAAATCAACATATTTGCAATAGTATTTCATGAATTTAAAATAAATTTTCTTTCACTTAAGTAAATTTAGCTTTGAGAATTCAACAATATTATGGAAATGAAAGATTTCCAATAAAATTTTCATTCATTTATATCTTTTTTGAACATTTTCTAAAATAAAGCATCAATAAAATTACTAAAAAGTAAAATTTCTCCCTGGTATTATCCACGCATACATCAATAATTAATCAAACCAAATCAAACCACTCTATACTTCACCAAATTTCTTCACAAATAGGCATATAATGGTGCAAGATTTTAAAGAAAGGGGGGGCTTCTTTAGATTCGTGTAGGTTCACTATGCACCCTTAAACAATGCAACATATAGTCTTGTCTAGCTAAATAAACAACCAACTACATAAGATTTCATAGTAGGTGGTGGCTTTCAAATTAGCTTTGATATTGATTAGCTTTTATGTGCATAAAAGTTTTTAATCTGGAATGGAATGAAAAAAGAAAGAAAAAGAACAAAACTTAAAGAAGTTTTGATTCTTTGAAATCCATAAATTATGAACTTAAAAATAAAAATAAAGTAGTACACGACCTTTTATAGGGACAAGGCCGCAAAATTTAAACTTAAGTCTATCAAAGAGAAACATAAACCACAAATCAAAAAGTAGCATGTGGCAGACACCAATTGTCATTGCAATATTCTAGACAAATTCAAAACTTTCACTTCTTCATTAGCATTAGTCTTCAATTCCAAGATTTGGTATGCAAATGCTTCATACAAAACAAGGTGATTGGTATTCTTCGAATTCCAAAACAAGACACCTCCACCGGGACCAAGAACAACCTAAAAAATTAATTTCAACAACACCTCGTTGTGTTAATCTTTGGTATCTGATATCCAGTTATTCATTGCCTTGTATTGGAATCTAGGTCGGAGAACTCTTCTTCACCTTTCTTCAATTGGTACTCTCAGAAGGAAACCAATACCTAATGCATACATTCTTTTGAAATTCCCTGAATTACCTTCCACTTGTATTTGAGTTTGTTATAATCTTCTAATATTTGGAGGATATTTGCATTCCACTACATCTTTTTAGTTTCGGATTTGACCATGGCACTCCTACATTGTATAATTTCGTCAATAAATTCTCAATTTATCGAATGAACAAGGTCATTATTTACTCTTTCAAGCCATTCCTTGAAAGCTTTCACTTCTTTACCATCTTGTCCTAGAGTCCGGGGATCACAATTCTATCATGCTAGCATTTCAATGAAGCCTAGATGATCTCTATCATTCAATTTATTGCAATTTTTAGTGACTTTCTCAAATCCTTCCACTCATTGTACTAAGGCATCACCTTTCCAATTTACTTGTTTCTTCCATTTTTCAAAGATTAGAACCTCCTGTTCCATGATTATCTTCTCACTCACCAATTCTTAGACATTTGTTTGAATAAGAGCCTTTAAGTTTCATCTTTCAACATTAGTTTGTTCTTGGTGAAATCTGCATTATCCTTCTTATCTCTTGAACTTTTCACACCAATAGTATGCCTCTTTGTGCTTCCCAATTGCATCTGTGATTATTATTTTTCCTTGCCTTACTAAGTACTCCATCCATTCTTCAAAAAACACTCATTTTATGGTGGAGTGTTGTGATAGCATCCACCTGCTCCTTGGACAGAGGTACTAGATTATGAGGAAATTTAGCCTATGCTTGAACTATTTGGGCTAATGATTTTATAAACTTCTCTAGGTGGGAAATCCATTCTTTTAGCTCTCTTTTCTTCTATTTAATTTTATACACCATGGCTAAAGTTGTTTCTAGATTCATTTTCATCTCTTCTAATTCTTGTCCCCAGGATGAATATCCAACATTAACACTTATCACCTTGTAATTCTTATGTGTTATCTCATGCTTACTCTTATCCACTATCAGGGTAGCTATATGGAGTGTTCTTCCTCCATCTGCATTCTTTTGCATAACATGTTTTATTTTTTCTCTTCACCTAGGTATGGGAGTTTTCACTTCTTGCATTAAGATTCTGCGATCTAGAGGCACTAGTTCCACTTCCAATAGGGAAGCCAATTCCTTGACCAATCAATCAGGTGAATCTTCATTATATTCTACCTCTGCAACATTTATTTGTTCCCAGTTTTCAGCATGCTCAAGAAATTCTCCTCTTATATTCTCAACCTTCCCTATCACATCTTTCAAAACTAGAACATTTTTAGCATTCACTTGCATGGATTATGGATTACCGAGATTCGACACTATCTCTTCATTTCCAAGACTTATATTTTCCTATCTAGCCATGTTCTCAACACTAGTCCTTGGGGCATCACTTTCTTTATGTATTGTTACACCAGGATTCTCTTCATCTCTTACCCCACCATCCAAGGTTTCTGAAGGCTCTATATTCTCACTTCAACTTGGTCTTCTCCTAACTTTTCAAAAACCTATGGTTGTTCAACATCATTTCTACCACTTCCTAGAAAAAGTTGGGAATCAATTGCATCTTCAATAACAATATCATCAATGGGACCCTAGCTTGCAGTTTCCCCTATTTCCTTTTCATTAAGTATCTCAAGGTTTCCCGCCTTTGGGGCAAGTGTTCCTCTTATGAATTCTTCTTCTTCTACATCTATAGGAATTGACCTTGTATCTAGAATTTCTTCCACCATTGGTTGTACCATGGGTTTTGTGAATATAAATTTCCCCAAGCTCCCTTTGGGTTATTTTATTTTTTGTTAAGTACCAACCACACCCATCTATTGAATGCAACATCCGGTTCCTTTTGCAAGGCTTTATCTGAATGCTTCCACTTGTTAGCTAGGCACTCCTCACAACGATTATTTCCTTCGCTTTTCAATGACACCTACTATGCTTCCACGTGTTGACAGTTCACACTCTTCAGTTCCTCTTCCCATCGCTTCCCTATCGGGCCCCAACCGTATGCCATGTAGCATCAGTCTGCACACATTCCTTGGTCGTCCCCACCCATACCATAGTATGTTTGGGAGACCTCCATGTGTCTTCACCATGCATTTTTTCATCACAAGGAGGGAAGAATGAACCTCAAGCCCCGACTACTTCCCACATGGATCTTCTAAAGGATTCATCACGCTGAAGAATGAGAAAGCAACAAACCATCAATAGTTGCCATGTATTATAACTACTGTTATGAGTGGGTGACACATTTTGACATTTTGTTCTACTAGGACCACTGCCATCATTCATAAGGGATGCATCTGGCATTGGGATGACTTCATTCATGGCTCAAATATTTTTCTACTGCAACGGTCTGTGAAAATCATTATCATATACATTATTGCTCATGATTGAAGGATATTTTTGGTTACTAGATCACCAGGTTGGGGATTTTATTACAAATACTACTTCTTCTTCCAAAGGAGTTTGAAATACCTACAAAAAAATTAGAAAGACACTAGGCCTTTTGTTTTGTTAGATAATTCTCAATACTCACAAACTGTGCCCTTGTAATTTGTCCTCTCTATTTCTTAACTATTTGAAAATCATTATACTGTGTTGTTACTAAATAACTTGTTTGCAAATTCAATGATTTGAATTGAATGCTAATTTAGGACCATGTCTCTAACTCTTTCTTTTCAATAAATCTCTATGAAAATTATTTCATGTTATGAAATGAATTATTCAGATCTCTCTCTTTGATGTTTGTTATTTCAAGACATAGAAAATTGTTGATCAGGCCCTTAAATCACATCCAAAAGATAGATTTATCGTGCCTTGCATCTAAACCTTAGCGCATCACCCTAGTTAGATCTTTATTTTTATATTTTCTTCCTTTTCCCACTCAAAACCCCAGTTATAGAAGAAGTCGACTTCTTTAAAATATGGAGGTTACTCAGTTTAGCACAATAGGTCCCCCCTTTAACTGAGTTTCCCATAAAGGTTGTTACCTTGTCAAATTTTGGCATCAACAGTTTCTTTTTTCTAGCACACCCGGTGGGACAGCTCAAATTTATGAAAAAAATCAAAGAGGGTGTATAAGGTACTAGCTTGTTACTAGGTCACAAACAATGAATAATCCTAGCTTGTTAGTGCCTATGCTAGTAATAGCATGAAATCAAAGTTACCCAGTAAACTTTATGATCCCTCCACCAACCATGTTGCAGATCAAAAACTAAAATTATGTGGATTGGGATGTCGGGAGTCCCCTTGTAGCCCCAGTTGCACTTGTCATTTCAGACCCTATCCTGGTCTCTTCTCTCAAATCTATTCCTAGGTTTACTAGAGATGCCTCAAGAACACCATTCAAACATCTGCAAGATGTGGTGGATGTGTGTTTGGTACACAGAGTTACAAATCATAACATAGCACTGAGGTTTCTCACAGTTTCTTTCAGAAGAAAATAATTAGATTGGTATCACACTCTATCGGCTAACACTATTGTTACTTGGGATTAGCTCAGGAATCCTTTTTATGAAAGATTCTCAAATGACGAAGAAAGGTCTTCGCTATATCATTAGCTAGCAAAACTCAAGTGGGCCCCATCTGAAGCCATGACGGACTTCAACACCCAATTTCATACAACCTAGTAGAGAATCCAAACTTACATCCATCCACCGGTCAAGTTGGCATTCATGTTCTACTTAAAATCCATCAACATCAATATCTTAATGATGATTCAGTCACTTGGCAGGACCATATTACCGGATGCATACAATGTAGCGGTTAAGGCAAAGAACAATCTGATCGATATCGAGAAGTTTCCACCTCGGCCCATTATGTCAATATTCCTTGAAGTATCAACTTCCACCCAGGAGATGCCATCTACTAGCACACCCACTCCACCCACATCTATGTACACATATCCAAGTGCGACAAAAAATGTCGCTTCTACATATGGTGCTTCAAAGGATGAGATAAGCGACATAAAGGAGATTTTATAGAAAACCAACGAAGTAACCACTATCAAGCAAAACCAAGCCACTCCTCCAAGACTAGCCTACCAAAATTATCAAGGCAGAAAACCCTCTTATCAACAAAACCAATATCAAGGAGTTGCATGCACAAATCCATAGACTCAGACAAATAACCAAATAGTACCAGTACCGACTCCACTGGGAGTTTCTCAAACAAGGACAAGTAGAGATCTGACCGCAGGATAAAACAACCTCATCGAAGATATCAATCCCTAGTGCTTCCCCTGCAGTGACATGCATATGCCTCGAAATTCTCTGTGTTGAAATTTATACCAAAAATTTGTGAAACAATGCAACCAAGGTGTGATACCAAATTCAAGAGGTTATACATACGCCTCTCTGCAAATGGAGAATGTGGTGCTTACCGCAAAGATGCAAGGAATTTCCCTAGAACAAGAACATGACATAGCCCCTGATCATGCCCCTTTTAATGGATGGAAGGAGAAGAAGTGGTGTTGACAGATGAAGCATCCACATTAGGGACCTTGCAAGTACAGTCTAACTACAACACTTGATCAAAAAGGAGATTCAAAAGCAATCTGGTCACTCTATAGCCTAGAAGCACCCTAGACCAACCCCTTGGCCCTTCAATAATTGCTTTGTAGCCACAACTACATAAGGAGGTTGTTACCACCATGGCCAAGGAATAGAAGCCTCCAAATCCATCACCTTTCAATGTAGTGGAACAATTGAAGAAATATTTTCCTAATGTATCCCTTTGGGATATCATAGCCTTTCTGGAGAAAAAATCATTACTACAGTAGGCCCTTCAGCAAGATGCGGTTGTGCAATCGATAGAAAAGACTTCTGAAAAGGATACTGACTCATCATCTCTAGCCAAAATTCATGCAAATACCAAAGAGGAGAAACCAAAACCTAAACCCCTTTTCATAACTCTTATTGTGGGGAAGAATTTGTTGCACAACTCCACGATTGACTCCAATGCCAACACCACAATCATGCCCAAGCAGATAGCTGAAGCCTTAGGGCTTAGCTATGACCCCTTAAAGAGAGGATTTATGTAACTAAATGGGAACAAGGTTGAAATTATAGGTCTCATTAAATATCTCCCCTTGACTTTGTTCTCATGTACTAGTATCATGGTGTCGCAAGATACTGTGATCATAGATGTCCCTCCTATGTTCAACCTATGCCTATCCCGAGAATTCACCTCAAAGATAGGTGGATACCTCTCTTTAGATTGGTCCCACCTAATTGCCAAGACCAAGCATGGGGCTAAAATGAAGATAATATCATAACCTCTATATTCAGAACATGTAGCTAATGAAGCTATGATCAACTTTGAAGTCGATCATACTTCTTGCACCAAATAAGGAACTGTTAGTATCGAGCTACTAGGAGATGAGAAGGTAACCGAAGATAAGACTGATCAAGAAGAGGTCTTCTTGAGCAAATATATAAATGTTGATCCTTTTGGAAATTATCATGCTATCGGTTTGGGCACCTACATCATCTATGATGAGGATCAAGAGTTCCCGAGGGTAGTGAAGGACTCTACCGCTGAACAAACCTTAGAGCTCTAGACACTACAATTTGACGGTGCAAGATGCAAGGTTGGTGTTGGTGTTAGGATATGCTTAGTATCTCCAACCAATGAGAATATTATCAGATATTTTTGCTTCTAGTTTTCTTGCTCAAATAATGGATCCAAATATGAGGGTCTTGTGTAAGGTCTAAGTCTAACAGAACGCATGGGCATCAAACAAATAATGGTGTTCAGAGATTCCAAAGTATTAATCAACCAAGTCAAGAACATCTCTGCTGCAAAAATATTTGCATGTGGCCTTATAGACACAGGGTATGGGACCTCATTGAAAGTTTTGAAACTTTTAACATCCACACAGTGCCAAGGGAGCGGAATTCAACTGTGGATTGCATGGCAACAATAGGATCTCAATTCGATCTTATCTTTGACTTGGTTAAAAATATACACTCTATGTGAGTGATCATCTAACCCTCCATCCTAGATAATGATCAGAGTTTGCAAGTGTTTGAAAGTGATGAACACATTGCCTCATTCATTCAATAGTTTGGAGAGTTCGTCGATCAATTTCACCCGAAGATTGAAGAAGCATATGAAGGGAAGATCATTTAGCTAAGATCAAACAATCTTCTTAAAGGGCTGGTCATGCTCAAAAATATGTTCGACAATGATGATGCAAGGAATGATAGGAGAAAATTCATAGCAAACCGAGGAAAATATGTCAACCTTGAGGTCGAAGATGGGAGAAGACTAAAGGTTGGGAAAGAAGTTCTACAGCGTGACAAGGATAGACTTATGCACTTATGCAAAAAATATGAAGGGTTCATGGCCTAGTCTTATGATGACCTCAAGGGGTATGATCCTGACATCATTTAGCACACCATCAAACTAAAATAAGGTGCTAAACCTATCTAAGAAAAACAAAGGCCCATCAATCGAAAGATCGAAGCCCTAATGGCACAATCTCTAGGGAAGGTGATCCAGTCCAAGATTGTGTTTCCCATCAAACACAGTACGTGGGTATCTAACCTCATTCTAACTCGGAAGAAGAACAGGATACATTCTCCGTGGTTGACTCTATGACTGTGCCAGGCATCACTGTTGAACATACCCACCACCTTCCATGGAATCAATCTGTAGACTAAAGGTTCTAAAATGTTTTCATGATGGCTCGAAATAATCAAAGGTTAAAAGAAGATCAATGAGCATTCACACTCAAGTGGAATATTTGACATTCAAGATGCCTTTCTGCCCTCAAATGTGAGCTTACCTCCAAGGGTAATGACATTCTCTCTTTGAAGAATCCATCAAATAAGATTAACTGTCTATTTAGATGATCTTGAACGATATTTTCCTAGTTCAGCATGGGACCATTTTTGATTCATTCAGAAATAGCTGGTGATTCTTAAGAGTTCTGCATCCCCAAACCCAAAATGTGTCTGGAAATTGAAGGAAATTGTTGACATGTAGTGTCCCAAGAGTTGAAATGGGATTATCGATCCTGAAACAGGGAATTAGGAACTTCTTAGTCAAACAAGAAACATTCAATCTTTTAGAAGGTTAAATTGTAAATCAAGTCATTTTTTATTTTGAAGCGAATAATTAGACGATCACCCTAAAGCTAAAAGGACCAATTAATTAAAATGGATGTTAAAGCAAGAAGTTTCCTTCACAGAGGGAAAGAGTATTTCCTTTTCAGCCTTAAATCCAAACTATTTTCAAAGACTTCCATAATTTACGCCTTTAGTAAAGGATGTTACCTGCCAAATATCTTAACTGGGTTGAAAATGAAGGAAGGGAGAAGATTTGAGTAGTTATTTCACTCTTGGACCTTGAAGGAATATGAAATGAACTATAACTTTTTCGAAAGGCAAGCGTTCACAATTATAAAAGAACTCAAGAAGTTTTGACATCTTATATCTTGAAATAAGGTGATCATTTATGCCGCAAATTCCAGCATGCACAAATAAATTATGGAAGGAGAAATCACTTAAAAAAGGGCCAATTGGATCACCAAGATCCTAGAATGGGACATCAAGGTCAATCCTATGAAGACTGTCAAAGGAAGAGGGTTATGCAAATATTTGGTGCACGATTAAGAAATGAAATTGAAGAAGAGCAAGCAGAGCTGGTCCTAACAAATTAGTTTGAACCTAAAGGTTGTTGGCTGGCAGATAGAGTAAGATTTATGTACACTGGCAAGTATCCTCCGGGACTTCCTTCTCAGAGAAGAAGATTCTACTGATTACAAAATAGTGGGTACTCACTCATTGAAGGGATCCTCTTCAAGAGGAATTTCAACGACATCCTACTATGATGTGTCACCATGGAGTACGAAAAGAAAATTCTTGGCACCTTTCACAGTAGCCCTGAAGGTGGACACTTCTCTATGAATACCACCGCCATCAAAATTTTGCACACTGGTTACTTCTGGCCTACACTGTTCAAAAACTCCTACAACATTATAAAAGCCTACAAAGAATGCCAATTCTATGTAGGGAGAAGAAAAAATTATTCCATGACTCTCAATCCAATAGTAGCGAATGAACCATTTGCTTAATGGGGGCTAGATTTCATCGGAATGATCAATCTTGCCTCCAACACCAGCCACAATTGGATTCTAAAAACCATAGACTACTTCACGAGGTGGAATGAAGCCCTACCCCTAAAGAATGCAACAGAGGCCAAAAATGTGGACTTTCTCAAGGAGCTAGTAATGAGATTCAGCCTGCCAAAATATATAATTTTAGACAATGCCAAAGATTTCCTAGGATATAAGGTATTTTAGCTCGCATTTATGCATCGCATATTCTTGAAAATATCATCGAACGACTACCTACAAGGGAATGGCCTAGCTGAGTTGACTAACAAGAATCTAGTCCGACTCACTAAAAGGATCAGGTCTGATCATGAGGAGTGGCACAAGAAGCTTCGTACAACATTATGGGTAGACCACATAACTCCTAAGGAAGCCCTAAAAACTTTTCCATATGAGCCAGTGTATGGGAAGGAAGTGTTGTTTCCTATCTCTATGGATATGCCTACGCTACAGCTACTCAAGTCTCTAGAAATTGAGGAGAACGGAGCTATGGAATTTTGGTTGGCCGAATTGTTGGAAGTGCAAGAAAAAAGGGAGAAATCCCTAGTATCCATGTCTAACCACCAGTAGGTGGTTAAGAAGTGGTTTGACAAGAAAGCTTCAGATCAAGGTCTAAAATGCAAAGACCTGGTACTAAAATTCAATGAAAGGGTTGCAAAGCCTAGCCAACATGGAATATTTGACAAAATTTTGGAGGGTCCTTTCAAAATAATTTAGTGCAAACAAAATAATGCATTTGAATTAGAGAACATGGAGCAAGAAGCACTAGGAATTCCGATTAATGAGATTCACTTAAAAAAATTCAATTAAGCTTCCATCACTTCACGCAAGTGTAAATATGTGAATAATGTAATTAGTTTCCCATTCATGTTTTTTCGACCAATCTTTTCAATAATTTCACAGATACTAGAAGTAGGGAAATTCATGAAACTCATAATTATGAGAATAGAGAAGGACTATTCTGCTTATATTGCATAAAATAAATTCATATGCGAAGAATTCAATTCAATCCATATTGCACAAACACAAGAATGAAAACAAGGAGTTTAAGATAAGCAAGTATATTCGTTATATATATATACTTTGATAGAAACATTGTCAAAATGGATCTGAGGCCATGTGCTCAAAAGTATGACTATATGTATATGACTTCCTTATATATATGTATGCAAGCCCTTTTTCTAGGCATATATATATACAAAAAGGGGAAAGTCATTTTAAGTTTCAAGTATCTCGAACATGAGCATTATCTTCACCAGCAAAAATGAGACCTAGAGCAGTAGCGTCAGCACCCAGAATGAGTGATAGAGGGAACACAAGGTTCCTAAAGTCAATGTACCAATCCATGTCATAAAAAAACACTACATTGTAGTAGCACAACAGAAAGTGGCACACATGGATGTCCCTCTCACAATGCTTAGTGAGTGAATGAAGCCAAAACCCACTTAGGAATGACACCCATGGTACCACCGCATCTTCTTCAATGTGCCTCCACAAGTCACTTGCAACAAGAATGCCAAGACCATACACTGCATTGCTCACTGCCTCACCGAGACCTCTGAGATACCTATTTGGAAAACTTTGGAGCATCAAACGAAGAATCATGGATTTTGGAACCTGAATATCAAGCAATGAGGAAAAAAAATTGGAATAGATATCAATATTCACCCGATACTTGTCTTCATACTCAATACAATCCCTACCCAAGACCCATTTCATGTCTATAATAGCCAGTGAGTTCTTTTTTTTAGTCATGCGCTTGAGGTGCCTATTTGAAATCTCTCCTAGGAAGGTTGTTTGAGACATGTTACACACTAGTCTGATTGGAGTATTTATCATATCAGTCTCTACTCAAGTCCCCAAGTCTAAGCCCTACACAAATTCAGAACCTACTCAACCACCTAAATGACAATCCTATCTAATCACCCAATGTTGTCTTTTGCTACTATATTAGGGTCTATTTATAGAAATGTTTGAGGTAGCCTACATAACAAGTGTGATAATAATCAAGTGTTAACTCAAAAATCCCACCAAAAGGCTAGGTCAATATTCTAACTCAATTACATACGCAGGTATGAATTGATGTGTGCAAGATTAAGAAGCAGCAATCAATTATTGCAAATTGGTGGTAGTCCCAAGCAATGGTTCATATAGACGGATGTTGAGGTCTCACAATGTAGGCAGTTTCAAGCTCCAAGGTTGAATGCAAATCTTTTCTAAGTACTCATTATGGTTTCAACTTAATTATTCTTTTTCGGATATTAATTACTAAGGCGTGCAAAAGGATAGCGAGCATTTCATTGGTGTGGCTCAATTTCCCAAGAAAATCACGTCGAAGGGACATTATCACTGATGTAATTATGAATTCTTGTCTTTTCAAAAGGGGAAAGTATTTAATTTTGCATGGATAAAGAAGCTAGTAAAACATGTCAAATTAAATGCAAAAAGGAAACCATTGTCTACCGGTTGAAGGCAGAAAATTGAAGAGAAAGCTAAGTGTCACATGCAAGGGATAAATAGAGCATAAACCTTCTCGAGTACACAAAGGGACTTGGAAGAGAAGAATTGTTAAGGGAGCTAGGTGTGGTACATCAAGCAACAAAGCAGTTGAATGCAGAGGAAATTATGCAAGATTCACTGCCCTGGTGTGGATTGAACCTGAATTAGGAGGTTGTGTGGGTTTCAGTTTAGAGCCTTGCATGGTGTTCTAGGTTCCATTCATACCACTTCAATGTGCTTTCTGAGTAGAATTTTGCAAAAGATGGAGGCTGCTCAAAGTTCCCAAGCAGAAATGCAAGAAGAGAGAGCCCAAAGTTTATTTGAATCCATGCGTGCAACACCAGCCACCTATCACTTCTAAGATATCTCTTACACTTTGCTTGGTATACTAGGCAAGCCAACATGGGTGAATATGTGGGTTGTAGAAAAGAAGAGTCCCACAAAGATCAAAGTTGAATTTAAGAAGAATGGGATAATATTCAAAGAACCTAAGGTGCTTAGGGAGGCGGCCTATGAAAGAATGAAAATTAATAGCAACTTGGATTCCTTGGCACAAAAATTTTGGTTCAGTGGGCTTCCACAATATATTGTCCCTCTCGTACACTACTTCCCTGAATTGGTTGATGAGGCCATCAAACATTTTAACTCGGATACCAACACCATTGAGGGTTAGGAGCTAAGTGTTATTATCTACAAAGAGGCTATTTGGGACATGTTGTGCATCTTGGAATGAATCCCCAAAGTATCTCAAATGGAGTCATTCACATAGAAGTAGAGAGAGACCTATTGGAGAACCAAAGATTTTGCTTTGAAATTTTATAACAGAGAGGCACAAAGGCAGAAAGAAGCTCAGAAAAAGCCAATGTAGATCCCAGCAATGCATAAAAATGTCAAGGATGATATGAAGGATGCATTCTCAATGATGGAATTTGTTTGTAGCCTGGACACTGACAGAGAGGTTTAGGAGTTTCAACTGGGCTTGGGTTTTTAGTTGTGTAGGAAATATTCTCTTTTTTGGTACGATTTCATGGAATTCCTTGCCCAGGCGATGCTCGATGAGATAGCAAAGTACCAACT
Organism: Sequoiadendron giganteum; assembly: GCA_007115665.2. Lineage (NCBI taxonomy): Eukaryota > Viridiplantae > Streptophyta > Pinopsida > Cupressales > Cupressaceae > Sequoiadendron > Sequoiadendron giganteum. Next base: position 845,259,963 of record CM021100.1, on the reverse strand, counting down.
ACAACAGAGGTTCAAGTTTTTGTCCTTCCTCACCCACATCTTTTTTCATCAAAACCCTAACTTCTTCCAAAAGTATTTGGGGCTGTCCATTTTTTATGAAAACTAGAGGAAGAAGCCAGTTTCCACTTCGATTTCTCTCCTCTCTTCAACATATGATTATTACGCATTTTCAGATTATTTCTTAAATCTGATTTTACAAGATTTGAGGAAGGAAAGTAGTGTCTTACAGTTCAACTCAGACTAGACTAAGTTCATGGAAAATTTCACTTTGAAGTGTGACTGGCTTCTTGGTGAGGACTTCACGTTTATTCGATTGTGTGGCTTCACCAGGGAACCCTTCTAGCTCTCAGAGTGTCCCATAGATCGAGTGTTGGCGCTTGAAGTTTTCCATCAGGTATCAATTATTGACTTCACCTTTTGTAGTGGGAAATCAAAGAGAGGATTTTTTAGCTACTCGATGAGCTTCAAAAATGTGATCATGGCTAGGAAGAGGACTCATGACTTGCTTGAAGCAAAATTGGCTCATCTGGGGCTGGTATGGATTTACGATAAATGGAATTACAACCCTGATGATGACTTGTCAAACAAGTATGTCAAGGTAACACAACCCCTTTCCTTACTAGGAGAAGTGTCAAAATCCAATGACAGATGTAGATGAACTTATGGTGAACCTTGCTTATATTCCAACCAAAGGTGGTCAACCTCCCTGGCTCGGATACTACTACTGGACCAAGAATTATGATAAGACAAAGCAGATTGGGGATATTCTTCGCAACAACCTGGTGAAGAATTACAACTCAAAGGAAGAAAAGATTAATGATTTCTAGATATACCACCAAGAGACCCGGTGCACTGAGGTCCCTTAAATTAGCGAGGAAATGGATGAAAAGTTCAACAAATTATGGAATGATGAACATCCAGATTCTGACAGTAGTGAGGAGAAAGACTCCAATTTGGAAGAGATTGAAGCACAATCAGATGAAGGAGTGGAACCATAAATAGAAGCTAAAATGGCCTTGCCACAACAGAAGGGGAAACACATGAAGCAAGTTGGTAGGGTTTCTTATAATGTGCGGGTAAACATATCGTGTGTGAGGTCTTCATTGACTCACACTTGGATTGAAAGAACGGCCAGAACAACCCAACCACATCAATCTAAAATCATAGTGGTAGAAAATTCACCACCAACAAAGTAGTAGCTCATCGAAGCACCTTCCAGAGAGTGTTCATGAGATCCCAAGGCAAGCCAAGAACCTGCAATGAGCCAAGGATCGCAATCTTCCACATCGCAAGTATCTTTTTCTCCATCTTCTCTTGTTTTGCAATCCATAATTTTCCCTGCTATATCTGTTGCACCTCTCATTTCAAGTGCTGACCCTTCCTTTTCAACCTCTACTTCAATGATCGTGGGGGAATTCGCACAATTCTCTCATGTGACCCCTTTTTCCCTTACTCCTCCATGGACCCTTGCACCATTCACCTTGGCCCATTCTACATCTCCAAGTGCCTTGCATTTTTCCTCTGCTACCATTGTTGATACCTCTCCTATCATTGTTGTGTTGGTGCCAATCCAGTCTTCCCAACAGATGGAATCCACCATGACACTGTTTCCCTTGAGTCCTCCTATTGGTTCACAAGCTGAGTATTGGAATATCCCTCCTTTCTCTCCCCAAACAATTAGTGTTCCAAAGAGGAAGTCGCCCGGGATTGCTACCATCTCATTTCCTTTTGCCCTTCCTCCCGGTGCACCTTTCGCAGGAAGACTCATCAGATCACTATTATAATTCTTATCAAAGGGTGACAAGACTAAGCAAACATGAGAAATCAGAGCCCAAAAGCAAAAGGCTAAAGATGCTAAAAATCCAGCAGAGCCAAAAGTGCAGACTATTTTTAGCAAATCGCAAGGAGAGATGCAGATGAATGACTACAATATGTACACCATAGGGATTGATTTAAGCATAGCCCAACCTCAGGACAAGGGAGAGCTCATGGAGGAAACATAGCGAGTGGTGAAAACCAGATTTCTTAAGTCTGGTCGCCAGCTAAAGAATAGGGAAGAAGAGAAAAAATGTGTCAAGGAAAGGTTTGAGGTCTTGCTCACCAAGGAAAAGGTGAGGGATGTTGAATTTTAGTTTTTATCCCAAAAAATGGCGACAAATCAGGCAAAGCTCTAGGAGGAACTTGTGAAGTTCCAATCTCTCGATCCTAACCTGGTCGCTGAGCTACAATAGAAGAACTAGGGATATCAAGACCAGTTGGTGCATTTGGAGCAAGAAATGTAATGAAGAGATGAAGAGTTACACTATCAACATGCTCAATTAGAGTAACTAATGCAACATAAAGATGTGGATTTCAATGTCCACTAGGTCCAGCTAGAGAATGAGGTCCAAGAAATAAGGTCTTCTTTGGACAAGGAGGCAACAAACAAGGAACAAGTTGAGGCAAGATGGATCATGGAATCACAGCTCTTATAAGGACAACTCACCATAGAAAACCAAAAGGTTATGGAGCTCATGCATAATATGGAGTTAAGTGATGCAGAGACAGTCCTATTGAAGAACTCTACCCAACCTCTTGTCGTTTGGTAAGGCCTTCTTCAAGTAGCCTAGTGGTTATATGTTTCATAAAAGGAAAGAGTTAAGGCCTTCTGCCTAATGCTACATTCGATGCTCCAATTTATGGTAGAGGAAACAAGTTTGGGCAAGGATGTTCGTGAAGAAATCGAGAGGATCCCTCAATCCATCTCAGAGAGAGTTCCAAAATGTTGTTGGATAGGCTATATATGGTCCTAGATGAAGTCTTGGAGAGCACAAGGATTGAAGATCGGAAGGTCACTACTAAAAAGATCACAGGTTCATCCATTTCCATGCAACTATCCTTCATGTCGGTGAGTGCGCCACCACATTGGATTAGACTATGGATAGCACGCGGGTGAGGTTCTCCCACCTAAATCAGATGGGATTACCACCCCCATTTCTTCGAGATGAATCAGTAGCCATGGCAGAGCATATTGCGGAAAAAATTGAAGAGGAGCAATGAGATGCGTCTACTTTTCATAGTTTTAGTCAACCCCTTCCTATAGAAGATATTGAGAGCATCACTCATCCAATTTCACAGCTTCTTTTCCAACTCGAGTCCTAGGCCGTTTTATCAACAAAGTTGCCTTACAAAGAAATGATCGATTTGCATGAAGTGTAAGAGGGTCTGCACAAAATTTCAACTCCATCTGAGGCTAACTGTCTGCCTCTGTAGAATGCCCTCTCTAAGCTATGATCAAGTCACCTAATGCATAGGACTCTAGTCTATGAACCATAAATTTTGGGTTCCTCGTTCTATAGGAGAAATGCCCCTGATAGTCGCCAAAAGCCATGAATATAAATTTCCCCAAGCTCCCTTCAGGTTATTTTATTTTTTGCTAAGTATCGACCACACCCATCTATTGAATGAAACATCAGGTTCCTTTTACAAGGCTTTATCTGAATGTTGCCACTTTTCAACAAGGTGCTCCTCACAAGGATTATTTCCTTTTCTTTTCAATGGTACCCACCATACTTCCATGTGTCAATAGTTCACACTCTTCAGTGCCTCTTCTCATTGCTTCCTTATCGGGCCCAGACCATATGCCACGTAGCATCAGTATGCACACATTCCTTCGCAGTCCCCACCAATGGAGAAATAGGTTTGGGATACCTCCATGTGTCTTCACCATGGAGGTTTTCATTGCAAGGAGGGAAGAATGAACCTCAGGACCTGACTGCTTATCACATGGATCTTCTAAAGGCTTCATCATGTTGGAGAATGAATAAAGAATACAACCTCACAACAGTTGCTACATATTATAACTACCGTCATGAGTGGGTGACACATGTCAACACTATGTTCTACTAGGACCATTGCCATCATTGACAGGGGATTCATTTGGCACTGGGAAGACCTCATTCATGGCTTGAATCTTTTTATGTTGCAATGGTAGGGCAAAATCATTGCCATATACATCATTTCTCATGATCGAAGGATCTTTTCAGTTACTCGCTCACCAGGGTAGAGATTTTATTATAAATACATCTTGTTCTTCTGAAGAAGGAGTTCAAAATACCTATAGAAAAATTAGAAAGACACCAAGCCTTTTTTTTTGTTAGATAATTGTAAAGACTCACAGATTGTGCCCTTGTAATTTGGCCTCTTTGTTTCTTAACTATTTGAAAATATTTATACTATGTTGTTACTGAATAACTTGTTTGCACCTTCAATGATTTGAATGGAATGTTGATTTAGGACCATGTCTCATGCTCTTTTTTTTCAGTAAATCTCTATCCAAATTATTTTATGTTATGAAATGAATTATTCAAGTCTCTCTCTTTGATGTTTGTTATTTCGAGACATAGCAGATTGTTGAATGGGCCCTTAAATCACATCCAAAAGATAGATTTATCGTTCCTTACATCTAAACCTTGGAGCATCACCCTAGTTAGATCTTTAGTTTTATATTTGTTTCCTTTTCCCACTCAAAACCCCAGTTATAGAAGAAGTCGGCTTCTTTAAAATCCGGAGGTTACTCAGTTTAGCACAATAGGTCACACCTTTAACTAAGTTTCCCATAAAGGCTATTACCTTGTCAAATTGTGGTATCAACAGGTTTCTCCTTAGATTTGTTCTCTTTTACTCATTCCATCATGACAACCCATTTCTCCCTCTATTCCCTAGTTTTCTCTTTAATTCATTCAAAACTCTCTTCTAGAGCCATAGGAGTCTTTCCTAATCTTTTTTTATTGCAATTGTATTAACTGAAGGGGGAGAGGTCAATAATGTTGCAACCCTCTAAGATGTAAACCACATATGAGCATGAGTATTTGTTTTCATTCTTTCCTCTTCATCAATCATAGGTTGAATCTTTAGCTTTATCATGGAAGACAAAGCTACTCTAGGCTTCACTATCACTTTGACCTTGCTCGGTCTAGTTTCTTTATGTTGGTTAGCTGGCGCCAATGAAACTCTCTGGCTTGGGGCATTAGGATTTCTCTCCTTAATATGTCTAGTTGTATCTACTTTACCAACTTTTCTTTTCTTTTTAGCAAGCTCCTCATACTTGAATTCTCCTTCTTCTCTTTGTTTCTTGTTTGTATTGAGCGGGTATGTGGGCCTTATCCTAGCTTTTTTCAAACCTTAACAATAATCATCAATCCAAAGTTGAGTATGCATCAAAATATGTTTAGAAATATCCTCAACAGTCGTTATTTCTTTACTTTCATACTTTGGATTTGGGATGGGCTCATCATAAACCTTAGTTGAATTATAGACTAGATTTAACACCTCTCCATCAATTGTATCCAACTACTCTATAATTTCATGGAGTTTAAGAATTTGTACTAATTATAATAACAACCTTTGGTATGATCCCTTCCTCACTTAGTGTTTGTCATCACAATTGAGCTATAAATCCTCTAAATGATGAACATGAGCATGTTTTGCCAACTATATTCTTGGAAATATTCCCCTCTAGATCATAATTCTTTCTTTGGAGTATAAAGAACTCCAATTTGTACATCTTTAATTCTTCTTCACACAAATCTTCTATTTTAGCCACATTGCATTTATAATTCCACATTGTGATGGGAGATTTGACAAAACTTTTTTTTATGTGTTGTGCTAAAAAGGGAATTGGAATGCTTCATCTATCTCACCAATTCCAATAGTAACGGTTTGTCTCTTGGGTACCTCAGCAACATCAAAGGCAATATTTGAATCCTTCCACCCTAATGTAGGTGAAATTAGGAAATTGTATGTATGAGCCTCCAACCTATCACATAATCCTCTATGCTTCCAAAGAAAAACATTTAGGTTTTTCACCCTCCATTATCCTTGGTAGCTTCATGGAAAACACATCATTAACTCTCTGATAACGCTCTCGCTATTCATAAATAGTAATTTGGGGTAAATGAGCATATATCGAACTATTCCCTATTTCTCTACCTAGGATACCAACTCTATTCAATACTTTCTTATTTTCCCTTAGGGCAAAGGAATAAATCACATATGAGGACACAGAAAACCATAAAGATTTTGGAAATTCCTTTATTTGGTCATGTAGCCTATTGCTGATAAAACTTCCCCAATTCATTTGCACAGGACCTTCTATTAATTTGGCTATGAGTATGAACATCCATGGTTTAAATTTACTGGCTTATCTAAGTCCAACTATCCTACTTAACATAACTATGACATCTTGAACATCTAGGTTGAATGCAAATCCCAAAATTGGTTTAATTTTCTTAGTAGCCTCCTCTTGGCACCACTATGTACTCATAATTTTTATATTATGCTTTTCTATGCTTAGGTAGGTTTTGGTCATTGTTTTTACTTCTATCTGATACATTTCATAGAGAGGACTGCAGAGACTCTTCCTTCATTTTCAATGACTCTCCTGTTTGGGTTGTAATAATTTAAAAATTCCATCACCAGTTCAGGGGCCTCCATCGCTGGCAGAAACCCTCCTGGTAAATATAACCCACTTGCTATAATATTATTCGTACACTGAGAATCATTTTCTTGTCGGTCACGTATGATGATTTCAACATCAAAAAACCATCTTGAATGGATATCAATAATTATCCCACTGACTGGTATAGCTTGCAAAGCGAAATAGTGAAATTCATCTTTTGGCCTTGCTTTGAAAGTGCTCATATTCACTTGTGTGTCCTTCATATTTTAACAGATATGTGCCTTATGTGTGAGTTAGGGTTAAAATTAACTAGTTATCTAAAATAATTCACAAAACTTGTAATCTACCATTCAGCTAAATTCATTTAAAAATAATCAACATTTTAATTACTGATGAAGATACCATTATCTTGAGACATGCATGCATAAAATGAATAGTAGAATTTTGGTTATCCAAAACATACCTAATCTTGCTGGTGATAAAATTATTTTCAAAATCCAACTTCAAAACCCTCAGTAGTTGTGTTCTTGGTGTAGAGAAGGGGGATTCACTACTCATGATTCTCTTTACTTTCAAGAGATTCCCAAGGGGTGAACTACCCTAAAATACCTCATGGAGCAAAGTGAGAGTTATAGAATTTGAAAGAGAAAGTCACAAATTTTTTTTGGACAAATTGACAAGCTCTCAACCAAAGGGCAGTAGCATGGGTTTGGGACAACAATGCAGTGCATTGTCATCTCTCTGACATGCTGGCATTAATATAGACCAGAAAATGAGTTTATCACGGATTTCAACAAAAAAAATACTAGCAATCTAATTACTAAGAACTTCCAGAATGTGTGAAAATAATAGAATACAATAGGACTGAAGTAAATTAAATGGTAAAGTAAGATAAGCTAAGAGAAAAAGAAATAGAAAATTCTCCTAGCAACCCAAGTAATGAATTCTCTACCATGTGAATATCTTCAATACCTTAATGCGTAAGATCTAGAGAAAAATTTGGGGTTGTATAGGGATTTTCCTCAGTCAAACCCCATTTTTGTGTTCCCACCTCCATGGATAGCCAAATAGATAGAGAGAAATGGACAAAGGAGTGATTAAAGCAATCCCCGCTCAAGGAGGAGAACCTGTATCATGAAGTGTTATAAAAAGATACTGTGAATATCATCTAGTGTTGTCATTGATGGAAACCCTAGTTGGTAATTGGGTACGCATATCATCATTTGTTCCTATTGGCAGTTAAATTGCAAACAGTTAAGAAAGAACATAGCATCCAACAATTTTGGGTTCATCAATTCTCAAACAGATCTTCAGTTAATATTTTGTGTTGCATATATCAAGTGAAGGTTGATCGATGTATGCTTAGTATTATCCATAAATCTCAATGCCTAGTATTGATCTATGTATGAGTAAGAAGATTTGATTGGCTAATTCTCTATTTTATCAGTACTCGAGCTGACTTTGTGAATGTATCATGTCGTGGATGTATGGGAAGTAATTATTTAAGTGTTTATGTGTTCGTGCATTTTTTTTTAGGTCCTAGCTAAGTTGTGGCCAATTGTTCTGGGTGCGCATTATACTTTATTTATGATTTGAGTCTACATATGTAAATATTCCTTTGTTCTATTGCAGGTGACACTCTATAATTGAATTCTAAGTTGCGGATATATATATGAGATCGTCTGTATCATTTTGGAGGATGTATGAAGTGTGTGTTGATGTGAACTATGAATAAGAGAAGAGAAGAAGAGCGATAATGCACAGTTTCACTTATGCATGAAGGATCTATGTTGTGAGTGTGAGCATAATAGAGAAAAAGTACATAATTAGTCTGTAGGACAAAAGATTGAATATTATACCTAATCAGAATTGTAATCGGGCATATGTAGATGCTATTTTTCTTAGTTCAAACTATCAGATGGTTTTAATATAATTCTCTTTGTAAGGTAGTGAGCCTTTCCTTTGAGCAGTGAGATCTAGGTAGTGCACCTAAATACAAGTGCATTCCCCATATTGTAAACTTTATTTGAGTATACTCAGATCATATTGTGGATTGGCCATCTACCATGGTTTTTCCCCTACCAGGGTTTCCACGTAAAAATCCTTGTGTTATGGTGTTGTGTTTATTTTCTTCATGTTTATGCATTATGGTTGTATGTTGCTAATACTTGAAGATAAAGGTTAATAAAGTTATTTTTTTCACAACACTAATTCACCCCCCCTCTCAATGTATCTTGTTTCCAACAATTGGTGTTAGAGCTAGTTCCTTAGAAGAATAAGTTTAACAACTTGGGGAGATCTTGGAAAGTATTTCAATGGATTCAAGTAGTCTTCAACAACAACTTTTGGTGGCCCTAGATGATCTTGACCAGTCAAAGGCTGAAGTTTAGAAATTGCAAGCAAACCTCATGGATGCTGAAAAATTCATAGTATTTGAAAGACACAATCAATAATTCAGGCAAGAAGAGAAAGGAACTCCATGATCAAATTAAGTAGAATGACAGTAAGAGCATTGAAGAAGAACTTAGTCAAGCCCTAAAAGAAAAGATAGAAGAATGTGAAAAGATTACCAGAGATAATACAGTCCTAAATCATGAAATGGAATCTATCATGATGAAGATGACCAAGGAGATTGAAGACAAAAAGAAGAATGAAGATAACCTAGCACAGTCCCTAAAAGAAAAATCTGAAGTATGCAGTCAATTGGACAATGAATTGGAACAATCTAAAAAAATGAGGAAGTATTTGAAAAGAAAATTGATGATCTCAGAGATGAACTTGCTACTGAAAATGAGTACAAGGATAAGTTCAAAGCTAGCTCAGCCAAGCTTGATGAACTAATTAGAATTTAGAGGATAAATGGTGGCAAGTGAGGTCTTGGATATGCAGAAGGAGAAAGTTCCATATCATGTCAAAGGAGATTTAGACAAGGAAATTAGATGAACAAGTTTGGAAGGTTTCTAGTAAGGCAACCTAATGCTCATAGATTTAATGGATATTGTTTCAGTTACAATAAATTTGGACACATGGCTTCTTAGTGTAGAAGTATGATGAAATCAAGTGGTCCATCATTCTCAGGCCAGTGCTTTAATTATCATGAGTTTGCTCATAAGTCAAATTAATTCAGAAATGTGATGAACAAATTTCATAAGAATGTCAGATGCTATACATGCAATAGATTTGGGCATATTGCTAACCAGTGCGGATCAAAAGTAAATTAGTGGAACAAGTAGTCTAGATAGAAAAATGTTGTGTGATATAACTACAAAAAATTTGGTCACATTGCAACATACTGTTGGAACATAAGAGGTTTAGTAAATCAAAGAAGGAACATGCAGAAGGATTTTAAGGGAAAAGGAAAAGTCACTATAGATGTGGTCAGGAAGCAGATGCAAAATAAATGGGTGAACAAGAGTCCCTCTATTGAAGAAAATTCATCAGCACTAGAACTTGCTTCTGGTAGTTCATCTGGGAATTCGTTTCAAGCCTTTGGCCTAGGGGGAGTTGTCAAGAAAATTATTTAAACCCCTTGTTGGTAAATGACACCGAAATGTGGATAAGTTAAGTATGTGCATAAATTTTCTACATATGTTGTTTAACCTATTGGAGAAAGTATTATGCAATGTTGGAGGTCCGCAAAAGATCTATCTATCATAGTGCTTGAAAATAGTGTAACCAGATCAGTTAGGGTAAAATAATTTATTGTGACTAAAAGGTTTAAGTATGCAAGTGATAAAAATTCATTTCTATCTTTCATCTGTCACTTTTCATTTTGAAGAAAAGAAATTTGGAGAGCTCTAAGGTGAATTACGGAGAAATTCAAGTGTGAAGAATATTTCATAAATCAAACTATGATATGACGAAAAGGTATTTATCAGAAAAACTCTATGAACTTATGAATTGATAATGGCTACTCCATTAGTATTTGAAGTTAAGGAAATACCCCATCCAAAATTCAAATGGCATCCCTAAGAGTCTATTGAAACCGATCCATTAGGATCTTTTGCATCTATTTCATATGGCGTATTACACACAAAGGATATTAGGGTTTATATTCACATGAATATTGAAGAACTAGGAAGCTCACAACTGCTGAATTTATATAATAATCACATCATAGGTGAAGATTTTTGTGTGAAGCTAGAATATAAAACCATAGAAGAAAATAAATTTACATAGATTGTTAAATTTCTTATCTTTGAAGAGTCAGAATGGGTTTGTTACATTCTAAGTTGAGTCTATGATGAATTCATGTGGTTAAGGATACCCTTCAAAATCACAAAGGAGGCTATCAATGATGTAATAGGTCTAAATGCTTCTAGTGGTTTACCAATTCTGAAATCAGTGAAAAATCAAACGGTCACTGATGCAACCAGTTCTAAATATGACAGAAGGGAAATGAAACTGATGACATTGTTGATGTAGATATCAAATTTTCATCTATGGTTATTGGGTACAATATTTATCATTCCAGCTGAGACAACTCTGTGTTTGGTACTACCATTTACGTTGCCTATCAAATGGTGAAAGAAAATGCAAACTATGATCTTTGTGAATTATTGAGGAGTCAACTAATGGAAAATCTTGTGAAGATCAAGAAGGATAAGAAAATTATTTCAAGTATGGAAACTTGCTTTTATGCTTATTATTTTATTTCATGGGTGAGATTCTGGGATTCAGAAAGATTCATTAGAAAAAAGAAAAACTGTTAGCTTCTCAGATCAGAGAACTCTTTCATAGATATGCAGACAATAAGACAAAGAATACCACTATCTGGGGATACTTCAAAAGTTTTCAAAGTTTGATATAGGCTAGAGAGAGGATTCCCACTTCTATTGTAGAGAAATACAAGGATACAATTTGTTTCATGGTAGACATTGATCAATGTATGATGGAAGCCACTGATCCCAGAATAATTTGGATTATGTCGATGGGATACAAAGTTTAGGAGCGCATTCTAGAAATGTATGTAGAACATTTATTGAGAAAGCCTCTAGACTCATCAAAAGAGAGGTTCGGTACCTATGCTAAAAAGGATATGCAAGTTCACAATGAGCTCAGGAAACCTGTGTTAACCAAAAGAGTTAGAAAAGAGGTAGAAATCTTTGGAGAAAGTATGGGCATACCCATTGAGAAAATAAGAGAAGCTAGAAAGAAAAGAGAGGAAGATGAAGCAGAAAAAGAAGCAGCTAAGGAAGAAGCAAAGATAAAATCAGTTGGTCTAGTAGTGCCATATGCTCAAGCTAGGTCAACTAGAAGCTTTGCACCCCCATCTGCTCCTGCAGAAAAATCAAACCCTATGAAAATTGAGTCTAAGGGATCTGGTAAAGAAGGAAAGAGGAAGAAAGATAAGAGAAAAAGAGTATATGTAGCAATTTATGATGATGAAGAAATAGAGTCTGATGAAGGTGTTAAAGAGATCAAGCATCAAGGTACCAAGGCAAAAAATATTACTAAGAGAAAACCCTCTGGTGTAGATGATCAAGCAAAGAAGAAGGTAAAAACTGACAATCTAGGTATGCCAATAAAGGAAGTTGAAAAGGCTTTGGTTAAGGATGGAAATCTCAATCTACTTTGTAAATGGTATGATTCTTTTGGTGAATCTGATAAAAGAATTCTTAAGGAGGCAACAATAAAAAATTTGAATATTTTCAATAATTTTTTGATTGAAATAATGCCAAATTTACCCAAAAGTTTATATGACATTTTGGAGATGAGGAGAGTTAATGCCAGATCATAAGAAGAATAGATGAGAGAAATAATTCTTGTTGAATTGTTTCTAGTAGGTTTTGTGGAAGAAATAAAGTCAATTTTGAAAAAATCCAAGGAGTTTAAAAGCAAAAAAAGAGTGAATAAGTTGATGATTGGTCAAACCAAGGAAGTAGCTGAAGAAACAGAATAGATTCTAAGAAAATTTATGTTAAATAGCAGAATTGATGTTATCCTTGAAGAAACTCATGGTGCTTCATCTAGTCCAAGAAAATAAAAAGAAGAAGATAATCAAGATACAACTGGTGAGGACATTCAGATTCCTCCTAAAGAAGTCAATACAAAGATGCCTATGGAAGTTGAAGTTCCAGAAAATATATCAGTTGAGAAAGTAGAGATCCCTGAAGACAAGACAAAACCTCCAATTGAGGAAGTCATGGTTGAAGAGAAGAAAGTTGATGTACAAACAATTCCTGTAGAGGAAAGACACTGTAAAGGTAGTGAATAAATTCTTGGTCGAATAGAAAGAAGAGTTTGATCATGAACTGATTCAATTTTCGATTGACCTATCTACTCTAAGTCCAATTCAAAAGATGAAAGTAGCATCATTCACCTAAGAAAAATATCAAGAAGAACTATTGAGGTCCCACATTGAGGACAGTGAACTTCTAAATCTTGCATTTGGATTCCTGGAAAAGATAATGCTCACTCATGTGAAAGATCCAATCGGTTCCTCCTCTGATGAACTAAAGAGGCTCATCAACTCAGAAAGCACTCATTTTGAGTCACTTGAAAAATCAACTATGATTAAAGTTCAAAAGGAATTTGATGCTAAAAGATTAAATGGGATAAAGGAAATGATTGCTAAGGATAAATATTTGCTAGCCACCTGTATGGAAAATATCGAAAATGCTCTATCCGAAGGTGGGAAGATTTACAAATCATGTTTGTCTTTATCAAAATTTACTGATGACAATGATAAAAAGGTTAAGGATTTGGAAAAACAATTAGCCACTGTTTCTGATGCCTTTGATCCTTTAACCAGTAGTGTTGGAAAGTTACAAGGAGAACTGATATTTGTGTTTGACAGAATAAAGAGCCTGAAACATGAAAATGACAAAAAAGTTGCAAGAACATGTGAACTTAGAGGTCTAATTGGCTCAAAGATAGAAATTATGTTTAAGTGCATTGAAAGAAGTAGAAGATGCTAAAGTAGTAAGTGATCCAACAAACCTAGAGTCTTCAAAGACACAATCCTATTTAGTGTGTGGACACATAACAATCTTGGAGAGTCTCAAAAGAGTTTGGGACACAAATTTGGCTCTGCTGAAGAAAGATTTTTCAGACATTTTCAAGTTTCTATAAGTTTATGAAGCTTATTTTGTACATAAGCAACTTGTTCACAATACTTTTGTTAAATTTTCGACATGCAGATTCTTTCCTTTTCCATTGATTTCAAATGGGGAGAGAGAAGAGTGAAAAATGCATAATCATCTCAGGGGGAGAATTGTATTTTGGAGAAGAGTTTGGTTTTTTAAATTTTGGGAAATGTAGTTAAAGTTGGTACTGATCCGACACTTAGCCAATTTTCACTAAGTGTTGCCATCAATGCCAAAGGGGGAGATTTTTGGTAAAAGACAGTTTGAATATCATCTGGTGTTTTCATTGATGGAAACGCTAGTCAGTAATTGGGTAGGCGCATCATCATTTGTTCCTACTGGTAGTCAGATTGCAAATAGTTAAGGAAGAATAGAGCATCTGATAGTTTTGGGTCCATCGATTCTCATATAGATCTTTAGTTAATATTTTGTGTTGCATATCTCAATGAAGGTTGATCAATGTATTTTTAGTATTATCCATAAGTCTCAGTGCCTCGTATTGATCCATGCATGAGTAAGAAGATTCGAATGGCTAATTATCTATTTTATCAGTACTCGAGCCAACTTTATGAATGTATCATGTCGCAAATGTATGGGAAGTAATTAGTTAAGTATTTATGTGTTTATGTATCTTTTTTTAGGTCCTAGCTAAGTTGTGGCTGACGGTTCTAGACGCGCATTATACTTTATTTATGATTTGAGCCGACAGATGTAAATATTCCTTTGTTCTTTTGAAGCCAACATACTATAATTGAATTTTAAGTTACGGATATATATATGATATTTTCTATATCATTTTGGAGGATGTATGAAGTGTGTGTTGATGCAAATTATGAATAAGAGCATAGAAGAAGAGGGATAATGCACAATTTCACTTGTGCATGAAGGATTTGTGTTGTGAGTGTGAGCAGAACATAGCAGAAGTACAAAATTAGTCTGTAGGATAGAAGATTGAATACTGTACCTAATCAAAACTATAATCAAGCATATGTTGATGCTATTTTTCTCAGTTCAAAATATCAGATGGTTTTAATCGGATTCTCTTTGTAAGGCAGGGATCCTTCCCTTTGAGTAGTGTGCCTGAATGCAAGTACAATCCCTATATTGTAAACTTTATTTGAGTATACTCAGATCATATTGTGGATTGGCCATCCATCGTGGTTTTTCCCATAACAGGGTTTCCAAGTAAAAATCCTTGTGTTATGGTGTTGTGTTTATTTGCTTCATGTTTATGCATTATGGTTGTATGTTGCTAATACTTCAAGATAAAGGTTAATAAAGTTAATTTTTTCAAAACACTAATTCACCCGCCCTCTCAGTGTAGCTTGTTTCCAACGGTGAGGTGATAAAAGAAATCTTTGGTCGAGGAGGATAACCTGTATCACAAAGTAGAGATGGAATGGATAGGGGATGTGTGAAATCCTAATATGCTCACAAACACAAGATAAGGGGGATAGAGTTGCAAGGCTTAAGGAAGTTCAAAAGAGGAAGGATGAGAGAGAGGGCTACAAAGGGTGTTGTGAGAGCTTAAGATCTTGAGGCTGCTATAGCAAGCTATATGGAGTTGTGCAAGAAAGAGATAGAGAGTATAAGGCTAGAGCCAATGCTAGAGAGAAGTTAGAAGACAAAATGGATCGAATTGATAGCATTTAAGAAGAGAATGGGAAAGAAAAGAATATTTTTGAGCCATTACAAGGCGACCCCGACCATTACCACTGAGAAAATGAGGTGAAAAGTGGGAAACATACTTAGAAATGGTTGTTTGAACATTGAAATGTCACAAGACACTAGCACAATGTGTGGATGTCTGTACAATGCATTATTTTCTAGACACATCACAATACAAAATGAAATAAACAAGAAAAGCACAAGGTTTGATACCAAGCTGATGCACGAAGGTAGCTACTGAAAAGGGGTCCTGAGCATCCTGAGAGGAGAAAAGAGCTAATGTAGGGGCTGAAATGAGCCTACACAAGATGCTAAGGGAGTGAACACTAAAGTGGATGTAATAATGTATGTGAAATTACACCGAGTGTAATTTTACGACATTACATTTTCCCCCAGCTTTAGCGGGCATATGAATCTAAACTAATATGCATCCTAAAGGAAATATACTAAACATAAATAACATCATGATGCCAAAAGGGTACTATAGAGGAAGCAAATAACTCTTCAAACCAAGGAAGCATGACCCCAAGCTAAAGACCTACAAAAAAAAAATATTATTCAATAAATACCTACACAAGACAACAATGTTAGAACATGAAAAACCATTACATCACATAAGCACACACAAAAATAAAGGATTTGAGTCAGCAAAGCGAAAGAGACCTCAATGTACAAGGTTGTCTCAGTACTATCTGTTGTCCCCAAATTAAGAACAATAACACATAGAAGAATTCTAAAGCGAAGATAATAATGTAAGGATTGATCACTTCAAAAGAAGAATGCACCCAAAAGTTAGGGAAGCAACCAATATTGAAGAGAGAAAGAGAATATACTCAAGATGAAGAAGATGCAAATCTTCAATCCAATATACACAATTGAGAAGAAAGAGAATTTAAGAGAGAGAAAGGAATAAAAATTATAAAATAGATGTCTCCATAGGTACTCTCTCCTAAGGAGGTTTAGACAAAATCACTTTGTAGCTCCGTAGAACAATGAATTTGCACAAAGTACATCAAAAGCACATAGACCAATGATGGAATAATATTATAGGATGCTAATGCTTCATAGGGCCTTGGACCTACAAAGAAGGAATTCCCCCAAGTACTCTCTCATGAAGGAATTCTAAATACAAGGGGATTCCACAGATTCAGACTGAAAAGCAGCTTCACAGGCACACTTGCAAAGCAACATGTTAATCCATAGATAAAAAATGTCAAGAAACAAAGATTAGCCACACAGGAAAGAAAGTATACAGTCACACAGATAGTCCATAATTTGGAAGCTTCCAAAGAGGCCCTTCAGGAACTCTTCAAAAGGGAAGGGTTCCACTCAAGGGACACACTATTTGAAAAGTGAGGTCTAGTTAGGCTGCCCCTAAGCTAGAAGTCATAGAATTCATTCAAGAAAAGAAAATTCAAAGAAGGTCCACTGAAGGGTCGCTTCATTTAAAAGAAAGAGAGAATAGAGGGGGTCCTTATAAGGATGCACATCTCTAGAACAAGTTATCATTTCCCCCAACATACAAGGGAGGAAAACCATGCAAGATACTTAGAACATACAAGATAGAGGTAGACCTTGATATCACTTGTCTTTTGAAGAAGAGGCGGGTGCATTAGAAAATAAATGAATGATGGCACATGAATCAAGAATTTGTTGTATTTTATCCTTCAAGTACTTACATTCACTAGTGGAATGGCCAAGAACTTGATGGTATGCACAAAAATAATGTTTTTCTTTATCATTCTTATGAAATTTCTTATGTGTAGGAGGAGGAAGAGCAATCAAGCGGGCTTTTAGAAGCATAAAAAATATACACTCTTTCTCATACAAAGAATAAGGAGCAAGAAGAAACCCTTTCTCTTGTGGAGAAATACTTAACTACTCATAAGAAGAAGACCTGAAGATAGTAGATAATGACAGATGAATCATTTCACAAGAACGAGATTGACTGGAAATCACATCCACATTCGACCATGGTTTATGTTTGGATTGTTCATTCAAGAAACCAAGCCCCAAATTATTCTTACGAGACTCTATAGGGACCTAAATTACTTTTTCATTAAGCCCATATCCTTTACACTCATATCCATATTTAAATCCAAGCTTAAAGCTGGGGCCATAACATGTTTGAAAATCTTGAGAAAGAGGAGGGTTTTCATAGAGAGTATTATTCCAACAATGGAGATTATTCTCCTCTATAGGATCACCATCAACCTTCTTGATAGCATTATCAACATTAACATCTTCCTTAGAAAGAGGAGGATCAAAATTAAGAACATTACAATTATTGCTCACATTATCTCGTGAAACAAAAGAATAATCATCTTTGATAGTGGGTGTGGATGATGTTATTAAAAGATCTAAGTGGATTTGGTCAACTTTACAATCTCCAACAAATGATTTTATAAATTATAAGGAACCCAAATCATTACCAAGACATGCATTCTTTTGAGAAGAGGAAGACTTAGGATTTCTTGCTTCAAAAATATCTTCTTTGAGGACATTTGTCTCAAGAGCATCCTGGTGCAGGAGCACCTAGAAAACACCTAGGAAACACTAGGCATAGGCAAATTTGATTTTGAAGTTATAAGGTCATGGTGACCATTGCTATAGAGATAGAGACTTCATAAAATGCCTTGGTCAAGAGCTGTCAGGAGCTATCCGGAGCTATTAGGAGTGGCAAAGGTTAGGAGTTTAGACACTCATTTTTGTTAGTTTCTAGGAAATTGGCAAAGGTGGCAAAATGGAACATTTTGCACTTTTTCCACCTTGTAACTAACATGTACGATCAAGGAAGGTATAACCACTTTGGTAAACCTTTATAAGATGTTCCAAGACCTGTGTAAAAGGTTGGAAGGCATTGGAAGTTTTTGTAATTTGAAAGTTTCATGAATGACAAGCGAGGACAGTAGGAAGATTAGCTATTTTTTTTGTGTTTTTGTCCTTGGTAGTGTGTTAATGGAATAACCAGGAATTGATATACATGTGATATGTAATGTGATTGTCTTCCAAGTATTGGTTGGGTCTGTAGGTAGTTTTTTTCACCATTTCAAGTTTTTGATTTTAGTTAATTAGTTTCTTTCTTTTGCTGTTCTGACTGGCAGACCGTCAGAAATGGAGTTCTAGTCCACTCTTCCCCTATACTTGGTGTATGGGCCCTTGGAAATGATGGCTAGGCTCCATGCCTGTATCTATAGTAGAGGTAGGAGTCTTTAGGGGTCAGGAATTCATGAAGGAAGACTTCTCCTAGGTGAGCTTGACAGTGCCCAGCTAGGAAAGTTTTGAAGTGCAAAGCACTTAGCTTGCAGTGGTGACCTTTCCTTGATAAACCCCATGGTAGAAAGGTGGAAGGAAGCCTTGCAGAGGCTTGGTACCAAGGAGGAGGTCCCAACAGTCCATTTGATGGGAGAACAAAATAACAGTTCACAGTGAGGTCAGAAAATGGCTGAAACAAGCCTAAATTTGCTAAACTAAGGGTTAGGACAGAGTACGGATAGTGGAGGCTCCAAACTCCAAAAATCCTTAAGGTGTGGGCAAGGGTATCATGAATTCCAAGGAAATATTGGAAGTCTTTTGGAGAATTTAGGAGAGTTACCTCATTCTCTCGGGAAAAAGACCTATTTTGGAAGCCTAGAACTAAGGAACCAAAACCCTAGATGAGGGTTTGGTGAAAGCGATGGAAGAATGGAGTTTGGTGAACCTACAAGAACCCTAGGAGGAAGGTTGGAAGCCTGTAGAAACCTATCTACACCCCTACAAAGAAAAAACTAAGAATTGAGAGCAATTGAACTTTAGGGAAGATTAAAGGTTAAGGGAAGCAAAGAAACAAGGCACCAAGATTGGCTTAGTAGATTAAGGGTTTGATGATAGTAGGGTTGGCCAGTAGAACTAGGGGTGCCTACATATGAGATAGGACCTATAGGTTAAGGTGGGAGAGCCACCTAGGAGTTCTTGAGAACAAGGACCCAGAGCATGGAACAGTGAGTGTTCCATCCAACCCTACCCTATCAGATTGGTATCAGAGCAAGTTAAATATTTGGGAGTGAATTATGTATGTCAGACTTTGAATCCAGTGGTTCCACAACCATGGTGATAAACATTGAGTTGGAAAAGAAGGTTGAATATCAGGAAGAAGATAATAGAAGGTTGAGAGAAAGATTGGCACAACTGGAGCAAGCATTGAACAATGTGCAAATCAAGGCTGAAGAGGTCAGTGATAGATTGGAGGGTAGGGAACCAAAGATTGAAGAGATTGTAGAGGAAGAAAATACCCCTGAACTTGACCCTGTTCTGCAAGAGGAGCCTTTCTTGAAAGCATTGAAAGCTTTGAGCGGGAAGGCACTTGAAGGTATACCACTATTTAGTGGAAAATTGGAAGCTGATTTGGTCATAGATTGGATAGAAGGCATGGAGAACCATTTTGAATGTGATGGAGTCACTAAGCACAGAGGGTGAAGGTGGCTAGGTCTAGATTGAGAAGATTTTCCTTGACATGGTGGAAATTCATTCAGACAGAGAGGAAAAAGGAAAGCAAGAGGCCTATTTCAACTTGGGAAGGTATGGTGGCCAAAGTGAGGGAAGCTTACATACCAAATGACTATGAGATTTAGTTACACAAGAAGAGGTAAAGTTTGAGGCAAAGAGACCAGGATGTGAACACCTACACTGAGGAGTTTCAAAAACTTTGTATGAGGTCCAATGTCTCAGAAGATGAAAGTCTCAAAGTGGCTAGGTACCTGAATGGTTTGAAGTGGAACATCCAAGAAGAGATGACTCTTCTAAGTCCTAAGATAGTGCATCAATGCTATCAATTAGCTATCAATATTGAGGAGAGAAGCAAGAGGAAAAATGATTAGGCTTCTAAGAGTAGAGGCAAAGGTAGAGATCAAAGAGATCAAAGAGGACATAGAGGTGGCTACCAAGGTAGAGGAAATGAGCAAAGAAACCAAGGTGAATCTAAACTCACAGAGCATGGAGGTGAAACATCTTCTAGAGGAGGCTATGGAAGAGGTAGAGGTTCTCAAGGAGGATCCAATAAAGGAAGAGGAGCAGGCAAGAGCAATTCATACTTTGCTACCATGAAATGTTACCATTGTGGTCAAGTAGGCCATCCAACTTATAGGTGCCTAGAGAAAGCATCATCTTAAAATGCTGAGAAGAGGGTGGCATATGCACAAGAGGACACCATGAGAATCAAATCACCTGAAATTAGTCATATTGAATCTGAAATGGGAGAGAATCTGATGTTTAGGAGAGTGTCGATCAGACAACCGGTCAAGGAAGAACCAAAACAAAGGGCTCTATTTAGAGTGAGATGCAAGATACTTGGGAAAGTATGCAAGGTCATTGTAGATTCAGGTCCAACAAATAATATCATCTCTGAAGAGGCAGTAAAGAAGCTAAAATTGGAAAAGGTACCCCACACTAACCCCTACAAGGTGACATGGTTGAACAAAGGGTAGAGTGTTCTTGTCAATGAGAAAGTAACGGTGTAATTTTCTATTGGAGGGTACAAAGATAAGTTAGTTTGTGATGTATTACCCATGGATGCATGTCATCTCCTATTGGGCAGACCATGGCAATATGACAAGAGTGCCATGTATGATGGAAAGGAGAATACAATTTCATTTAAGAAGGATGGGAAGACCTTTAAGTTGTAGTCACTATCAGAAGAGGATGAAGGATAGTCAAAGACACCAAGTGTTCTAATAAGTAGTGGGAAGGAGTTCCTTAACACCCTACATAAAGGAGGAGAAGGATATGTAGTCTTGTTGCAATCCAAAGCGGAAGATAAGACTGAAAAACCAGTCATACCCGAAGCAGTCCAGAATTTGCTTGAAAAGTATAAAGACATAGTAAGTGATGGTACACCTACAACTTCACCTCCTAAAAGAGCTATTAGTCATCAAATTGACTTCATACCTAGAGCATCATTTCCTAACAAAGTAGCATATAAGCTTACACCAGATAAGAATTTGGAAGTAGCTAGACAAGTGCAAGAATTGTTGGATCAAGGCTTGATTAGAAAGAGCGTCAGCCCATGTGCAGTACCAGTGGTCTTAGCAACTAAGAAAGGAGGCAAGTGGAGATTATGCTCTGACTCTAGAGCAATAAATAGGATCACAATCAGGTATAGGTTCCCCATTCCTAGAATTGAAGACTTGATGGATTATCATGGAGGAGCTCAGTATTATACCAAATTGGATCTCAAGAGTGGATACCATCAAATTAGAATCAAGGATGGAGATGAGTGGAAAACAACATTCAAGACAACAAATGTGTTGTATGAGTGGAGATTTATGCCATTTGGCCTCTCTAATGCCCCTTGTGCATTCATGAGGCTCATGAGTGAAGTTCTCAAAGACTTTATAGGGATATTTGTGGTGGTGTATCTTGATGATATACTCATCTTTAGCAAGACAGTAGAAGAACACCTTAAACATGTGGAGATGGTTCTTAGAAGATTGCAAGAGGCGAAGCTAGCCATCAACCTAGAGAAGTGTGAGTTTTTCAAACAAGAACTTGTATATCTGGGTTTTGTAGTGTCTCAAGGATCATTGAAAATAGATCCAAGTAAGGTGGAAGCTATCCTAAACTGGCCTACACCAACAATAGGGACAAAGGTAAGAAGTTTCCATGGATTGGCTCAGTTTTATAGGAAATTCATAAGAAACTTTAGTGGTATATGTGCACCAGTGTTAGAAACAATCAAGGGTGGTTTGAAAACTAAATTTGTGTGGACTCAAGAAGCTGAGAAAGGATTTGAGAAACTGAAACAAGAAGTGGCCACTCAACCTATTCTCTTATTGCCAAGCTTTGACAAATTGTTTACTGTGGAGTGTGATGCTAGTGGAGTTGTAGTAGGAGGAGTGCTTAGTCAAGAAGGCAGGCCCATATCTTTCTTCAATGAGAAGCTCAATGAAGCCAAGAAGAAGTACTCTACCTATGATCTAGAACTTTATGGTTTGGTTCAATCACTTAGGAAGTGGAGGCATTACCTTCTACCCAAGGAGTTTGTGGTCTTTACAGACAATCAGGCACTGAGTTATATCAACACCCAAGAGAAGTTGAGCAATAGACACTTGAAGTGGATGGAGTACATCCAAGCTTTTACTTTCACCATCAAGCACAAGAAGGGAAAAATGAATAAGGTAGCAAATGCATTAAGTAGAAGATTGTTGACAGTCCAAGAAATACAGATCAAGAGCATTGGCATAGAGTGTTTCAAGGATCTCTATGGAGAAGATGAAGATTTCTCAGAGGCCTACAAGGTATGTTATAACTTTGAGAATCATTTTCATAGCCAATACTCAGAGTATACTTTACAAAGTGGATTGTTGTTTAAAGGGAATCAGCTATGTGTTCCAAAAGGGTCAATGAGAGAAAACCTCATTCAGGAAAAGCATAATGGTAGTCTTAGTGGATATTTTGGCATCAATAAGACATTAGAACTAGTGCAAAGGTTCTACTATTGGCCTAAGTTGGCAAGAGATGTCAGGAGATATGTAGAGCAATGTGTTGTGTGTATGAAAGCTAAAGGAGGAGCTAGTAATGCTGGCCTATATCAACCCTTACCCATTCCTAACAGACCATGGGAGTGTGTGAGCATGGATTTTGTGGTAGGACTCCCTAAGACCAAGACTGGTTTTGATAGTGTGTATGTAGTGGTGGATAGATTCAGCAAAATGAGTCACTTTATTCCTTGCAAAACCACTCATGATGCTAGCTACATTGCTCACCTTTTCTTCAAGGAGATTGTTAGGATTCATGGATTACCTTTAAGCATTGTTTCTGACAGGGATATTAAATTCATGAGTCACTTTTGGAAGACTCTATTGAGCAGATTGGGTACCAACCTATCCTTTGGATCAGCTTACCATCCTCAGACAGATGGTCAAATAGAGGTGGTTTACAAGGTGCTAGGTAACCTACTAAGGTGTCTAACTAAAGAGTATGGATAGACTTGGGATATGGTAATCTCATAGGCTGAGTATGCTTATAATGATAGTGTCAATCGGACCACAGGGAAGAGTCCATTTGAGATTGTGTATGGAATGCACCCAAGAGGGGTATGTGAGCTCAGGGATCTAGGAGCTATGGAGAATAGGAGTGGACATGCTGAAGAATTCACTCAAACAATGAAGGAGATTCAGGAGCAGGTGAAGAGGACAGTCACCGAGGCTAATCAAAAGTTGAAAGAGAAGGTGGATTTGTCTAGAAAAGAGTTACAATTTGTAGTAGGAGACTTTGTCATGGTTCACCTTAACAAATCAAGATTGCAGAAGGGAATGTCAACCAAGTTGCAAATGAAAAGAGTATGACCATGCAAGATATTATCCAAGTATGGGAAGAATGCATACAAGGTGGAGTTACCTTCTAATTTGGGAATTTCACCAGTTTTCAATGTTGTTGATTTGATCAAGTACAAGGGATCAGCCAATGATATAGCACATAACAGTAGGGAGATCTTCAAAGATGTCAGTAACATAGCATTGCCTATCAAGGACAAACTACAAGTAGAGAGCATCATGGAGTCAAGAGTACAGAAATCTACAAGGAAGAGAGTGTACATGGAGCATCTTATCAAGTGGAAGAACAAGCCTGAATCTGAGGCTACATGGGCACAAGAAGATTAGTTCAAGAAGCATGGCATTGATATGTCACTGATCTCTCCTTCCATTCCTTAGTGTTTGGGCAAAGAGGGGGAGAATGGTGCAGGAGCAACTAGAAAACACCTAAGAAACACTAGGCATAGGCAATTTTGATTTTGAAGTTATAAGGTCATGGTGACCATTGCTATAGAGATAGAGACTTCATAAAATGCCTTGGTCAGGAGCTATCAGGAGCTATCTGGAGCTATCTAGAGTGGCAAAGGTTAGGAGTTTAGACACTCATTTTTGTTAGTTTCTAGGAAATTTTCAAAGGTGGCAAAATGGAACATTTTGCACTTTTTCCACCTTGTAACTAACATGTACGACCAAGGAAGGTATAACCACTTTGGGAAACCTTTATAAGGTGTGCCAAGACCCGTGTAAAAGGTTGGAAGGCATTGGAAGTTTTTGTAATTTGAAAGTTTCATGAATGACAAGCAAGGACAACTATGTTTTTGTCCTTGGTAGTGTGTTAATGGCATAACCAGGCATTGATATACATGTGAGATGTAATGTGATTGTCTTCCAAGTATTGGTTGGGTCTGTAGGTAGTTTTTTTCACCATTTCAAGTTTTTGATTTTAGTTAATTAGTTTCTTTCTTTTGCTGTTCTGACTGGCAGACCGTCAGAAATGGAGTTCTAGTCCACTCTTCCCCTATACTTGGTGTATGGGCCCTTGGAAATGATGGCTAGGCTCCATGCCTGTATCTATAGTAGAGGTAGGAGTCTTTAGGGGTCAGGAATTCATGAAGGAAGACTTCTCCTAGGCAAGCTTGATAGTGCCCAGCTAGGAAAGTCTTGAAGTGCAAAGCACTTAGCTTGCAGGGGTGACCTTTCCTTGATAAACCCCACGGTAGAAAGGTGGAAGGAAGCCTTGCAGAGGCTTGGTACCAAGGAGGAGGTCCCAACAGTCTGTTTGATGGGAGAACAAAATAGCATTTCACAGTGAGGTCAGAAAATGGCTTAAACAAGCCTAAATTTGCTAAACTAAGGGTTAGGACAAAGTACGGATAGTGGAGGCTCCAAACTCCAAAAATACTTAAGGTGTGGGAAAGGGTATCATGAATTCCAAGGAAAGATTGGAAGTCTTTTGGATAATTTAGGAGAGTTGCCTCATTCTCTCGGGAAAAAGACCTATTTTGGAAGCCTAGAACTAAGGAACCAAAACCCTAGATGAGGGTTTAGTGAAAGCGAAGAAAGAATGGAGTTTGGTGAACCTACAAGAACCCTAGGAGGAAGGTTGGAAGCTTGTAGAAACCTCTCTACACCCCTGCAAAGAAAAAACTAAGAATTGAGAGCAATTGACCTTTAGGGAAGATTAAAGGTTAAGGGAAGCAAAGAAACAAGGCACCAAGATTAGCTTGGTAGATTAAGGGTTTGATGATAGTAGGGTTGGCCAGTAGAACCAAGGGTGCCTACATATGAGATAGGACCTATAGGTTAAGGTGGGAGAGTCACCTAGGAGTTCTTGAGAACAAGGACCCAGAGCATGGAACAGTGAGTGTTCCATCCAACCCTGCCCTATCACATCCTTTGTGATAGGTACTGCTAGATCAGACATCAACGCACTGGAAGAAACTAAAGGGATAAGAGTAGGCATAAACAAAACTTGACCAACAGTTTCTATCTCACATAAGTGCATAGCCTCAAGGTCATCCATGATTATGACTACTCAATTATTGTAAATGAACTTAATGGATTTATGCAAGGTAGATGGAACTACACCCATAGCATGAATCCACAGTCTACCAACAAGAATTTTATATGGTAATTGTTTTGACATAACATATACAAGGGTGGGTATGGTAATGGGTCCCAACCTCAAAGGCAAGACTATCGTGCCTAGGGCTTTCTGAGTGACAACATTATCGAATCTATGAATGACAACAAAAGAAGTATTAAGAGAAGATGAATCAATATTAATCTTAGGAAATAGATAAATACTACATACATTTAGTGTTGAACCAACGTTAATGAGAGTAATTCTAATTCCAATATCATTAATGTTAACTATGATCCTTAGAGGGCTCGCTTGCTTCTATACTTTTGGAGGCAAGAGTTCTTGTGGATAGAACATAATATTCAGCGAGTCCACATGAATATGAGATATCAATGCATTAGCATCCATTTTCCTAGTAGAAGAAGGAAAGAGGATATTTTGCAAGGCTTCCTAAAGCATACCTTAATAAATTTGAGTAGACTAAAGCAAGTCCCATAGTGAGATCTTAGTCGGAGTAACTTGGAGTTTCTCGACAAGATTGTAATCACCGGGTGCTTTAGTTGTAGGCTTAGGTGCTTGAGGAAGGCTTTGTTTTTTTAGGTGGTAAAGAAGTATGTTGATCAATATTTTTTATTTTATTTCTAGTATTATAAATATGGTCTACTACTTTATAAGAGGGAGCCTTAGAAAGCTCGAGAGAATCGCTATCAAATAGGACAACATCAATAGAAAAAATCCTTTTAGGAGAAGAACTAGCTAGAGTCAGATAAATGACTAGTCTCTTAGGCCTTTGAGGGGAAATAGAAACATAGATTACATTTGCATAATCATCACAGCTAGTAGAAGAATCATTTGAAGAAATATGTTCAACATCTATCCTTGGAGGACCCTATGTGAGAGGGACTTCATCATTCACTAATGCATCATCTCTGGAAGAGAGTGCATCAGAAAAAATATGAGATTCATCATTCACAAATGCATCATCTCCAAAAGAGAGTGCATTGGTAAAAATATGAGATTCATCATTCACAAATGCAATGTCTCTAGAAGACAGTGCATTTGAGTGAAAGGGAGATTCATCATTCATGAATGCATCATCTCCAAAAGAGAGTGCATTAGAATGAATAGAAGGTAGAGTAACATCAAGAAATGTATCAATTGTTGGATGTTGTGGTTGTCATTGATTTCAAAACTATTAGCATTGGTGTCTTGAAGGTTGTATATGTCGAGGATATTGAGAAAATTATAATAAATTTGTTAAAGGTTGCCTGTGAAGCTGTGAAGTTTAGTATGATGGAAAATCCAGTATGTTGATAGTCAGAAGTTGTGCTTTAAAGGGTTTGTTGTTGAGCCTATCTAATTTATACTCTAGAATTTTTAGAGGTGTGCATCATGATTTGTGCAAGTTATGAGTTTATGTGTCCCTACAGTCATTTTGTCACTGTAGCTGGTGTTTTTGGAAGAAGAGATTGTAATTATGGTAATTCTAGTTGTTGTGTATGCTCGTGATATGTTCATTGATGTTTCTAGATAATTCTCTATCATTGTTATATGTATGCATTGATTGGTGTATTCGTGATCAGAGAATTTTCCATTGTGTGTTTGGGTTTTCATGTTCTTGGTTGACATGATGATTGTGACGTGTTATAGATCCTCATGGATTAATCTTTTAATGTTTTTCATGTTTGAGGAAGTTGTTTTAGGTCCTCATTATGTTGTGACTGACTTCAATTAGCACGCATGGAGATTTGTTCATGATTTGGGCCGACAGTTTGTAAGTCATTTATTCTTTATTTTTGGCCCACAAAGTTGTTGATGTAATTCCATGAAGCAGATATATAAGAGCGATTTTTTTCATCATTTGCAATATCCCAACATGAAGTGTGTATGTGAAATGTGTGAATAAAGATTAGATCATTTGATTTCATAGTAGAGTGTAAAGAAGATTGAGCGAAGTGTGAAGAAGTGTTTCTATGCCTAATCAGAACTATCATCAGGCTTTTGAAGAAGCTAATTCCTTAGTTCAACCTCTTCAAATGGATTTAATCTGAAAGTTTTGTGTAAGACAATGAGTCTTCTTTGAGTAGTGAGATCTAGGCAATGTGCCTGAATGCATGTGCATTCCTTATTCATTCTCATTATACTTTTAATAGGGTATAATCATGGACTAACATCCACCATGGTTTTTCCCCTAACAGGGTTTCCACATATAAAATATTGGTATTCTTATGTTTCTGATGTGTTGTTGATTCATGCTTTCACTATTAATTATCAGATCTGAGATCAAAAGATAATAAGGTTGAATGAGTTTTAAATTTTGTAACAACTGATTAACCCCCCCCCCCCTCTCAGTTGTCTATTCTTGTTCTACCAACATCAATTATTTCATCCTCTTACACCAAAATACCCTTAGAAGGAATCTCAGGAGAGGGATCAACAAAGAATAATAATAAAGGAGACAAGAACTCACTTTTACATGCTTGTAAGAGAACTTCTTGAATCTTCTTAACAAAGCTAGAAAGAGATAGAAGGAAGGAAGATAGAAAATACAACTCGAAATAGAGATATAGACACATCAGTCGACCCAAATAAATTCAAGGGTGACAGAACTAAGAAAAACCAAAATCCATTTTTTTTTAAAAAAATTATGCTATACTAAATTGCGTTCTTGGAGGTCTTCAGAGCGAAATTTGGGGTTGAAACTTGTGTTGGCCCATAAATATGGGTTGTCCAAGGCACCCTTTTTTAGGGATTGAATTAGTCCTCTTGGAGACCTTTCCAACGATGTAAACGGTTTTGAATTATGAGCACCAAATCAAAAGTTATGACCCCACCAAGTTGAGGTAAATAAATTCCTAGTTTTTTTAAAAATGTTGTGTTTCACATCAGGTTCACCAAAATGTAGAGAAGGGTGATTTTCTACTCATGAGTCTCTTTATTCTTAAGAGATTCCCAAGGGGAAAACTTCCCTAAACTACCTCATGGAATAAAGTGAGAGTTCTAGAATCTGAAAGAGAAAGTCAGGAAGGTTTTCTGGAAAAACTGACAAGCTCTAGGCCAAAGGATGAAAGTGCAGGTCTCAGATGATAGTGCGGCATGCTGGCGTCTCTTTAGGCATGATGGCGTCCAAATGGACCAAAAAGCGAGTTTATCATGGAAAATAACAAAATGAATACTAGCAATCTAATTATTGAGAACTTACAGAATGCAGGACAATAACATAATACAATAGGGTTGAAGTAAAGAAAATGGTAAAGTAAGATAAGCTAAGAGAATATGAAATAGGAAATTCTCATAGCAACCCAAGTAATTAAGCCTCCAAAAAGTGAATATCTTCGATACCTACATGTGTAAGATCTAGATAAAATGTTGGAGCTATATAGGGGTTTTCCTTAATCAAACCCTCGTTTTGGTGTTCCCACCTCCACGAACAACCAAATACATAGAGAGAAATGGACAAAGGAGTGATAAAAGAAATCCTTGCTCGAGGAGGAGAACCTATATCATGAAGTAAGGTGATAAAAGAAATTCTCGCTCAAAGAGGAGAACCCATATCACAAAGTAGAGATGAAATAGATAGGGGATGTGTGAAATCCTAGGATGCTCGCAAGCACAAGATAATGGAGAGAGGGTTGCAAGGCTTAAGGAAGCTAAAAAGAGCAAGGATGAGAGAGAGGTTTGTGAGAGATAAGAGAGATACAAAGGGTGTTGTGAGAGCTTAAGAGCTTGAGACTATTGTAGCAAGTTGTATGGAGTTGTGCAAGAAAGAGCTAGAGAGTAGAAGGCTAGAGCCAAAGCTAGAGAGAAGTTAGAAGACAAAATGGATTGAAGAGATAGCATTTAAGGAGAGAATAGGAGGGAAAAGAAGCTTCATTAGTCGTTACAAGGCATCCCTAGCCATTACCATCAATAAAAGGAGGTGAAAAGTGGGAAACATGCTCAGAAATGGTTGTTTGAATATTGAAATGTCATAGGATGCTTGTACGATGTGCGGATGTCTGCGTGGTGCACTATTGGCTAGACACATCATTCTACAAAATGACACAAATGGAAAAAGCACAAGGTTTGATGCCAAGCTGATGCATGAAGGTAGCTGCTAAAAATGGGTCTTGAGCATCTTGATAGGGGAAAAAGGTTGATGCAGGGGCTGAAATGAGCCTACACAAGATGCTAAGGGAGTGGACACCAAAACAGATGCAAGAATGTATGTGAAATTGCATGAGGTCTAATTTTATGACATTACATGTGGTTTCTCAAGATTTACCTTTCTTTGTGCACTACAATATCAATCTTGATCTTTCAATGTCCTTACAAATTAGTAGTATAGCATGAGGTAGAGTGTTGTAAAAGTAACTATATGATCGAGGTGGTTCCAAGTACATGTGTAGTTTTCCGCCTTCATTAATTCTTTGTTACAATGCATTAATTTTCTTGAATAATGTGCAATCATGGTGGATTAGGGTTCAAATCATGAAAACCTTGGTTTCTACATAGTCCCACTTGTTAGAGTAATAATTTATTACGCTTAATTAATTATATCATACTGGTTAATTAATTAAGTCACTTATTCCTCTAGTTGCTTAAGCTAAACTTAGGCACATTAATAATTGATTAATTATTAAGTGTGCACACTAGGGTTTCATTTAGGGTTTCCCTTTTAGGGTTTCTTGATCTCCTTCATAAGGATTGATCTCTTTGTAATAACAGAGATTCTCATAATGCATTTTACACTTTGAGGTTTACAGATCTTCTCTATTTTTGCATGTATTTTGCATGTGACAAGTGATTGCATGCAGGTGATCTTGGATTCTAACATGGTATCAGAGCTCCAAACCTGCCGCTGCTTGTTCATGATTTGAAGATATTCTCTCACAGCCGTTTTTTCTATGCATTTGGGGTAGGCATATTTTCATGCAATTTTTGAAATCCAACATCGCCATCAAGGTTCAAGATGTCTAAAACTCCTCAGGAAACGCCGCTTTAATCGACATGGACTGCTGAAAAAGGCAAAATTTTTTTGCTAGAGAGGTCGTACGACCTCCCCAACATGCAGTCTGAGGCGAAAATTTGCGAAAAAAAAATTAAAAAAATAAGGGTTTTGCGTGGCCAGTGGAAAAAGATCTCACCACCACCGCGCCACCCATCCACCGCTGGCAGAGCGGCACCGCCAACACTCGCCGCCGATTGGCTTCGTCCAGCCCCCGCGGGCTTATGACCTAAGCGGAGGGTCACGTGGGTGACCAGGCCCCACACGCCCAGCCCCTTCCAGACTCCCAGCCCCCATGTGTGATCATGTGGATGCCCAAGAGCTTTGGTTCCAGCCCCCAGCCACCAACCCCTGGTCGCCATACGACCAGGGGCTTATTTTTTTTAGCCCCTGAGGGCTCCTGGAGGCCTTATTGAGCAGATTGGAGCACTTTTTCGGAATCGGCTATGGAGCACTTTTCAGGAATCGGCTATAACTTTCTCATACGGTGTCCGTTTTTCGAAAAAAAAATATTGGCGGAAAGCTGGTTTGATGCTCTTTCTAGTAGTGGAGGTTTTCTTTTCTTATTTTCGGGTTTTGGTGCCTTTTTCTCCTGTCAAAGCTAG
This sequence comes from Sequoiadendron giganteum, assembly GCA_007115665.2. Classification (NCBI taxonomy): domain Eukaryota; kingdom Viridiplantae; phylum Streptophyta; class Pinopsida; order Cupressales; family Cupressaceae; genus Sequoiadendron; species Sequoiadendron giganteum. Next base: position 845,228,805 of record CM021100.1, on the reverse strand, counting down.
AAGTTGCTGTTTTCAATTCGGGTGGCATAACTTTTGCGTCCGGACTCTGTTTTGCGAAAACAAATAGGCGTCGGAAAGCTGATTTAGTGCTCTACACAGAAATCAGACCTGTTTTCTAGGTTTTTTTTACCAGGTATCTGATATTACTATTTGATCTCAGCCTTTAGTTTTTCAATTATTTTCTTGGGAAGCGTGCAATCAGGGTATTTTTTGAGATCAGCGATCATTGTTATTTTATTTGAGAGTATATATTGCTGTTTTCTATCATGGATACACATAATATTGCACCCTTTACTCCATTCAACTATTTTGGTTGGAAAAAACAAATGGAGACTCATTTGAAACACAAAGGGCTGTACAGGGTAACCATGGGCACAGAAATCGAACCTACAGGTGCTGCTGAAAAGAGAAAGTGGTTTAATAGGTGTGATGAAGCTTATGGTACATTATGTCTATCTCTTTCTTCTGACCTTCTTTTTCACATTGAGGCTTGCACATACTTTTTCTCTGAGGGTTTACAGAACATCTCTTCCTTTGTTCTGAATATCTGTTGCATGTGATAGGTGTTTACTTGCAGGTGATTCTTGGGGACTATGAGGTTGAGTTTTATCAACTTCTTCACCACTACTAGAGAAGAAGAAAATGTGGAAAGCTTATGTGGCATGCTCATGTGTCACTTTTATCCTTATGAGGAAAAGAATTTATAAGAGGAAAATCCACTTTGGATATGTGACTGTTAATGATCACAAGTTTTGAATCCTCTAGTACCAAACTTGGGAAATATTATTGGGAACCAAGAAATTTTGCCACCGGGTTCATGAGAAATGGGTGCAAAGAGAGGAACTAGGAACCGAGTTCAAGCAAGACCAAAATTATTTAAACATACTTGCAATAGAACCTTCGATTTTCAACATCTAACTAAAGAAATGAAAAAGAAACCATTGGGCTAACCGATGAAGAAAAGGGATGCACACACCAAGATTATTTACCCTGATGATGACTCACTGGGCTTGGCTTACTAACTGAGTGGGCAAATAGGATTGGTCAAAGATACAATATCCTTAGCACAACTGCATCAACTCTACGACTCCTGAGGTCTAGAAATTTTATAATAAAAAAAAAACCACAACACTTCGAATTCAGTAAAGACAAGGATTTGGGTAATGACCAGGCAAGTTGCATAAAGCTTTTGTTTTACTATTCCCTCCAAAAGAAACACACTAGAGCAAAAAAATGAAAATGAAAGAAAAGAAAGGCAGCAAAGAAAATGGGATCCACACTTTGTCAAGGAGAAAAATGGGGCGTGTTGTTAGACCACACAACATGCTCCTTGATGAATAGCCTACCAAAATTACCTTGATCACCATTGAAAAATTTGTTTCTCATATGGTAAGTACTCAGCCTATGCAACTATTGTTGATTTCATTCTCTCAATTTCTTCATATTATAGTCTTCTTAGAAGCACACTAATCTCATTTGTCTCTAAAGTACAAAAATTATGATCATTTTCACTTTCTTCATCAAAAAAAACTTTTTGGTGGTAAACATTTGATTTATGTATCTTATTATTAACATATATTTCATGTGATTCCTCATTTGAGGGACATTCTTCACCAACAAAATCTAATCTATTCATGAGCACATGTATTTCTTCATCATTCCCATGGGATGAATCATAACCATAAAGTGCATTTTGTTCTTCTTCCAAATATTTTTCCACTACACATTGATGAGAAAAATGTGGCAATTGACAAGCAATGCACCATGGGGCTTCATTAGTAAACTTTGTAGAGTTCTTTTGTAATGGATCTAGGGGGACTTTACCTTGTGTATTTTTTTGGTTATTTTGGATGGGCTTTCCATTATGCCAGTTTGTGTTGTAAGTTTGATCATGTAATCTGGGAGGTATTTCATTTCTTTGAAAGTTAGACTTGTCATTTCCCAATCCCTTCTCTTGTTTAGCTAGTATATCTAGTTCAAATCCTTCACTATGCTCATGATAATATCCAATTTATCCTCATCAAAAGATCCCTTTTCTATAGATCCCTTCTTTTGTTTAGGATTCTTCAAAAAAATTACATCTTCTCTCTTCCCCACTTTACCAATAGCTCTTATGTTGCTTGGCAATATGCAAAGAAACTTTGTAAGAATATCTTAAGGTTTGAGGACTTTTATCTCTAAGAAGATATCCCATTTTGGAGTCAAAGGCATTACTATATGTAACCAAACATACATGTTCATTTGGTCTCAAATGATTTGGGATTCTATGCATATCCTTTTGAATTCTTATGTTGAAAATAGAAACCATCTCATTATGACCTTTAGTAATGGTGGTAAACTCATTCAACATGAATCTAGGATCAATCTTATTACCATACTTCTCTCTGAACACTCTTTTAAATTCCTCCCATGACCCAATACTTTCAACTAGAAAGGCTCTATACCAATCCCTAACATCTTTGATGAGTGATTGCATAAAACTCTTCATCATCACATCCTTACTCTCAACCTCAAAGTCATCCATCATATTGTTAAATGACCTTAGGTGATCTTCCCTACTTATGGTGTTATTACCAGAGAATCTGACTAGCACATTTATTATGTTGTCTAGCAGAGGAAAGGGAATTGGATAGGGTACAAATCCTTACTACAAATGCAGAGATGCAAAGAATTTTTTTCTCCAGAAAGTTGTTAATTCAAGATCCCTGGCCTTCTAGTTCTCAAAATTCATTGCATTCTACACCAAAAGCCACCCAAACTACTGGTATGCATATTCCTTCCACTTCTATTCAATCAATTCCTCTTTCCCAACCACAAAGCACTCAATCTAGTGGGAGTATTCCTAGTGTAAGTGGAAATCAAAATATGTGAGGGAAGAATACATAGTCTAGAAATTAGAATACTGGTGGGAAAGGTGGTCTTGGATCTCATACTGGTCAAGGAGATCAATTCATTCACTAGGAGGCCTATGAAGTTAGATGGATATAGGTAGTTGTGCTCTCCCATATTTTGATTTCCACTTACACTAGGAATACTCCCACCAGATTGAGTGCTTTGTGGTTGGGAAAGAGGAATTGATTGACTAGAACTGGAAGGAATATGCATACCAGTAGTTTGGGTTGTTTGTGGTGTAGAATTTAGTGGATTCTGGGAACTAGAAGGTCAAGGATCTGGAATTGACAACTTTATGAAAAGCAATTTTTCTTTGCATCTTTGCATTTGTAGTAAGGATTTGTACCCTATCCAATTCTCTTTGCAACTGCCATTTTCTAACCATAGTTTGAGAGCTTGTGGTTAGGAACTATTGTTGTAGGGATAGTACTAGATGAGACACTTATAGTTGTGATTGTTCCTTTAGGCTAACCTACAAGAATTTTTATTGGATCTACATGTTGAGATTTTTTGGTGGTAGTAGAAGGATCTACAACTATAGTTGTTACAATAGAACTAGTATATGTACTTGCAATAGTTATCCCAACAAGAAAATTCATAGTAAGTTTCTCATGATTAGGAGTAAGGACAAGTTGGTAAGTTGTAGTGGGAGTGGGTTCTTCATCAACCATCAATTTCATTATTTCTACCCTTCTCAATCGATCTCTCTCATACATAGAAACCTTTAGTTTCTCCCCCTTCTCTCTTAACTTTTCAAGCCTTAAGGCTTCTTGCTAAAGTGTCTTCATATCTTGAATTAACTCCTCCTCATCTTCCAGAGTGACTACTGAATCTGTATTATTAGGATTATAATTTGTTAGGTTTAACACCTCCCTTTGTGAAGAAGGGTTGGGGGATTTATTAAGATAATTTTTGTAAGGAAACTCAGGTGCGGAAACAGCTTCCTACACTAATCTCTTAAGGAAAGTATGGTGCAAATTCGTTTTAAACCCTTACAATTTCAGATTCGTTAATCTACTTAACAAAGATATTGCAGCAATATACCATACAGGAGAAAATGAAGAATGACACAATGATTTACCCGGGAAAACCTTTCGGTAAAAAACCCCAGCACTCCAAAACCTGCACAATGTATTATCTTCAACACAACGGTTACAACACACTTGCAATGCAAGTTCTTTCAGGAGATTTCCAACACTTGAAGACAAAATGCGGCAGCATCAAAACGTTCCAACAATACACTCACATCACACATCTTTGCAACCCTAAAAAACGCTTATATCATGCGCTTCCCTTTTTAGGGCAACTTCCGAAGATAATTGTATTAGGTTTTACCATTCTCCGAGAAAATAGGAACCCGAACCCCACTATCATGGAAGAGTGTATAGTACTCAACTTTATCATTTGCCACATGTCTTCACCCGTCATTGAATCTTCCAGACATAGCTCTTATGTGTCATAGGAATCCGTCATAACCATTTCAGCCATGATCTCCTTACACACAATTCAAGATGCCAACACATCAAGTGGAGTGACACATCAACATGCCAACTAGACATGTACACTCACACTTAATTACATTATTTATAGAAATACATTTTTACAAAACAAATATCAAGAATAGGAATTATCGAGAGTTTGAGACGCATATTCCTAACAATTTCCAATGGGATTTAGAAATCTAGGGATCATAAGTGTTAAGTTGTTTGAGTATTTCTTACGTGAGCTACCAAGGTGGCATCAGTCTCTTTCCTAGACCTTCATTCTTCCATTGATGTTGAACTGGGAGGTTTGGACTACTGCTTACCTCTACACTAAAGTAGTAGCCTCTTTTGTAACAAGATTTCTTTATTTTTTAGAGTGCCATATTTGCAATAAATATTAATTAAATTAGCAAATTCCTATAGATCAAGGAGGATTGATAGACACTTGTTTCCCACATTCTTTTGTTCCTTGATGGCTTAGTATTGCATGATAACTCTCAGCCAACTTCTATTCTAGATGCTTCTTGAGATTACTTATGGTTCCTCCTAAACTGATGCATCTTATAACTTCTCTCTCTCTCTCTCTCTCTCTTAAAATAAATAATGCATGGGCACAAGAGACTCAGATTCACCACCCACTCAATGGGGAATTGAATATATATGATAACTCTTAGAGAGACTTTGTAAATACTGAGAGAATAGAACACAACCTAGTAGAAAATGAAAAGGAGAGCCATATTTTTTAAATTATTCTTAACACAATAAAGAACAATGAATTTAGTGACTCTAAAAATATATGGTCTTAAGCTAGAGACTTTGAACAAGTTATGTCCCTAGCAAAGTTGCCAATCTATTGGCATTTTTTAATACCCAATTTGATCTCACATATAACCTAATAGTACCTTCAAATTTTACAAATTTTAAGCGTCTATGTCCTTTCAGTTTGATGGTAGAGGCTAGGTCTACAACCTACTCAATGTACCTTGGAGCCCATCTTCGTTGATTAAAATTTTGTAACTCAGAGGTCATCTTGCAAATACACTTGGTAGAATAGTTTTTGGTACATATGGTTATATGCATGTTCAGTTTCAGGCCCCGAAGATGAGTTTTGATATGTTATTTAATCATCTGATACATTATTTTAATGTATTTTTGTTGTGGTGAAAACGTCCGGAGGGCCAATTTATAGCGGTACTAAATTTTTTATGGTTGGGTGAAATATGATATAAAACCCATGTTTTAAATAATTTATTATGGTTGCACGAAAAATATCATGGCTCCAGGTGTCTCCGTTTGCACACAATGAATTTTCCTTGTTTGAGTAGTAGGCAAAATTAAAATTTCACTCTTTTCCTAATGTTTGAATTGAAAATGTTTAAAATATTTTAAACATTTTAAATACTTTTAAAAGGAAAAGTGCACTTGAATTAGGGCAAGTTTAATATTTTGCACATATTATAAATTTTTAAACTTTATTACGGAAGCTCCAACAAGGGAGCGGGGAAGAGTGTCGGGAGATGTTTAAAGCTTTAAAATGCATTATTAAGACTTTGGTTGCATTGCAAGTATTGTATTGAGCCTTTGTATGTTGTTCACCAGCCTGCAACTGCAAGTGCTACCATGAGAGTTTATGTGTGGGGAAGTGGGCAAGCAAGGAAATGGTTCTTCTTAGGCATGTTTTTCATTTTCTCATCATGTACACATGTAATTTGGGGGATTTTGGAGTTGTTTAAGAGTTGGAATTTTTTTTTTTCAACTTGCAAAAATTATTTCAAGCTTCTCCAGCACCCCAGTAGTAGGTTTTAACAAAAAATTGTCAAATTGCAATATTTTTCATAATATTTGAAGCATTTTTAAATGCTCATTAGCAAGAGAAACAATCAAATGAATGTCCTTACATCATTGAAAATGGCTTGAAATTCTTCCCAAATCCACATAAATTAAAGACCAAACACGTTTTTTGCATTTGGGGCAAATTTTCAGAGTGTTTTTTGGTTCAATATGATTGTTTCTTTGTCCAGAAGCTTGCCCAATCTATTCCTTATGCCTTGGGAACTTTTTTGCAACAATTTGAGCTTCTGTAGAGTGCCACTAAACAAAGAAATGGTCAAAATGCAATATCATATTAAGTAGAGGAAATTATGATTTTTTGAGAAGTTTGCTCAGTTAAAATGCTTGGTAAAAGAAAAATTTAATTGCCAATAAGTAGGTTCTTACCCAAGAGTGATATCTTTCACTTGCAAAGTGAAAATAGAGTTGTAAATGACTTTTTACAAATAGGGTAAAAAATTTGCATGAGAATTGCAAATGAAGGCAAATTGAAGAGGGAAAATGAGGAATGAGCAGCATCTCCTAAATGCCAAGTGGTTGCAAATCAAGGGAGTTGAGAGACGCCATGTGTCAATGGTGGATTATTTTTAGGGTTTTTATATCCTCTTCTCCTTTCTCTTAAGTGAGAAGTTGTTCATTATAAGAGGGCTCTAATTTTTGGGAAGGCTCTTAGCTTTATGTTTTGACCATGAAAGAGGCTATGTATCGTAATTGTTGAATACTAAGGGTAAAGGTCCATATGTTGTAAGTCAATATATTGCAATACTCTTGTAACTTGATTGCAAATACATGAATATACATAGTTATGTAATTGTCTCCATGTGTGGAATATAATATCTTTTTAATTAAAATAACAGAGTTATTGAAGTTTTTCAAACCTATTTTTTGTTTGAATTATATGTTTTTTTTCTTTACATTCAAAGAGTGGTGTAAATGCTTTCAGATAGGTAATGGAGATATTATATTTTTCAGATGGATTACTAAATATGATTTCATGACAACCTTAAGAAGACCTTTCTATCATAATGTGGTAGAATTTTGTAGGTCATTTAGATTATGTTATAGTAATATGGTATTATGTGCATAATGTGTGACTCTGTAGCCCAAGGTAGGCAATGGTCTTGCATAGTTGTCTTTTCCCATCCTTAGAAAATATCTTCAAATGCATTCAACCTTTTAATGCTTTAGTTTTATGGTTATTTTGTGTCTCAACTTCATGCCTTTTAATGAAATTTTAAAAAGAGGTGTACCATTATTTGAGGTAGCCATACACACTCTTGTATTGTATGAAGTTTATCTACTTTACACTGTGTTGCACCATAGGTTGAATATATGCATCTAGTGTCACATAGGATCACCCTCCTAGGTTTAGTAGATCCTGAAGTGTAGGGAAGAAAAAAGTAATATCCATCCCCCATTAATTGGCCACTAATATTGAAGTTCTTGAACATAAGGGTTGGCTATCCTTTAGAGTATTTTCAAGCTTCTACTGGAAAAACCACCAATAAATTGGCAACTCCACTAGGGAGATTAGAGGAGTTTCCATTTGGAAAGAGTCAAGAATTTGATGATTCTAAACATTTGGTTCAGATATTGAATTTTTAGACCTGGAAGAGGTTTTGTTGCAGCAGATATAAAATAATTTGTGTGTGACTCTGCTATTGGGGGAGACCCAGAATAAAATTCATCTTTAAAAGAGCTTCATATTGTTTGAAGTTTAGTCCTATGTGAAGAGAGGTGGTGACTATGTTAAAACAACCTAATGAAGATGTGAAGAATGCTTCAGAGCTATAAAGATTTCTAATCAAGAAGGAAGATTTGTAGCAGTTGCAACATATCCAAGTATTTTTCATATTTTGTTTTTCAAGAAGGATAATCTTGCGTATGAAAACTATATTTGAAATTTTTGAAAAATTTGGTTCCCTATTGAGTGAAACTAAGCACTAAGAAAGGGAAATAATGGTGATAATTCTACATACTTATGAAGTATAATTTGTAGCTTGTGTATTATGTTGAAGAAGTATGGATGTTTTTAAATATTCCCACTAAAGAGATCTTAGGTGTAGATGCTTTTGAGTTATATGCATTGTAATATTTTAAGTTCATGATGAAAGCAAGAAATAGGGCAATGAATTATCAACTGATTTGTAATTAAAGATTTTACAAAATACTTGTACTTAATCTTGTAGTGTAGTAAAATGCATACTCTTTCATTTTCACACTTGTTTGGGCCCACCTTTCTTTATTTATGTTTATTTTTGTCTTAATTGGTCCTATTTTGCATCCACAAGCCTTTAAACTATATCTTTTTTTGGAGCATCTTGACAAACATCAATGGATAGATGATAATTTAATGATTCTAGCTAAGTTTCCTTGATTTTTGGGTCGGGACTAAGATGCCACCTAGGACGTCTTTGTCCCCCTAAGATCTTCGGATGCCCTTTTCAATGGAACCTTAAATGTGCCCCTTTTTGGAGTCTATGCCCCAATTTTTTAGGACTTGGGACTAAGATGCCACCTAGCACATCTTAGTCCCCCTTATGCTCTTTTAGAGATTTAATTTCAAGTTATGGTAGGATTTGGCCTCCTTTAATTAATGGATTCATCTGTTGGCTTATTGAGGTATAATTTCGAGATATTAAGCATGAATAAGTATAAATACAAGTTTCATTCATTCATTTTCATCCTAAGCATTCAAGTATTCATTCCTAAGGAAATTTTATGAGATCGAGATAAATTCATCAAGCATTTAGAGCCATCATCAAGATTCAAGCATCATTTCAAGGATATTGTGGCATCATGTGTGTTTTTGAGCTAACATTTGTGATGTAGGGTTTTGTTTCAAGCAAGCAATTCAAGTCCATAGCTATCAAGCATTCCTTGGATTCAAGATCTACATTCAAGCTAGCCATTTCACACAAGTTTGTACACTTCATAGTAAGGGTTTGGTGAGTTGTAACATTGCATGTTGTTCATTCATCATTTCCATCCATTGCATTCTATTTCAAAGTTTAATTACCAACAAGGGGTTTGACCAAGGAAAACCCTCATTTACTAACAATCAACAAGTTTTTCTTCTCTTTTGTGTTTCTGTTTGCAGATTTAGGTTAAAGAATTGGAGACCATTTGAAGTGAAAAGTTGCAAAATTGCATCACAAAGTTGTCATCTTCATGAAAACTCACCTGCAGGCTAGATTCAGAAGATTCAAAACCTGATATCTGAGAATAAGAAAGTGTAGACATTGGACCTCAAGACCACATTTAGAGATTTCAAAAATTTAGAATGGGACTAAGTCACCACCTAGGGCATCTTGGACCTCCTAAGGTCATTTTTTAGAAATTCTTTTAGATCTGGTTCCAGCATCCAAATACTCTGCATTTTCCCTAAAAAACAACAGCGAGACTAAGTAAACAATAAGGGCATCTTAGTCCTCCATAACACTTTTTGATAAATTTTTCACATTTTTGAACTTCCAGGTACACATATCCTAACTTTTTGTTGCATAATGTCATGCCCATAATTTTATGCTACAAAACCCAACTATTTTTTTTCTTTAATAAACCTTAAACAAGTAAATTATATTGACCAACCAATCATGAACATGGTTGCATATTTTACACATCAAGAGGTGTATCTCATGCAATGTCACCTTGACACATCACCCAATAGTGGGGAGTGGGGTTACAACATAAGTGGGTATGCATAGACCACCCTGCACACCCTCGAATGACGAAGGAGAGGATCCTAGTTTCAAGATTATCATGGAGTGGTGATGTTAAATTAATAGAGATTGTTGGCACCAATGATAAAGATACTAGCACTAGAACATCTCAACCTAAAGTTTGCTAGACCGAGTCACAGGTTAAGTATTAAAACCACATGTTACAGTTGTTCATATTAATCCTCGATGAAATTTTAAGATCAATTGATGGTACTGTTATTGCTTAATGCACATCCATTCTTATTTAAGACAACAAGATAAGGTTAACCTTCATATCATCATCGATATTATTATTACCATCACCATATAAATATACTTTTTTTTAAACATCATGGTAAAAGGCCACAATTCCAATTACCAAGTTAAATTGCATACAAAATCCTTTACACTCTCTAATACCTCCTCGACCCTTATAAACTAATAACCCTCTTACTATTAATATCAAGATTTTCGAAGTAATATTAATGATGATAATATTTATTCCTCATAGTATTTACAATGGTAGTATCCAATAACATTTACATTTACTACTTACCTAATTTCTAGTTGCTAATTATATATATATATATATATATTCCATAATAATACTACTATGGTTTTAATTATTATTCATTTAACTATTTTCATATCATATATAATATTCATTTTGTTTAATTATTATTAATTTAACTATATATGCATAATCACTCTAAAAAGGTAATTTTTTTTATAAAAATTATAAGATTAGGAGTTAACATATGCAAATAAATTTATATATTAACTCTTTTGCATATAATATTAATTTCATTTAAAGGGAGGGGAGAGGACCTCGAATAAAGAAAAGCTTGTATATTTTCCTTTTTGTTGGTTTTCTCGGTGGAAGATGTAGAAGTCCGGTTCCACCATCTGTGCGCCAATAACATATATTTATTTATTTCTTTTAAAGTATGGTGCTACATTAAGAAAATAGATACTGTATGATATAAATTTTATGCTTCAACACATACATACACGGAATGGAATCATTCAATGCTCCCAAAGAAGAAAACAAAGATCATCATTCTTGAAGCTTATTAAAATTTAATATATAGCACATTGTACTGAATTACACTAGTTTCACATGGCCCTCTTTTCACAGATTATTACATTTCTTCTCTTACTGCACAACTTGTGTATTTCAAACTACAACACTTAGTACCCATTTTGCATAGACTATGAAGTTCCAGCCTTAAACTCTCATATTTTAACCAGATTTACATTACAAATAACTAGTATGGAGGTATTCAATGGAGATTTAGTGTGTGTTCATCCATTTTAAATCTAAATCAGATTGATATGATTTTGTAAAGGGAAAATAAATGACATTAATGGAAAAATTTCTTTTCCACTCTCTTACATGTACTTAAAAACACCAACTTTCAATATTACAAACATATTTAAGGAAATAAAATGAAGGACACATAGTAGATTAAGGCTTGCTCTCCACCCTACTGTAATGGCATCATGGAGCCTCATGGGCTCTATCCATACCCCCGAGCATGGAATTATTATTTCTCCAAGATGATGAATGGAGCCTCTTCAAAAAAAAAAAAATTTAAATGGGTAAAATAACATAGCATACATTTCATGCATCTTGGTTTTCTACTTTCTATGTTCTACCATAATCCATACAATATGTCCCATTTTTACAACAAGTAACAAAAGGGAATGAAATTAGGAAGGAAACTTATCTCTTATCTTTAGGTGGGGAAACTAAACTCCTTATCCTTCTTTCCTCTCCAATCCACCTTGATCAGCATCTCTACTATAGTTCTCCAAGAGGAGCAGTGGGTAACTCCCCACTCATTCTTCCCTTTCAAAATATATAGGAGTTTCAACTTGTAACTCTTGGATGGGGATATGTGGAGTGCACTTTTCCTTCATAAATGAGGATTTTTTCCTTATCAAATAAAATACATGCACTTGGACAACCCCTCCATATTTACACCCCATCCTCTCCTCAAAATTCGTCATTCATCATTATGATGACTTTTTAGGGGTCAAATCATGTCCTTGGAGCACTATTGTATGCCTAATTGACCCCTACCACTATGGTATAGACCCTAGGGGGTTTATTTTTGCAACCCAACCAAATAAATTGACCAACAACCCTCTTTAAAAACCCACATAAGGATCCATCCGATTTTCAAACTTGGATAAGGGTTCCTAAACCCTAACCCCCACTTACACCTCACATGACACAATTAAACACCCTCATAAAACAAATTATTAAATTAGCCCTTTAATATCCACCCTCAGACCCTAGTCTACCAACACATTAACTCTATTTTCTTCTAAGCCCAAAAAGAAATCAAATACATAACCACAAGGGAATGTCTTTCCATTTTCTCTCATTGGTTTTCCCTTCTCATACTGGTACCCTCACTTTCTTGCACATTACCAATGCAATCATTAAGAACAATCGTACACCCCATTTGTTTGCTAGTTAAATATCCCAAGATTTGACCTTACAAAAATTACATTTAGCATTCCAATTATATTCCCTAATTTGCATGCATGCCTAACACACTCATGGCAATGGCAATGAAACAAAATATCAAAATGAAATACCAGAATATTACCACATGACCACACTATTTATCGCCCACATCACATCTCACCATATATTCAAGGAAACATATAAGAAACTAGGGTTGTATCAATCACACATGAAATGGGGTCTTACACATAATTTCATTATTTGCAGCATTAATTTAGCTTTCATTACTAGGTTTTGTGAGTTGAATGCTTATTGGTCTTTTCCAAGCTTTATCTTGGTGGTGAACCTTTTAAAGCCTAAAAGAACCCTTCCTAGGTCTTCCTTGTTGACAATTGACTCACCTTTGAGGTTAATAGTCAATCCAATTACGATTCCTAGGAAATTATTGAATTACATAAGGAGAATAAGTGACACAAACCTATTTTCCCCATGGTTTAAATCCTAATTACAGATTTATTTTGATCGTAAATAAAATTGTGTGGTTATTTTTATTTAACCATTGAAATACATAATTGAGTTCACTTAACTCTTTGCACAAATTAATGTAACAATAATTGATTACTTAAATGTCATAATTAAAATTCAAAGAAGGAATTAAAGTTGAAAATAATAAGAGAGAATAGAGAGACGATAAGGAATTTGATAGCGAAGTTCACCAATATGTTCAGGCTATGTCTTCGGCTCTACTTCTCAATGTAGGATTGATTTATTAATGACACCAAGCTTTAATTTCCTTTGTACATCATCCAAATTTCGGACCTGCATTACAAATTCTCTCACAGTCTCTCTCAACACCCTAAGACTCCTCTATATTCTTCTTCACTTGCATTCATGGGGTAGGCTTCAAATGCCTTAAACTCCCAATTACACTTAAAGAAATACAAAATATAAAGTATTTGTGATTACATCAATCTCCAATATTACTTCTCCTAAATTCCTCCCAAAAATAGTTCATTGCCCCTTCAAAAGAAATAATACCCCCTTGTATACATTTTCAAATACTATTTGGGGGTTAACAAAATTATTCCCCAAATCACCTATATTAAGCCCTTAAAACCCATAAAATCTTTTAAAAATCCTTTTTAAAAGTTTTGGGCTTAATATTTTATGGCCCTCATATAATCAAGCCCCTTTAAAATCCTTATGCATTTTATTTTTAAAGGTTTCATGTGATTTAATCATTTATATAGGCTTCGGCCCCCTTATATCATTACCAAAATCCTTTAAAATTGGTTTGTTCACTTTAAATAGTAACTCTTCCATTTATAATCTCATCAATCATGCATGGTCTAGTGGTGGAGTGCACTTTATTGTGTCTGGGAGGTTGAGGGTTCAAACCAGCCGACCCCCTTTTATGGGATTTTCCATCATTTATATAATAAATAGCATTTAGCTTTGTGTATATAGCAAGGTAGTTGTGTGGTGTAGTGGTAGCGCATGAGAGTACGGATAGAAAGGTTGGCACTTTGAATCCCCCAACCAACTTTTAGACCAATATTGACATGGAAATAGAGGTTTACAGCATGCCATGTGGCACTCATTCATTGGACCATGTGGTTCATTCTTATTTGCAAATATTTGGACACATGTCAGTACTTGATTGGTCCATGTTGTCAAGCTATGCCACATCACCCTGTGCCATGTCATCTACCCTACCATGTCATTTTCCACATGTCACTATTTTAACCTACCATGTGTCAAGATTTTGGTGATGCCACATCAGCATGGTGATGTCATCATTTGTACCTAGTATAGTCAACCCATTTTTCTTCATAACTTTGACCGACCATAACTTTCGCGTATGGACTCTAATCGACGTGATTCAATTGGCATCAAAATTGTCTCAACAAGCTCGTCGACTTGGTTCTATTTCACACTAATTTGGAGATGATCATTTTTTTGGCCTTGATTCAACATTTGGAATCTTTGCCCCCGTCAAACTTTGACCAAGCATAACTTTCACATATGGTATCCTTTTGACACGATTCAAGTTGTTTCAAGATCATATCAGAAAGCTCTATCCAATGATGTTGGTTTTATTAGATTTTGAGACTAAAATTTCAGGTCTTCTAGATCCTCTTGGATCATCAACTATAAAGTTGATATTTGAAGTTTGTGAAAGGTGTATGAAAATATACCATCCACTTGTATATCCCTGTGGGGTGTCGAATGTGAACATGCAAAGTGTGCACCCCCTATCATGTCATCAAAGAAATTTCTTTATTGAAAGATATAGACCATTAAATTTTAATAGTATTCAAGGTTTCCCAAAACTTGTTCCTAATGAAGTCAAGGAACACTTGCTAAAGTTTAGAGGGAAAATTTCAAAATCAACATCTTAGCATCTACAAGAATTTTTTGATTTGATGGGAGATTAGGAGATAAGCCACAAAGATGTTGTCATGAATTTCTTTGTTCAATATTTGAAGGAAGATGCCAAAGATTGGTTTTCATATTTTCCAGTGTGTTCTATCTCTTCGTGGAATGAATTTATGGCTACATTCATAAAACAATTTTGTGAGAGGATTGATCCAAGTTCAATGAGACAAAGAATTATGAACATATAGAAAGAAGAAGATGAGTTAGTCCCAACTTTTAATCTCAATTTGCAAAGGCAATAAAGGATATTCCAAAAAATATAATACCAAATGATGCATTGTTCTTTTTGTACCTTTGTGCATTTGATGAAGAAATGAACTAATTGTTAAGAGATAAAGATCCTACAACACTTCATCATGCATATCAAATTGTCATGGATATTGAAAACAACTAAAAATATTCAATGATGAAGGGATACATGGCTGCAAGTGTTGGTTGTCTTAGCACACCTCATGCAAATGTAATTCATGGATTAGACAGTAGAAACGATTTTCAAGATGATAATGCTTCTTTTGTTCTAATTCATGCATCATCACAACATGAAAATCATAGTGAACTCCAAGTTGAACATCAAAAAAAATTGAGCAATGTTGATTAGATGTATTTTGTTCAAGAATTATTTGACATGAAGAGGCACAAGGGAGAATCACTATATGATTTTTTTGCAAAACTTTTGGATGCCTTGTTGGAAGTCCCCAACTTGAGAACTCAGTGTGCATTGATTTGTTTTGTGAAACCTATGATTCAAGGCTAAGTACCTTGCCAAAATAATTTGAAACCTCATGGTTTCGATCAAGTACTTATTTGGATAAAGATTGTGGAAGGAGCCCAATGTTATTATGCATAAAATATGATGTCTCAAAATGTTGATAGCAACTTTTCTATTGAGAAAAAATAGAACATGATGCACATACCTGAAAATATTATATCAGAAAATGAAGATCCATGTTGTTTGAATGAGGATAATGATTGTAATCAGCTAACAAGCAACATATATGCAGATCAATATAACAGTAATGAAGATAAAGATACATGGTATGATGACCAAATAGATATGCATTAAATTTCTCCTTGTAATATTTTGGATAATGAAGAAGTAAAAGAGACGCAAGATGTCATTCTATGTCATATTTTGATCAGTGAAAACAATGCAAGTGTTGCTGATTTCTCATTACAAATCAATGATCAAGATATTGAAAATGAAAATTTAAGAATTCATTCTGAAAATTCTGAGCATAGTTTATGCATTGATGGATTTTCTTGTGATGAGGATCATAATGACAGCGAACGTGATTTTTTTTTTCAGGATTATGAATGCTCCTATGAGGATGATCTAGAGGTGTTTCCTTTATATAAAGGATGCAATGATATGAATGTTGATAAAGTCACTTGTTCTCAAGTGAATGAACAAATTTCATTTGATGAATACTTAGAATTTAGTTTAGGTTTTCTATCAATGGAGCATACTAACTCTATGATGATAATGACTTTGAAGATAGAAAACTTGTGTGTTCAATGTCTTGATCCTAAGAACAGTGTCAAATGTGATGAATATGTCGATAAGGTTAAGTATGACACCTATGAAGATGATTATGTCCTTCCTACTCATGATTGTTTATATGAAGCAGCGATGGAAATGTTAGTTATACATGAAGAGGATAATGATGTGCACATTGATGGAAGAATGGGTTCATTATTGAATGATCAAGTTATGCATTATGACAAACACATGGACCTTGGATCAACATTATTACCTACTGATAATGTGAAACAACTTGATGAATTTTCAGATTATGTTGATATTGCAAAACTTTCTAATCTATGTGTAGAGTAGCCAAATGGTGCAAGTAATAGTTGGTTTAATGTCAGACAATGTGAAATTGAATATGGTTGTCTCTTTGTTGATGTTTCTTATCTACATAATATGAAAATGGACATATTTGTTTTGAATGAGGGGTGAAATAGTGTAAACTTTGATGAAGACACATGCTCATTTTTTGGTAAACAAGAACCATGCTACAATGGATCTATTGAATCCAAGTCAAATTATTTCCTATCAACTGACAATTACGGTACTGAATATGTTACAAAGAAGTATGAAATTTTTTCCTAGAGATTTGGTCTTGAAATTTTTGAGCCTCTATTTGAAACATTTCACATGGAATTGTATGATAGTTTGAAGAAAAATTTTGACATTAGCTATGAACCTAAGATGGAAAGCATTGTTTATGCATTGGAGGTTGATTTTTTTTTCGAATACCTTGATTTGAATGAGGGAAAAGATAACATGAATTTTGATAAATCTTATTTCCAAAGCAGTGGAGAATGTGACAATATAACTAACTTGCAATGCTCAAGTGAGCGTGAGAATCAGTTTGAGAATATGCCTATGTATAAACATTTTTTGTTCATCACACAAAATGGATGCTTGTCTGGAATGGGACAAAAATTAGAAGATGACTCCAAGGTTTTATTTGATTCTTTTATTCAATTTGATTTCTCAAACTTTGAGCTTCAATTTTACTTCAACAAATTAGGGCATATACTTCTTGATGGGACTATTGATTAATTTATTTATGATAGTTTCA
Organism: Sequoiadendron giganteum; assembly: GCA_007115665.2. Classification (NCBI taxonomy): domain Eukaryota; kingdom Viridiplantae; phylum Streptophyta; class Pinopsida; order Cupressales; family Cupressaceae; genus Sequoiadendron; species Sequoiadendron giganteum. Next base: position 845,211,392 of record CM021100.1, on the reverse strand, counting down.
TATTTGATATGCAAACTGAATATGATGGAAAAGTTTATGATGCCAAGTGCCAAATGGACTATGAAAATTTTCAATTTTTAGTTCAGTTGGATGAGCATTCAATGGAACATGACAATGAGATGGATAAGGTAAAATGCCACAATGATTATGAATTTTAGTTAATGTCTAACTGCAAATTTCAGATTGGCAGAATTAATGGTGGCATTAGAAAGCACGATGATGTGGATAAGCATGCTAGTGGTGATGTTGGTTTGTGGGAAGTTGATGGCAGTGTTCTCAAACTTGGCCTAGTTCAAACATCGGAGAATAGAGTGTTTGATAGAGGTAAATATTGGTACTTTTTTTTTGGGGGCCTGGGGACACCAAATGAAATTTGAAGAATGTTTTTCGATGCAACATAAAAGAGAAGTTATAGAGTACCCAATGGATTTTCATGTAAAACCCCTTGGTGAACATATTCATTTAACATATAGTAACATTCCTGCTCAGTTTCAGGCCCCCAAAATGAGTTTTGATGGGTCATTTAATTATCTTCTGACTGTAACCGAGTCAAAATGGGTGTTCCACAAAGTTTTTAAATTTGCATTTCCAAGGGAAACCCATTTCTCATTTTGGTCCAAAACATCTCCAATTCCATTTTCATCAAAAATGGAGGTCATCTGATGCATTATTTTAATGCATTACATTTGTGACAAAGGCATTCGATAGACCAGTTTACAAAGGAGGTCTTAGAAATCTTTTGGTAATACAAGTTTTGAGGAAACTGGTTTTCCCTGATAATTGATTAGGAGCGCTCGCAAAAAATCATGGCTCCAAGTGGTCCCATTTGTGAGCAACAATTTTTCACCATTTTGCCAACAGGAAAAATTGTTCTCCCTCTTTGCGACTTCTAAATTTTGCAAGATTTAGAGCATTTTTTATGTTTTAAATGTTAGGGGGGGACTTCAAAAGAATTTTAAAGGTTCAATAATGAAATATATGTTGAAAATATTTCTCACCAATCCTTTTCCCACCAGCCCATGAGTGAAAAGGGATGGGTTTTGAGAGGGGTGTGGGCTAGCAAGGAAGCCACTTTTTGGATTTTCTGAGGCTTCCCAAGGCTTGCTTATGGATTAAATAAGTGTCCTATCTCTATTTGAACAATTAGGGAAGGTTTTGGAGCATTCAAATTGAAGAAATTGCCTGATATGATGCTCTTAAATGCTCGAAAACTACTTTACACGCTCAACTGCAACAAAAAATGACTTGCACGGTTGTAAATCAATTTGCAATGATTTCCCACACCTTTGGAATGATTTAAATGTTATTTAAAACATTTTCAAAATATCAGTCACCATAAAAATGGCCCAGCATTTGATTTCATGATCTGCACAACTTTCATCACACAAAGAGCACTCAAATTTGGAGCTTGAAAGAAAATACACAGAGGCTCAGGGAAGCAGCGAGGAGAAGGTTTTCCCACCAGCCCATGGGTCTCCATAGCATCGTGACAAGAAAGAAGTGGGCAGGTGAGGAGTGGACAAGGTGGGCCCAAAATAAAAGAATTTAAACTTTTAAACTTTTGACTATTTCCCATGTTTTAATATTTAAAAAAATATTTCATTTAACTATTTGAAATCTAGTTTTTAAATGTGAATTAAAAAATATATAAAGCACAAGTAAGGTAATATTTTGCCCAATATAGTGATTTATTCACCATTTAAATGATGTGAAAAGTGAGTGGTCAATAGGAAAATGTTTTAATGAAATATTTCCATGATTGGGTGAAATAAGAGTTTAAAAATTTTTGGCTAGGAAATAAAGTAAAATTTTAAAATGCTAGGAAATAAAGTAAAATTTTAAAATGCTAGGAAAAATAAATAAGAGTAAAGAGCTTTCAATAGAAAAACAATTTTTATTTACTAGCTAAAGATAATTATAAAGTGCAGCCAAATAAAGAGGATACAAGAGTTTTCATGGGCAAAATAAAGAGAAGGTTAAAAGGCTTTCACGGAGGAACAAAAACATTTTCAGCTCAAGAAGATAATTTTCATTACAGGTTAAAATGTGGCAAAGGTGATATTTTCAGCAGCAAGGCACAGATGAAAGAAAATCATCATGAAGGGAATATGTTTCTGTTAGAAGGGAAGAAAATTCAAGATGCATAAATCTGGGAGAAAATTGAAACTTCTTTTGGAAGCAAAGGAAGTTATAGATCAACGGGAGTTGAGGATGCTAGGTGTCAACTGAAGATATAGTTTTAGTGTTTCTCCTTCTTCTATATCTTTTCTTCTTCTCTCATTTCTAAAAGGTTCTGAACTTTTAGTTTAGGGGAAGGAAATAGAGAATGCTTAGCTGGGAATTTGGGTTTTATCTACAATAAATGAATGTACAAACTTTTATACAATGTTAATTAGTTTGAGAAAATCAACGAAAATATTGTAGAAGTTATCTCCATTTTGTATTCTCAGATAGCATATGCATTAAATATATCAATGATATGTTGATTTTTCATTGCAATCTTTTTGTAGTTGTGTGATTTGTGTATGGGTTTCTTCAAGTAAAGAATTAAATTATGTATGCAAATTAGTAGGTTTGAGGGAATGAAATGGATATTTAAGTATGATTATGAAGTAATATGAGAGGTTCCAATTAATATAAAGCATTAATTGTTAAAGGACCACTAATTTGAAGTAAGTAGTTGTTTAAATTTGCATTCATGAGCTTATATTTGACTCCATGCATTAGGATTAGGCACTGATTTGTGATTTACCCAAATCATTTTTAGAAACAATCTAAATCATATTAAATCTTTGTTACATTGGTCCTTTTGTTTTTATGTTTAAGTTATATCTACTCCATATATCTTCATGATATTTGAAAGAATATAGAGGCTGAATTTGAGAGAAGTTTACCTAGTAACCCTCTATGCATTTGAGATGAAGATGTCTAAATTATTTGTTCTCAGCAATGTTCAATGCAAGTGGGATTATGCTTGAACCTAGTAAAATTTACAATACCCAACACTCATATACCTGAGAACTATCCACTTTCATAGGTTTATTATTTGTTGTTTGGCATGATTTTATCATACATTCAGGCCTACAATTAGGATCACCCTCTTGAGTCCTATGGAGCTCAAAGTGTACAAGGATTTCATAAGTCTTGTTCATTGGCTTTTCTTGTCTTCAATCTCTTGAAAGTGCATATTAGTTGCCCTAAACACTTAATCCCCTAGTTTAGGAACTGTGTTTCTCCTTAGAATTGAAGGTTGCAAGAAAAATAACCAATAGATTAGAAACTCCACTAGGGAACATCAGAAGAGTATCCATTTGGAGAGAGTCATGAATATGTTGAATCTAAACATTTGGTTCAGAGAGTGAGAAGTTTTCAGACTTGGAAGTGAGTTTGTTGCAATAATTTTTAAATAATTTATGTGACTCTGCTATGGGAAAAGACCCAGAAAGAAATTCATTCTTGAAGGAACTTCATACTGCTTGAAGTTCAGTCCTTTGTGAAGAGAGATGGTGATTATGTCCAAAGAACCTGCTAAAGATGTGAAGAGAGTTCCAAATCTACAAAAATTTAGTCACGAAGAAAAGTTAGCACCTGCTACAAATTTTCTAGGTATTCTCATAAATTTAAACAAAGTATTATTATGTTTGAAAGCAGTTTATGAGAAGTCTTCAAGTTTGATAGAATGTTGATTCCATATTGAGTGAGTTAAGCACTAAGAAAGGGAATGATAGTTATATTTTTTTTCATACTTCTGAGCTATGATTTGAAGCTTCTATGTTGTAATGAAGAAGTATGCTTGTTCTTGAAATTTTCCCATTAAAAAGATCCTAGATGTTATTTTAATTATGCACTATAAAATTTTAAGATCAGGATAAAGGGCAGTGATCAACTGTAGAGTTTATTTTTGAGGTTTGTAAAGGGGTGTAAGAAAATGTATCACTCACTTATACATCCCCGTGGGGTGCATGATGAAAACATGAAGAGTGTGCAACCCCTATCATGTCATCAAAAGGGTTTATCTGTGGAAAGATACAGACCATTGAATTTTAATGGTATTCAAGGTTTCCCAAACCATGTTCCTAGTGAAGTTAGGGAACGTTTGCCAAATTTCAAAGGGAAAGGATCAAAATCAGCATCTCAACATCTACAAGAATTTTCTGATTTGATGGGAGATTATGAGATAAATCATGAAGATGTTTTCATGAAGTTCTTTGTTCAATCTTTGAAGAAAGATGCTAGAGATTGGTTTTCATATTTTCCAGTGTGTTATATCTCTTCCTGGAATGTGTTCATAGCAGATTTCATAGAAAACTTTGGAGAAAAATTAATCCACATTTAGTGAGACAAAAAAATTAATAACATCAAGAAAGAAGAAGACGAGTTAGTCCCAACCTTCAATCTCAGATTTTCAAGAACATTAAGTGACATTCCTGAAAGCATGAGACCAAATGATCGCATATGTCTGATTGTATATTTTGATGCATTTGATGAAGAAATGAGTTATTTTCTAAGAGATAAAGAGCCTGCAACATTACATCAGGAATATCAAAATGTCATGGATATTGAAAACAATCTAAAATATTCAATGATGAAAGGATACATGGCTGCAAGTGTTGGTTATTCTAGCACACCTCATACAAATGGAATTCGTGGACCAAACAATAGAAATGATTGTCAAGATCATGATGCTTCTGTTGTTCGGATTTGTCCATCACTACGACACACAGATCATAGTGAGCTCCAAGTTGAACATCAACAAAATTTGAGCAAATTTGATTAGATATCTTTTGTTCAAGAATTGTCGAACATGAAGAGGCACAAGGGAGAATCACCCTCTGATTTGTTCTCAATACTTTTGGATGCCTTGTTGGAAGTCCCCAAAAAAAATTAGACCTGAGGATTCAACATACATTGATTTATTTTATGAAATATTTGAGCTAGGATTGAGTACCTTACCAAAAGAATTGAAACCTCACAAATTTGATTAGGTACTTGATTGAATAAAGAGTGTGTAAGGAGCCAAGTGTGACTATGCACAAAATATGATGCCTCAAGATGTTGATGGCAGCTTTCCTATTGAGAAAAATCAGAAAACAATGCAGACAAGTGAAAAGAGTATATTAGAAAATGAAGATCCATGTTGTATGGATGAGGATAGTGACTGTGATCATCCCACAAGCAACATATATGAATATATGTATACTAGTGATGGATATAAAGATACACTTGCAAGTGTTGTTGATTTCTTATCACAAGTCAGTGGTCAAGATTTTGAAGATGAAAATTTAAATATTCACTCGAAAAATTTTGAGCATAGTTTATTTAGTGATGAGTTTCCTTGTGATAAAGATCATGATGATAGTGAACCTAATTATTCTTTTGAGGGTTATGAATGCTCCTATGAGGAGGAGCTAGAGGTTTTTTCTTCACATGAAGGATGTGGTGATGTAAATGATGATGAATTCACTTGTTCACAAGTAAATGAACAAGTTTCACATGATGAATACTTGGAGTGTAGCTCAGGTTTGTTATCACTAGAGAATACTGATTCAATGGATGATGATCACTTTGAAGATAAAAACTTGTGTGTTTAATATCTTGAACCTAAGCATAGTGTTAGAAATGATAAAGATCTTGATGATGCTAACTATGATGCTAATGAACATAATTATGTCATTGTTGCTCATAGTTTGTGTGAAGCGGATATGGAAATATATGTGATGCATGGAGAGGATGATGATGTACTCATGGATGAAAGAAGGGTTTCATTATTGAATGATCAAGTTATGCATTATGGTAAACACATGGATTTTGAATCAGCATTATTACCAGTTGATAATATTGAAAATCTTGCTGATTTATCTAACAATAAAATTTTAAAATGTGTTGATACTATAGAAATATTTGGTCCATGTGTATTGTAGCTAGACGATGCAAACAGTGGTGGATCTCATGTTAGTGAATGTGAAATTGAGTTCTTTGTTGATGTTCCTTATCTTCACAGTATGATTATGGACATGTTTTCATCCAATGAGGAAAGCATTTATGTGAAGGAAAACAAAGATACTTGTGCAAGGGCTAATGAACAAATTTTAGATAACAGTGAGTCTTTGACACATAGGTCAATATGCCTATCAATTGATAGTGCACATGAAAGTGTTTTTGTTGATCATGTTAATCTTGAAAGTGATGGCATTCAAAGTGATTCAGATGAAGGTATTGTGGGTTTTGGTAAATATGATTTTCATAACCTTGAAGCATGTGATGATGTGATTGAGTTGTGTTGTTGGAATGATAATAAACTGACCTATGGTGCAATTCAGTTAAAGGAGTTTCAAATGTGTGAGCATTATTTTCTCAATGCACAAGAGGATTGCATATTTTGTGTATTACATGACATATTTATTGAGCCTAATCACTATGAGAGTTTCAGATTTGATGTGCAGATGAATGATGAGTAAAAATCTCATAGTGACCCTTTTAGAGCACATTGTGAATTTTTCTACTTTTTAGTCCAATTTGACAAGAAAGTGATTGTGTATGAGAATGATCTTGTTAATGAAGGATATCACACCAATTGTAAGTTTGGTCTACTTGATAAGTGTGATATACTCTTTTTAGATATTGATGGATTTTAGTTGGTTCTTGATTGCCAATGCCAGATTGACAGAGTTAATGGAGGCATTGGAAACCATAATGATGTGGTTAAGCATGCTAGGGGTGGTATTTGTTTTTAGATAGACAATGGCAATATTTTGAGACTTGAATTAATATAGAAAATAGAGAACATTTTTTATAGATGCAAACCTGGGTTCTTCTTTTCATTTGGTAACCTAAGGCCATCAATTGTGGTTTGAGAATTTGGATAAGACTTTGTCACCCAATGTTCTGGTACTTGGTTTGCTCTCCCAGAGATTTGGAATCTCACCATTCCCACAAATGGCATGCATCCCTAGTTGGATCCATTGATGGAACCTTCAAAATTTTCAAATTTTGAGTGCCTATGTTGAAAAATGTTGATTTATACACTCAAAAGTGCACTTGAAATATCTGCCCTAGTGACCTACTTTGGAGAGTCATAATTAGGAGCCAGTTGACTTTCATACAAAACCTCTTGGTTAACATATTCATTTGACATATAGTAACATGCCTGCTCAGTTTCAAGTCCCCTGGATGAGTTTTGATGGGTCATTTAATTATCTTCTGATTGCAACTAGGTCAAAATGGGTGTTCCAGAAAGTTTTAAATTTTGCAATACCAAGGGAAACCCATTTCTCATTTTGGTCCAAAATATCTCCAACTCCATTTTCATCAAAAATGGAGGTCACATGATGCATTGTTTTAATGCATTACAATTGCGGCAAAGGCATCTGACACACAAGTTTACAAAGGGGGTCCTAGAAATATTTTGGCGATGCAAGTTTTGAGGAAATGGGTTTTCCCTGAATAATTGATTAGGATTTATTGCAAAAAAAAATGGCTCCAACTAGTCCCGTTTGTGAGAAAACAATTTTTTACCATTTTGCTAGCAAGAAAATTTATTTTTCCCTCTTTGTAACTTCCAAATTTTGCAAGATTTAGAGCGTTTTTTATGTTTTAAATGTTAGGGGAGGACTTGAAAAGCATTTTAAAGGTTCAATAATGAAATATATGTTGAAAATATTTCTCACAAAGCCTTTTCCCACCAACTTGTGAGTGTAAAGGGATGGGTTTTGAGAGGGGCACGGGCTAGCAGGGAAGCCACTTTTTGGATTTTTTGAGGCTTCCCAAGGCTTGCTTATGGATTAAATAAGTGTCTTATCTCTATTTGAACAATTAGGGAAGGTCGTGGAGCATTCAAATTGAAGAAATTGGTTGATATGATCCTCTAAAATGCTCACAAACTGCTTTACATGCCTAGCTATAGCAAAAAATGACTTGCACAATTGTAAATCGATTTGAAACAATTTCTCACACCTTGGGAATGATTTAAATGTTATTTAAAACATTTTCAAAATGTCATTCACCACAAAAATGGCCCAGCATTTGATTTCATGATTTGCAGCAACTTTCATCATGCAAAGAGCACTCAAATTTGGAGCTTGAAGGAAAATACACACTGAAGGAGGTCTATTTGATGTTGTAAGAGAGACTTTACACAAGTATAAATGGTTGTTGTTGGAAAAATTTGTATTCAATGTCGATGTAAAGCTAAGAACAAGTCTAGCCCGCTAGCCGGCAAGAGGAAGAGATGATGTTAGCATAGAGGCATGAGGAAGCGGGGAGGAGAAGGTTTGTCCGCCAGCCTATGGGTCTCCATGGTATTGTGACAAGAAAGCAGCAGGGAGGTGGGGAGTGGCCAAGGTGGGCCCAAAATAAAAAAATTTAAAGTTGTTAACTTTTGACTATTGCCCATGTTTTAATATTTACAAAAGCTTTCATTTAACTATTTGAAAGCTAATTTTTAAATATGAATTAAAAAAAATATAAAGCACAGGAAGGTAATATTTTATCTGATATAGTGATTTTTTCACCATTTAAATGATGTGAAAAGTGAGTGGTCAATGGGAAAATATTTTAATGAAATATTTCCATGACTGGGTGAAATAAAAGTTTTAAATTTTTTGGGAGTAAAATTTTAGAATGTTGGGCAAAATAAATAAACGAGTAAAGAGCTTTCCCCAGCAAAATATTTTTTCTTTGTTGGGTAAAGACAATTATAAAGTGCAGTGAAATAAAGAGGATTAAAGATTTTTCACAGGAAAAACAAAGAGCAGGTTAAAGGCTTTCACGGAGGAACAAAAACACTTGCAGCAATAAGATAATTTCATTGCAAGGTAAAATGTGGGAGAGGTGATATTTTTGGCAGCAAAGTATAGATGAAAGAAAATCATCATGAAGGGAATATTTTCCTATTAGAAGGGAACAAAATGCAAGATGCATAAATCTGGGAGTAGATTGAAACTTCTTCTAGAAGAAAAGGTAGTTATAGATCAACAGTACTTGAGGATGCCAGGTGTCAATTGAAGATGTAGTTTTCAGGTTTCTCCTTCTTCTATATCTTTTCTTCTTCTCTCATTTGTAAAAGGTTTTGAACTTTTGGTTTAGGGGAAGGAAATAGAGAATTCTTAGCTAGGAATTGGGGTTTTACCTATAGTAAATTAATGTACAAACTTTTATACAATGTCAGTTAGTTCGAGAAAATCAATGAAAATATTCTAGAAGTTATCTCCATTCTGTGTTCTTAGATAGCATATGAATTAAATATATCAATGATATGTTGATTTTTCATTGCAATCTTTTTGTAGTTGTGTGATTTATTTATGGGTTTCTTCAAGTTAAGAATTAAATTATGTATGCAAATTACTGTGGGTTTGAGGGAATGAAATGGATCTTTAAGTATGATTATGCAGTAATATGAGAGGTTCTAATTAATGTAAAGTATTAATTGTTAAAGGGCCACTAATTTGAAGTAAGTTGTTTAAATTTGCATTCATGAGCTTAGGTTTGACTCCATGCCTTAGGATTAGGCACTGATTTGTGATATTACCTAGATCATTTTCAAAAATAATCTAAATCATATTAAATCTCTGTTACTTTGGTCCTTTTTCTTTCATGATTAAGTTATATCTGCTCCATATATCTTCATAATATTTGAAAGAATATAGAGGTTGAATTTGAGAGAAGTTTACCTAGTAACCCTCTATGCGTTTGCACTAATGGATTTGACCCCAATTTCCGACGGTCGTTCATCGAAATTTCGACGATCTATTGTCGGTCGACTGACGAATCGCACAAATCAGCGTTGTCGCTCAATTTTCGTCTATATCCCGACAAACAATAAAACGACGCCCTCCTGACACCAGCTCGTCGGAACAATGACACCCATTCCGTCTATCACACGACGAGCAGTGGGTGGACCATGGGTGGAACACCATCGCCAAAGCGTCGGAACAGTGTCATACATTCGTCAAAACCAGGATGGCAGTGTCATCGGTCTAGCGATGAAAAATGTCCAGAGTACGAGCAGCATAACTTCGCTAAAGCATCGGAGTAGTGACATATAGTCGTTGGTCGAGCGACGAACAGTACCCAGAGCACATGCGGCATACTGTCACTGAAGCGTCAGAGCATTGACATACATTCATCAGGATGGAGATGACTATATCGTCAGTCTATCGACAAATAGTACCCGGAGCACGTGCAGCATACCGTCGCTGAAGGGTCGGAGTAGCGACATATAGTCGTCGATCTAGCGATGAATAGTGCATGGAGCACGTGCGACATAAGAGCGTCGAACACGCGACGCAATAGGAAATTCATTACGATGAAATTTCATCGCACTCACGACGAAATAGGCAAGTCATTACGATGAAAGTTCATCGAGTACATAGCAAGGTCGTCGGGCGTTTTTGCGGTTCATTGCAATTTCGACAAAACAATGTAGTTTTAAAAAAAAAAAAAACTATTCGTTGAAATGTAGGCATATCGGGGTGACTCTGGGTGATATATAAAAGTATTAGGAGGATCCAAAGTGTATCCATAGGGATAATGACAGGACATTAGGACAGGTCAATCAAAGAGAGAAAGTTGATGTGCCAATACGATGAGCATTTAATAGGGGTAGTAAAAGAAAAGATGGATTGTCATCAATGCTCAGATTGGAAGACTTCATTATGAAAAATTTAGATCACAATATGATTAACCCTGTTTGGACAAATGCATTGACATTAGTGTCAAGAGTTAAGAGGCCATTCAACTTTGCATTTCAATAAATTATTGTATGCATTGAGTAAGTGTTTACAAGGTAGAAAAAGGACAGTCATATGACTGTTTAAAATATCAAACAACATGTCAGTTGTGTTTAATTAGGCTTACAGAGGTAGGGATTTATCATTTTTTGCATACAACTGCAGTCCAAGCTCTAGGCTTGGATTATTTGGTTACTATGTATGAGAAATGAGCAATGAATAATTGTAGAATATGGAGGCTATGGATGATATTATGATGGTCACATTTGATGTTGATCAACAATTGGAGCAAAATATAATACCTATGATGAGTCATGAGATCAAGGGGACTGTCACGGACAACAAGCACAACCTACGAACTGGATTCTAATTTTTCTAAAAAAGAAAAAATCAAACTAGTGAATAAACTACACATTAGAATCTAAATTTGTGGAAAATGAGCAATTTGGTGAGAAAGAATACCTACAGTGCGTCTTGGATACTTAGCTAGTGTATTAAAAAATAGGATTGCAAACCCAAAATTATTCTCTCTGGAAATTCAATAGAAAAATACAGAATGTTATCCTGGATACTTAGCTCTTGGACAGTCAATAAAAAAATATGAGCATGATTATGAATGGTTTTACCTGGTCCCACTCTTGATCTCTCCATGTTTGAGAGCCTTCTCTTTAAGACCCCATGAATCCAATTTGATTCATTGTTGCCAAAAGAGATATTAATGTGTAAACAAAGAGCCACATTTAGACAAACTGGTTGTTGATTTATTCTAAGAAATTTAGAGACTGCAAAAAGAAGATACCTGATGGGGATCATGTGGGTTTCGTAGAGAAAGCACTGCAATATGGCTTCGAGCAGCAATGAAAAACTTTGGATTAGCTTCACAGTAAATCCTAACAGCATGACATTGAAAGTTGCTCAGGTATTGGGTCCTCTCCCCTAGATTAAATTAAGGAAAACATTATTGTAAACACAATATGTATAGAAGAATATGAATGTAAAGGAAAATGGATATTAGAAAAACATAAATGTAAATAAAAGTAGTGTGAGCAGAAAATGAATCTAAATTGGTCTTGAACAAATAAAATCATACCCAATTGGCATTAAGTTATATTGACCTTGTACTCATTGTCATTGTCAATCTTGAAGGTTACTTTGATGCCTTCTACAGAAACTCTCTGGCCACGAGGCAAGAGAAGGCGGGAAAACCAAGTGTATATTGATGAATTCCTGACAATCAAAAAGAAAGAAGCAACTAGTCAACCCTATTAGAACAGAATAATCTTATGAATTGATTTTATTTATTTTACTGGCTAATGGATAGTGGACCTAGTTCTCTTGAATTGAGACACTACGAAGATGTGTTGACTGGTGATTTTAGACTACCAATATTCTGCTTCAATCTCTATAAGTTACTTTTGTCTTAAATATATTCAAGATAACTCTACAAAAAAATTCCCTGATCTCTTAGAAATTATGCAAATTAATTTGTTAATACTTCTCCATTTTGATATTTTCTTTCAAAAATTCATAGAAAGATATGTAATGCCATATTTGAAACTTACATATTTTAATTTTATTAGTTCTGTAATTATAGTATATGATTCCAACAATTGTGAAACGCATAGGCAATATGTTGGATGAATGAAGTAAACTATGCAATTGGCAAGTGTAAAGCAAAATTCCTTAACCCTTTCCAGCATCCTTCTTTCCTATTTTAAAACATGTGCTTTGCAACAGGACATGAAAATCCATGTATGTATAATGAACAGGAGATTTTTGTGATCAAATATTATATTACAGTAAGTTGAATGAATGTAAGTAGAGATATTTTAGCATACCTTTAGATGGTAAAAACTTTCATGGTTAAGTGGAAGCCTCCCATCAACACAAAGATCCAAATATCCATGCATCTATCTCAATTGAGCCTCTAAACACTTCAGAGCTATCAAATTTTCCACTAACCTGTTATGCACAAAAGTCAAATTTTAGAGACCACTAAAATAAAAATAAAAAATATTACATTATGATCCAAATCCACACACAACACAATGTTCATAGTGAAAAGTTAGCACTTTCTTTCATCTTTGCATATTGATTTGATGCTTCAAATGATGCATTTATTACCTTATTGAGCTTCTCTTTGTTTTGAGAATAGTTTAATACTCTCTACATAATAGGGCCAACCACGTGAAGGTGGAAGCTCATTTGGGCCCTCTCTCCCCCCCCTCACATCACTCTCAATTCCCTATACCTGATCATATAACATTAATCATTCATTCATCTATTAATAACATATAACATTCATTCACTCATCCATTAATAAAATATAACATTCATTCATTAACATATAAAATTTATTCATTAACATATTCACATTCATTCATTAACATATAACATTCATTTTTTTAGTTTTTACATATTATCAAAAATATGGTTGTTAGCTTGTCATAATATGATTACAATCACTTTTTTTTTATTTCTTTTTTGCAGCTAAATAAAGTTGAAGTGGAGTATCGTTTTCAAAATCATTTGTCCCCGCTTTAGTTGTTCTGAGCTCTACTCCTAATCTTAATGTATGCCTAGTCGTGTACTCACAACGTGGACACGGTTGCAAGGGGGGGTCTATTGCAATAGCAAAGATATGTTAAATTGATATGTTTTATTATTATTGTTACATGTATTTCATTAATTAAAAGAACATTAGAGTGGTGCTCTTTACCTGAATTGGCCACATCATGTTCCTGATATTGTCTTATAGCCTCATGATGAACATGTTGAACACCCTCTAAATCCTAATCTGGAGTTGAAACACAAAAGATTACATTAATTAATACACCAATTGCAATTAAATATGTTTAAAATAACATTAGAGTGGTCCTCTTTACCTGATGGAGCCACATCATGTTCCTGATCTTGTCTAGCCTGATCATGCTCAACATGTTGATCACGCTCTACATGCTCTAAAGTTGAAACATGAAAGGTTACATTGATTAATACACCAAATGTAATTAAAGATGTTTAATTGTATTAATCCATACTACATTTTGTATAGCACATGAATACATCCAGTACCGGGATGCACACCATGGCCTTCATCGGCAGGTTGCGCTCCACCCTCACTAGGCTGCATTCCAGTGTCATGTGCAATATTATCAGTGCTTATCTATGTAAAACAAATAGGCACATTATTATGGTAGAAATTAATATTGAATAGATTGCACAAGTATTCAATTTGAAATAAACTTTATTGAGTTTATTTACCTGCGTGTTGGATGCAGTGGAAGATTGTGTTTGCCCAGTCGAGACTCTTAGTTGTTCAGTCAGGGCTCCATAGCCTTGGTGGAAGGCAATCTTCAAGTCCTCTTCTGTGGGCACTCTGTTGAAATCAAAGCCCTACATTTTTTCATGCGATCATGAATTTTGCTTCCATGGTGTGATAAAACCAAAATTATTTGCAATTTATTGTTTGGATGCAATATTTAATTTATTGATACTTACAAATCATGTGGTTGTTTTCATATAGCCACCAAAGCCAAGTTTGTGTTGTCTGTGTTTATAGTCTTGTCTTTGTTACCTTCGATGTGTCGGATAGCCTATGAAAAAATTGAAATACGTTAGATTATGTAAAAGGAAAGAGTAATCTATATATAATTAAATTGTTGATAGTATCACATACCTTGCTTGGCCCGGTGGTGTCTTTCCTTTCTTCTTTTCAGCCTTCTCCTTTCCATCTGACACCAAGTCCTTCCACTCCCCTTCCAGAATCATGGGGGGACACTCATACTTTTTGTTCTTCTCCAAATGTGACCTATATTGGTCCCTCACATACTTTAGATAGGTATCAGCTTTCTTAAGGACCTTGGTTTGGTTGAGTGTTTTATCACCGAACAACACAACTAAACGGTTAATGAACTCATCCTTTAAATCTTGATTTTGGGTATTCCACCATGTACAGATGGTGGGCCCAAAGAGCTCCAATGTAATATCACTTAAATTTTTATAAAAAACATCATTTCCTGAAAAATGATCATGGGATCATTAGTCTATAAAGAGTGATCAATAAGTAAATTTCAATTGGATTATTTATAATAATAATTAAAACATTTTAAAGTACCTGGGACCTTCTCTATCTTTATGGGAAGGAAATCCTCGGTCACCACAATTGTGACCAGCAATGTTCCTGTACTAGTAATACGGGAAGATCCAGGAAATGCTGCTAAAACATCACCAGTACTAGTGGGATCTGTATCCACAGGTACTGACACATGCGGTGGCATGTGTTCACTACCAGACGGTGGACTACCAAATGCCTACATGGTATGTGTTGCCAACATTTTAGTTGACAATATAGGCACAGATGATGGGGTCGGATAAAGTGTTGTATGTGCAAGAAGATCAGAACTAACACTTGTACTGTCCCCTACTTCCCGAGAAACACTTGCAATAACTTGATCATGGCTAGTAGCATGATGAGGATGCAAATAATCCTGTAAAAACAACACATATTTTAGTTCATGACATAAAAGAGTACAAAATATAAAACCATGAATGAACTTATGTTATAATTAAAGATCTCATGACAGCTTACTTGCAAGTTTTGTGCTCTCTCAAACAATAGTTTAACCCTTTCTCTTATCTCAACTGTTTGAGGCACTACAAATACCAACTTAAGGATTTCTTGATTGCATTTTTTTTGGGCCTTCCTCATCATATCTACAGGGTTTGTGGAAAATGTCATGTCGTCATCGCATAATAGTGACTCCACCTCCATATGGATGTTCTCCTGTACTGCTGGTGCCTTTCCCCAATCAGTCGACTACAACAAGAATATTAAAAACATTATTGAAATTAACCCAATAAACTCATGAAAAAAATATAATAATAAAACATTTTGTTTGTATCTAATTTGTACAATTATAATTAGGTAAACCCCGTTGGATAGAAGCGCCTGAAGATGGATCGTGATTTGTGCTCTAGGCTAGAGCCTTCCTTGTATGATCAATGTTCCACTATGACAAAAATTAAATATAAAAAACATTACTGAAATGAAACCATTAGACTTACAAAAAAAAACTTAGTAATAAAATGGTATATTGGAGTTATTAATTGGAGGTTGGGTAAAATGGTATATTGTACATACCACCCCCATAGTAATTGTCTTTGTATCTAAGTGATTCAAATTGTAATCGATTACCAACTCTTCTCCTACAGTTATTGATTTTATCGCACATACGAATACACGATTTCCCTCTCGTGCCTTGAATATACAATTGGGTTGCTTATTTGTTGACCCAGGTCATGTAATATTTATAAACCCTACAATATTCCCTAATGCTTTTGGCCTCCTGTCAATGTACCTAGCCACTCCTTTATTTTGATCCTTATCTTTTAGTTGTATATAATTTGTTGATAGTGCATACCTATGCATACTTCGTGTATATCAAACCAGCTGCATCCAGTCTTTATAACTGTAACAGGGTCCAACATACTCCATCAACTCAGTAACTTTTTCGTAATAGACCTTTATGCCATCCATGCAAAATAGGCCCAAACCATGTAATGACGATGGTGCTATGCGATGTATCCTCTTGTTAACACAAAGATCAATGTTTATTGGAGGAAGTTCCTTGGGTACCCATTGTCTCCATAGATGTTTGTACCTCAAGGGCACCTCGATGTCACCTATGCTCTCATCATCATAAGAACATGACCCCCCTTCAGCAAGAAAAAATTCCATACGTTTACAGAATTTTCTTCTAATATTTTGACCTCTAGTTGGTCTCCCTCTTTTAGACCTACTGCATGTCTCACTTTCCTCTTCTCTTGCTGAATTTCCCTCGCTCGAGGAAGACAAATCTAACAAATACCTATTTGGTGGTACCTGCACTCATAAGGATTTTGGATGAAGTTTTTTCATGGTGATGTGATCCAAAGGTGACATTATGATTAATCTATCATTTCATCGCTAGAATTTGATAGGTTATAAGGTAATCAAGTCTTGATAGATTGCAAGTTATTGTTACTACTATCCAAATGTGTCCATCACAAATCAAATCTACTTAATGTTTTAACTCCTAAACTTTGTAACAAGTGTTAAATGTGACTATGGTCCACCAGTTACACAACCAAGGTGTCAAATATATTCTCTAATTGTAATCAAAGGAATTTTTCTCTTCATTCATGTAAATAAAGTTGAAGGGAAACACCACCAAGTGGTTTATTGGACACCTACATGACTAAAAATAGTAGGAAATTTACATTTAATTTCCATATGTCTAAGTGGTGAATGGGGAGGGAGTGTGTACTAGGCTTGGTAAAGTCATCATAAGTTTATCAATGTTCTAATTCTCTATGACAAGGTTTCAACATCTTCAAATAGTGAAAGTTAGTGCTCATAGTCATTTGAAACAACAACATTTTGATTATGTATGATTGTAGGATTTGATAACTTAAAACAATTGGCTACCCAACAAACTTAAAGTTAAAAGAAACTTTTTCAGTTTAAGGGGTTAGCACTTTCTTTCATCTTTGCATATTGGTTTGATGCTTCAAACGATGCATTTTTTATCCCACTTCTATCATATTGTATTCCTATCCCATTGCAATTGTTGGAGGAGTTTTTACCAAAATTTTATATCAGATACCACATTCTTGAAGCAATTTTCTGTGTTTTTATAATTTTTTTGAAGTTCTTTTGTGTTGTATGGATCTATACAAACTTGAAATGCTCTGAGATCATTGGTGTAGATAAATATATGTGTTCCCATTCATTTGTATTTGTTTTGAAGTTCTCAATCACTATTTTGTGGGATTAAACAATTAAATACAGGGACTACCCTATTGTGCCTGTGTAAGGGTTTGAGGGCTAAATAGAAATGGAATCCACCAATCCACCCACTATCTTGGAACTATAACTCAGTGGATTGGTGTGCATCATGGTGGATTTGATGGAGTTTCAAATCTTGTTCTTTGAATTCCATTTATGTTTTTCCCTTGTCATGGATTGTTACATTGTTTGGGAGGAACCTAAGGTTGGGTACATTTTACCTTGGCTTTCATAAAAATCCTAATGTTCTATGTAAAATCTTGGGTGAGATATATTCGGCTGTTACCTTTTTGGAGTGGGTATTAAAATGACTTATGTCTCATTGTTTTGTCTAGGTCGGGCCCCTTTTTATAAATTGAATTAAATATTTTGCCTAACTTTATTACTTCCTAATTTTAGGTTGGTCGGTGCCCTATGTTACTGATATTAGCCCAAACCTAAGGGGAGGGTTAATAATCAAAAGAGCTTCTAAAACTTCAACTACAGAAGCTACATATTTGACTGTAAATGTGGCCAAATTGGCCCAAAAGACAGATGAAATAGAAGAAGCTAAGAAGAAAAGTTTGATGGAGGAGTATAACACCATTATTGGAGAGTATAGTAAAATGCAGCAAAAGAATGTTGAGCTGCAAACTGAGGTAGATAGGTTGAAGTATAGACATGTGGGGGAGTCTTCTAGTGCTCTTGGTACCCTAGCCATACATTCTACATCAAGATCAGTACCTCCAGCTTCTCCAATTGTTTCTACTCCTGGGTCCCCCATCCAAACTCCTACTCCTAGTCCTTCATTAGAGCCAGTTCAAGAGGAGGTTGAGTACTCTGTAGATCCCACCAAATAGAAGATGCTTAATAAGATTAGAGAGCTATAGGCAGCTCTAAAAGCAAGTGAGAAGGGAGTAGTTGCCAAGCAAAATGAAGTTGTAGACACAGCTTTTAGGCATTTGAATTAGGGAGTTGATGGTAGATTACCATCACTTTATTCTTTATATTCTTTATTCTTAGATTCAATAAGAAACATTACTAGGGATCAAGAATTAGTTTTTCCTTTAGTTGAGAAGTGGATCCCTAAGGCCAATGACCTAGATGTTATGTATAAGGCCTCTAGATTCAATGCAGACAACAGGGCCCAATCATTAAGGCCTACTCAAGTTTTTTTAAAATCATTGCAAGGTTTTCAAGCCTTACCTAATGATTTGAGTAGAAAGATTAAGGAACTGGTAAAGAATTTTGTTGACAGGAGTGGCATGTCTTTACCAGATTTACAGGGAGTGCCCTGTTTTGCCTATGTAAGGGTTTGAGGGGTAAATAGAAATGACATCCATCAATCCACCCACTATCTTGGAACTATAACTTGGTGGATTGGTGTGCATCATGGCATGATAGAGGTTCATTGCATTTAGGGGTATTTTAAAGCAAGAAACTTGGCATTGAATTGATGCCCCAAGGTTGACAGGGCAATTTTCTTTTGAATTTGATGGATATCTTGGTAGAGTCATGGTGACACTATTTGATGGTCCAATCTCTATGTCAAAACAAAAATATCTCTAACAACTCTAAGAGCTATAATGGGATGGCATTAAAGGAACCTTCATATGAAGGATCTTCTAATGAAGGACCTTTGAATTAAGGTCTTCATTTGAAGGTCCTTCATGCCAAGGTTCCTTTTATAAAGCATTTTGGACATGAAATATTTAAAATAAAAAATACCTTCATTTGAAAGTCTTGACATGGCATCATTTTTGAATGAAGGTTCTTCATTCAAAGGTCATGACGACATCACCTTCAAATGAAGGTTCTTCATTAACTAGTATTTTGTAATTTTGAATGTGTGATAATAATTTAGGGTTGAAAATAAATCCATTTGAGCCTTTTATAAATGAAAGGACATTTGATGCAATCATATGCCTTGTCAAACTTTTAACTTAATAGTAAGGGCATCATGAGTAGTTTGTTGGGCCCATTCAACAATCTTTGATGCAAGGATTGAATTGTCTAGAATGTATCTACTATCAAGAAAGCCAATTTGTTTACCTCTATGACTATAACTCAAGCAATAGGTTTAATTGTGATGGCAATGATATTGACAAGGATTTTGTAATCTAGGTGTTGAGAAGCATAATTGGCCACCATCCTAGGAAAGATTCTTCATTCTCACTTTTAGGTGTTAAAATTTAACAATACGTAGATTGATGAAAGAGCCCAAAGAGCCTTTCCCCATGTTATCCAAGTACACATAGCAGCGGTCTTCTCTTATACGGTTGGACATGATTTCAAGAACTTAGCTAGGAATTATTCATTTAACCTAAGGTTTTCTCATAATGCCATCATTGGAAAAGTATGATCAAATTCTTCTATTATGAAGAATTGGTCTATGTGCCTCTAGTAATCACTATAAAAATGTGAAAGACTAAGCTATTTTTTTTTTTTTGTCTTCTCTTATACCATTTTACGAGAATGGGGGGGCCAATGTACAAGAAGATCTTTGGAAACTAGGCATGAAAATTGCAGGTTAAAGAGAATGGGGGTGCCAAACTTACAGTACTCATTGTCCTTGGTCATCGATTTTCCCTAAGTGCCCTCAACCTCGTCCTCGGTGCTGGTATTGACCTTGTTTTAGCTCCAAACTCTTCATTGGCACTGGTATTGACCTTGTTTTCACTCCTCCAAACTCTTCCTCAGCCCTAGTATTGACCTTTCACTTGTCCAATTTGATGAGCTACAACCTGGTTTAGTTAGGTTTTAGAGTATGTTAGTTAAATTTAAAATTATGGAGCCATTGAGAGTAGTGAATATAAAACAAGAAAAGCCTATTATGGTGCCATTTAGAGTAGTGAATATAAATTAAGCCAAGCCTATTATAGTCATGAGGGAAATAATAAAACTCCTAGGATACTTTGTGAAACCATTTTCCTTGGTTAAAGGGAGGCCATAAAATATTCCTTTGGATTTTTTCAATCTTCAAATATGAGGATTTGCAAGGTTGTTAGCAACATGAGTAATGGAAACATGTGCAACAAGAATTTATGAACACACATGGAATCTCCTTGCCAAAGAAAGGGGCTTCATAATTTAATATGATAATTTTTCTTAGCTCTAGAAATGATATGTTTCCTTAAAGAGGAAGGAGATACCTAAAAGGTAAAAGAGATGCTTAGGAATCTCAACACTTTCTTATGATCAACCCCCTTCTATCCATAGGAATTGAACCAATTAGGCTTGGCTAAGAATGATTTCCTATAACATTGAGTTTTATGCCACTATATATTTGACCTTAAAGCTTTCCAGAAAATATCTAGGCATTGAATATCTTAAATAATGTCACGTTTGTCCTCCAAGAGAGTGAGAAAGGAGTCATTAGAAAAATGACCATTGAATAGTTGGGCTAGTGATGGCAATGTTGATAGTGAGATGGGTGGTCATAGAGGTGGCCTACAAGCTATATTTGGAAAAAAAGAAGGATAGAAGCCATTGATTGGAGTAGTGAATATTGACATTGGTGTTTCCTTGTCCAACAAAGGGTCACTATGAGAAATGGTGTTGGATTTGGCATTGGAATTTACTCTTTTCTTCTAACAAAAATGGTGATAGGCTAGATGTGTCTAATACTAGAAATATTCTTCCCTTCCTCCCATGAAAACTTTTATGGGAGAAGGAATACATGATACTTTGAATTGTAATGAAGAGTCAATGCAAAATAAACTACTCCCTCTACTATCATACATGTTTTTGGGTTTATTCTTTCATTCTTCATGCTTGGAAAATTGCTCATTTGGAAATGGATTAAACAAGTGGAAAAACTTGGGCATGCATATGAGCTTATGAATTGGAACCTAAAGGGTATGTCGTCAAAGGAAGATTTCCCATTTCTAACACTTTGTTGTTGACGTGAGTTTAATAATACTATGGCTCGTTGCACCATAGAATTTGTTAGAGGTTTCCTAATATGACATCTCTATATGATCCTTGCTTAATTAGTTGTTGGCTTTTATCTTTTCCTTTTTCTATTAATGACTTATTATATGATTGCATAGATGATATTTTTAATGTCATTGGGCCATATCAGTCTATACGAAGTTGCTTTACTTCTCAAAGTATTATCAATAACCTTATTAATGAAAATAATGAAATTGTCATTTAATGGGTGCTTGGGGAAGGGTATTGAGTTTTACCCTAGTGATAATTGTTGGTGTCTATGTATCATATTGATTTGGCTCAAGAGGGGTATTTTTATCCCTTGTGATTATGTTTGAGGAAGTCTTCAAATGGATGTTATTTCCTTCAACCAAATTGATGTCATTAAATAGTCTTGTTATGAACCCCTTGCAGGTTGCTTGGATAATGTTAGTATTGGTAATTCTGGTCCTTCTAATTATTATGCCCAAGCTTCCATAAATATGCATTTACTTAAAAATAATGATATAGTCACTTCAATCAAGTCACTTATGGTTGGGAGGTTTCTCCATGGTATGATCGTATGAACAGGTTAGTTTTGCATGATAGTGAATAAGCCTCAAATTTTTGCGAAGCCTATTCTCTTAGGTGAATGCTTGTGTTTTCTTCCTACTAAGTTCCAAATGTATATTTCTTAGTTTAATATTTTTTGCAAGGGTTTAGATACTATAGGGGATATATGATGCCACACTAAACTCACATCCCCTAAGGAGGTGAGAAATAATGCCATACTATGACATTTTTTTAAGAGGGTAGAATTGCTCCCTACTTTGAGTCCCTATGTTGCTCTGGTCAAGTCCTTTCAAAATAATTTGCTGCTTCATAAAAGGATAAAAAGGTTATTGTGGGTGGTGTTAGATTTCTTGTTTCAAAGGAAACCATCAGAGCTGCTACTAGGTTGAATATTGAAGGTAGGAAGGTCATTAATAGGGAAAAATGATGGACACGGAAACCATCAACCAAATTTTGAAAAGGGGAGAACTCATCGAATTATAGAATGGTTTTGAATGATGAGTTTAGTAGAGTTCCAATTAAGTACTTCAGTGTTGAAGGTAGTTTTAAATGTGTTTTTCATTACCATTTCTTGCATGACCATCTTAAACATAATAAGATTGCTTGTTTTCCTTATTTTGTCCTAAGTTCTCTTAAGTGTTTAGGTAAGGAGGTCTTAATGGATAAATTTGTGATGCCTCTACACAAGGGGTTAATTTTTAGACTCCATAAGTCCACCTTTCTACGTTCTCTTAGAATTATGTTAGCTCTCTTATTTCAAAGTCTAATCTATTCCCTACCCCTATTCTTATCAAAGCTAAATGTGGGAATCTTAGTGATTTGCATGATCCCTCTCCTCCTAAGGGTAAGAGAAAACCTATCAAACATTCCTCATTCCTTTTCAAGCAAAAAATTACATTTGATAATGTGCCTAGTAAAGTGGTGGAGGGAAATATTGAGCTTGGTAAAGTTGTGGCTGATTATGATGACTTAGGTTGCCCTAATCTTTTTTCCATTGGTTCTCTATTGAAAGTTTCCTCTCATATCCATGTGGACATTCCTAGTGATTTTGACATCTCCAAGACTAAGAGTAAAAACCCTAAATTTTAGTCCTCACTTGTGGGCAACAATGACTAAGGTTCTTATTCTTGCTACTGTTAATAATAAGATTGCTATAGGAAAACCTTTTAAGGGGAACCTTGTAAGAATATCTAATAGGTTGGTGTCCATAATTTCTACTACCCCTAGCACTACACCCAATGTAGAATTAGTTGTTTCTAATTAACAACAAATTCTTTGTTGATCACAAGGACAATGACTGCATCAATAGTGGGAACAAAGAGTTCAGTCACTCTCAAGACTTCATGTAAGAGGAAGATGTTTCTCTTTCCAATGATTTTGGTGTCAACCTTTTTCAGAAATGAATGTTCTTTATGACACTAAGTCTTCTAACATAGGGGATGATTGAATTTAGTCCCTAGAAATGATATGTTGTCCATGGATGATGTCAAGGGTAAAGGAATTTAGGTGGAAAATAAGTTTGATCTTGTACATTTATGTTCTCATTGTGGCCATAACACCAATTCTATTAATTATTTGGAGCAAATTCTAGAAACTTTGGGTGATCCATAGGTTACTTATATGCTTCTACTCCAGAATGTTGTGTGGGAGTTCTAGAAAAGAAGGTTGAAGGGTAATCTTGATAGTCTTGTTTTAAAGAAGGATAGAAAGAAATACCCTAAGGATGATATTTTTTCTTTCCTTTTTGAAGATTGGGGATATGTGACTCCCCAAAAGACATGCTGCAACTTGTAGTTTTTTCTTGTTGTTTGTTAGTTATTTATGTGCTATTTTTCTTTGTTCTTCTATTAATTATTTATAGTTAGTTATTTTTTGGTTTTTCTTTTCATATCCTCCGGGCTTGCTATGTAATAGGGTTGGGACCTTGGTTTCCCAATTTATATATAAAAAATGACCAAGTTGATTTATCCTCTATAATTATCGTGATAAAGTGAGGATTTGGCATAGTTTGATAAGACACCTCACTATTTATTGCTAAATCTATTGTATTTGCTTAAGATATCTTAGAAATAATTTATCCATGTGTAACACAATAGTTTACAAATATGGATAGTGATGCCTAGGTTAACTTATATTTTCACTTGGAATCTGAAGTAGACCTTTAAGAATTAAATTTGGAATCTAATAGACTATTTCAAGGCTTCATTAACCACATCGAAGATAAGTATATTCATTTTAAACTACCTTATAAGCTAAAATGAAGTGGCCACCATCGGCAATCATGTTCATTCATTAATGTCAGGATTGCGGGGAGCAGTCAGGATCAACTAATGGATGATCGATGGTCATTAAAAGATCATTCCAACATCTATCTCCCTCGATGACATGTCTGGGAACTAGCCCATGTTGGCCCTGTTACTGCATTCACAAGGTTTGGTACATTGGGTTCACCACAAAACCCCTCACTTCATAGCTAGGGAAAAATGAGACTTCCTCGCTCCTAAGACTATGATGAACACCTGAGTCACTATGGGACTCAAGGTGGGAGCTACTTCTTTTCCCTCTTGGAAGAAAGAGTACTAGAACACCCTTTCCATTTGGTGTTCAGCTATGGACTCTCGATGCAACCCGGTTGCATCCCTATGGTACTCCTTTCCTTGAACAACCGTACCTCCCTATATAAGTTATTAGTCCAAACACTAGACATCAGTAGGATGACACCGTACTCTAGGATGACTCCCCCATTTCTAACTTCTCATCACCAGTAATAACCCATGCATAGGGACCTTTGACCCTTGATTTGCAGACTCTTCCTAGCCTGGCTAACATCTTGATGAGTCCAACTCACCTTGTAGAGTTGCCTTACCCTTGCAACCTACATTAACTCGCCATGACTTGGCATGACTTGGAACTTCTTTATGCTCCATGTTGCTATGCCCATGCTACCCCAAGTAACTCGGCTTCAAAATTAGAATCATGTAGATATTTGCCTGAATATAAAATATTTAATTAAATTGATAAGTATGAATTTGTATAGAAGGAACTATAATAGAATTGAATAAAAAATATTGTAATGTAAAGTTATCAAAGTTAGCAATTTCGATCCAGAACTCACCTCCAAAACTTTGGTTACTATTTTTTGGGAATGCTCGTCGAAGCCTGGAATCTATGTTTTCAAGCAACCTCTCCCCAAAGAAACTCATTTCATCTATCAATATGTATCTGACATGTGATATTTCTTCTTGGAAATTTGTAAGTCTTGTCCCTTCTAGTTCATTGAAATCTCTTATTGGAATTCTTCGCTTTTAATGAATGGTTGAAGCACCAATGTTGAATGTTGCAACTCCAACAGGAATGAATAGAAGTAGAGGAGATTGTTTGGGAGAAGAATTATTTTCTAGTGCTAGGTTATGTGTTAGGTTATATAAGTTTAGGTTATATAGTGTTTGAGCCTAGCCTCAAACACTACAATTAGGGTCAAGTTAGGTTATGTGTTTTCTTTAGGGTTAGGTTTGGGATTAGGTTTATGGTTATGGTTAGAGTTTAGGGTAATCTCTAAATTTAAGTTTAAGTCGTAGTTGATTATTTTCCCACAAAAGGAAAATAGATCCATTTTTTCTTATGTTCATTATAGCCAACTATGGCTTAATCTTAAATTTAGACCTTTTCTTGAAACCTAACATCATATCCCTAATCTAACCATAACCCTAACCCTAATCATAAGATTGACTCATACCTGACCTTAACCCTAGCCCTGACAATAAACCTAATCCTAACCCTTACTTGGAAACTAAACCATCATTTTCTCATTAATGTAACCCTGACCATAACTTTAACCCTAACACTATTTCTCAAAACCATAATCTTAACCATAACCCAAATCCTTTTTATCACAACCCTAAACATAAACATAACTCTAACCCTAAACCCTAAACCATGATCCTAATTCTAATCTAACCCTAACACTAACCTTAACTTACACCCTAACCTTAACCCTAATTGTAACCCTAAACTAAATACAAATGCTACACCCTAAACTATAATCCAAATCTTAAACCTAGCCCTAACCCTAATCATAACCTAACCCTTTTTCTCAAAACCTTAACCTTGACCCTAACCCTCACCTTTATCCTATCTTTATAACCCTAACCACAACCAAAACTCTAACCCCAACCCTAACCCTAATTACCTAACCCTAAATATTTTTTCTTTTATTAATTAGTTGCATTCACTCTAATAACCCTAAACCTATCCATAAACCTAACCCTAGCCCTATCCCTGGCCCTAATCCTAACCCCAACTCTAAGCCAAATATAAAAACAACCCTTAATCATAACAATAACCCTAAAACTTAATTCTAAATATAACCCTAATACTATAATCCCTAATTGTAATCCTAAACCCTAACCCTATTTTCATATCTAATCCCAACCATAACCAAAACTCTAAATCTAACCCTAACCCTATTTTCATATTATGTTTTCCTTATGATTGGTTGACTCTTATACTAAATTTGAGTGTTGTTTGTGTTTTGACAAGAGTAGATTAATATTTTTTTAATTTTTTATATGAAGATCAAAATTACATGCACATAGAATGAACCATAGTTTAGTTACAACACTTGGTCTCTTCAAAATAATCAGAGAAGATTAGGGAGAGGAAGGAATGCACACCAAACTACAAAATAGGGGTAGTTGTGGCTTTGTTAATTTTCTTTATATAGTCTACTTGTTTCCTATAGGGATAAATATTTAATCACTATACAAATGAAATATGGTTGATTATCTATTAAATATCATTTTGTTTGTTTTAAAATGGAAGATATCTATGTTGGAAAACAAGAATAGACAACTAAGAGGGGAGGTGAATCAGTTGTTGAAAAATTGAAACTTATTTTACCTTATTAACCTTTAATCTCATATCTGATAATTAACAGTGAAAGCATGAATCAAAAACACATTAGAAACACACATAACACCAAGACTTTTGTGTACAAACTCTATTAGGGGAAAAACCACAGTGGAGGTTAATCCACAATTTATACACTGTTAAAAGTATAAAATATATGAATAAGGAATGCACGTGCATTCAGGAACACTACCTAGAGCTCACTGCTCAAAGGGAAGGCTCACTGCCTTACATAAGGTAATCAAATTAAATCCATCTGACGAGGTTGAACTAAGAAATTGGCTTCTTCAAAAGCTTGATGACAGTTTCTATTAGGCACATAAATAATTCTTTATACTTTGCGTAAACTTCTTCACACTCTGCTCTGCATTCGAATGATCTAATCTTTATTCACACATATCTCGCATAAACTTCACATACATTATCTCTAAATGAATAAAACAATCGCTCTTATATATCCACTTCATGAATTTACATTAACAACTCTATCGGCCAAAAATAAATAATAGATGAATACAAACTCTTGGCCCAATTCATGAACAAATATCAATGCGCACCAACCTAAATCGATCACAACATAATGAAGACCTAAAACAACATCCTCGAACATGCCAAGCATTCAAAAGTTAATCCACAAGGATCTACAACACGCTACCACCATCATGTCAACCAAGAACATGAAAACTCGAATATGGAAAGGAAAAATCTTTTATCACGAGCACACTAATCAATGTGGATGTACCACAATAATAGAGTATGAGATCAAGAAATGTCAATGAACATCTCAAGAGCATACACAAAAATTCAATTCACCAGAATTACATTCTCTTCTTTTAGAAACACCAACTATAGCAACAAAATAATTGTAGGAACACAAAAACTCATAACTCGCTCCAATCTTGATGCACACCTCTGAAACTTCCAAAGGATATAATAGATAGGCTCAGCAACAAACCCTTTAATACATGACTTCAGAATACCAATGTACAAAAAATTTCACCACTCTAATCTTCACAACTTCATAGACTATCTGCAACATATTTATTCTAATTTTCTCAATATCCTTGACATTTACAACCTTTAAGACATTAATGCTAATAGTGTTGACATCAATGACAACCACATATCATGAGCAACACAACCACAACATCCAAAAATCTACATCTCTATAAAAATTGGTATATGCTAATAGTCAACTTATTATCTTATTTATAGCATTTCCTTAGCTTTTTATACTAAAAAACTCAAGGTAGAGGGTAACATGATTCTTTGAATTGGATACTACATAAAAATTTATGTGTTATAGTCATTGCTTCCATTGTTTGCATTTTCACATTAGGATGCATATTTTTTACAATCAACAGTCTTTTAATGTCTTGACAAAATTAATATTATTAATAATTTCAAGCTTTTATAAACATGTATGGAAAATAAGTACATAAATAAGAAATATATTGTAATAGTTTCTTCAACAAAGGATAAAAAAATCATGTGGACCATACAAGGATTGTGGTGGGACTTAAAATTTACTACCCATGTGGTATTAACGAGGGAGATCAATAATAATCCTTCCTCATAGATCTTGCACGATCAGATTAAAGGCTCCTGAGGGTACTGTGAGGTCTGTGAAGAGGTGACACATGGCCTAGTTCTTGAAGCAATAGGGCTAGGTGGGACCCGCTATCTAGTTGCAACCTCTTGTTTTCTTGGGTTGTGATTGGGCATGGTTCTCCCAGGGTGCTGATGTGGATTTTCAAACAATTATTGACTCAATCTGAGTCGTCCAACTTGCCATGTTCAATCCACAGTAACGGTTCGATTTTTCTTGGGTTCCTATTCATCCGTGTTGGGAGTTCTTGCTATCTGCAAGTTGTTCTCATTAATGGCACGGATTTTTTCAGTGGATCCTCGCCTAAATTTCCTACGTGCAAACACTGTTCTCCTGATAAATGCAATGATGGGTTGTACGCCATGCCTTCGCAAGCCAGGAATAATTTGTGGTGGCTACATCAGCCACTAAAATGTTCGAATGCTCATGCTACATTCGAGCAATTAATATTCTTGCACCAATTAACTCTATAAAGGTTGATTGTGTTATCTGGTATTATCATCGCATTTTGAGTTGTCTTGTTTGCAGGTGGTCGAGTCTCTCCTCTATTTTACGAGGTTTTCTTTACAATGGACCATTCGGTTGTGCGCAGAAGGACCAGACTCGGGGTGAGAAATTTGCAGCCTGACAGGGTACAACCTATCCTTAGCAAGCCCAAGGTTGTCCATGATGCTAATTTTAAAGGGACGGGGAGCTCCAAGTCCCCACTGGTGCTGACTTCTAGTTCTGATGGTGATGGGTCTAAAACTGACTCAGACTACCAACGTTACTTGGTGTCCATGACTGAGTTGTTGGGGGTCAATGAAGAGCCCCTCATAGTTGCCCCAATAATTGTGATGGCATCGTGCCATGCTACCAGATCATGTGTTAAAGAGGATAAAAGGAATTTGGTCTCGCTTCTTCCTGAAGCGAGGACCAGGAGCGGTCGCCTCTACCAAGGCCATGTGTCTTGCAAGTAGTTGTAGTTGTTGGGTGTGTTCCTTTTGGCTGGTGGTTGATATGGACGTATGCGTGCCTACCACGCTCTTTTGTCTTTAGCTCTGGTTGGTTACAATGGTATAACTATTTTGATTCCTCGAACTGATTATGGTTTTTTCTAATGATGAGGAATGTCAATTTCAATTTCATTCTAAATGAAATTTAATTTTGGAATGAACAATGTAGCCTATTGCTTTGTTGCTCTCCTATCCTATAAAGGATATTTGACGGCTCATTGTTAAGGGTTGTTATTTTTTTTGGGTCCGAAGGCTTAGAATAGGTATAGTTAGTGGTAATGCAAGATTTTGAAGGTATTATGTAGGAAATCATGCTAGGTTGGGAATAGTATGAAATAAGTATACTATGCTTTTGTAATTATTGATATCGAAAGAAATCTAAAAAAATTAAGACATTTTTCTCTCATGTGTATGGGCCATGGATTATGAATGGATTTATCAAGGGTTTTCTCATTTAGTTTCAATGGTGTAGTTGAAAGTGTAATTTGTTCTCTTGCTTTGACTTTATGAGTTAATCAAATTCTTGAGCACAAATTGCATGTTTATGGTTATATGCTCAGGATTCACTAAGGAGTATTGTTTTAATATACTGACAAATCTCATGGTAGCAAAGCACTATGGTGATAAGTTCAATTTCATCTGAATTACATTTTATATGACTCCCACCCAATGGATGAGGCATTGGATAGTATTGGTAAATTCCTTTTAGGTATAGGACTGTGACTCTAAGCACGGTGATTCAATACCCGAACATTTTAACAAATATCAATTGCTATCTCTTTTTGGGATATAGATCTTATGATAATTTTCAGTCTCCTTGCTTTGGGATATTTGTTATTATTCTTTGGTTTTGCCACAACTAGGGTAATGACTGTCTGTTAGTGTTAGTGGGGACTACATCTGTAAGAAGAAGTGTTCTTACCAATCATGAAACATTCTTATGAACACACTTGGGTTTACCCACCTTGGTTTCACAGAGCCAAAAGTGTAGGAGATGTCAGTCTTTGACTGACTCTTGTTAGTTGGCCACTAGCCTTTGCAATTCTTTATAACGGAGGTTGGCTACCTCTTACAGAATTGCAAATCCTATGTGGGAAAAAACACCAACAGATTGTAATTAAGATATACACAAAATGGATCTACATTGAAAATTCGGTAGGAAAATTCAAGCAAATACAACTGGTAGATGCAAAACCAAATAAATGTGAAATTGTGGACTATAATGATTGTAGAATATACATAATGGATTTTTTTAAAAGGTTTTAGAAACTTTCAATCAAATGCAATTGGTAGATGCATAGACAAATTTCACAACCTTCACCAAAATCCTTGTCGATTTCCTTAATATGGGAGATTTGGAACAAGGTATAGACATCCATCAAAGCATAATATGAAGATGAATTTTCTCAAATGTTGTGGTTGTAGACTCCATTTTCAAATCTATGTAAAATGTGGGAGGATAGACAAATCTTGTGAACTATTTGACAAAATATCTCAAAGAATTGTAATCTCATGGAATACACTCTAATTAGAAAAGTTGCATCACTACCCTCATAACAATCTCTCAATTTGTTTTAGTTTCTATTGTGTTACTCAATTTGAAACTTAATTGTGATACATTAAGTTCATTGTCAAATCGTCATTTGTGTGTCAAGTTTGTCAAAATCCAAAATGATCAATTATTAATAAATTCATGGATCATGTAATATTGGGATGGGTGACCTCCTAGGAAGGCCTAGTGCTTCATCGCTTTGAGAATCATTTAGATGCAATGAGTGCTAAGTGGACCATTCATTATCATGAGAAATGGTTTCTTGTGAAACACTACTCATGAAACATGGGTCAATGAGTTTGACTTGTAAAACTACATAATTGAATCCTGATAACAATATCAAAATTTGACACAATGTGAAAAATACTTCCTACTTGTCAATAGATCATGTTGTCAAAATCTAGAATTTCAAATTATGAATTCTTTGTAATTACTCAATAGATCATGTTGTCAATTGAACCTGTTGGTATTTTTTACTACAACCCACACGTGTTTCCTAGAAGCTCCTATGAACTCCCCAAATTCAATAATAAAAGACTAGGAACGGTATGGTCAACTTTACAAGAATAGCAATAAGGCTAATTCTCCTACACTTCAGACTCTGTAAAATCTAGGAGGGTATTCCCTAACATGTGCTCTTAACATACAACATTTAAACAATTCATTTAATTTGCACAAAGGTAAGCAACAGATAGATCCCCAATTAGTGTTAAAGGATCAAATCCTTCAAGAAATTGCCTATTCCTTAAAAAATACTCATGTCCATTTAACAGAGAATCACAAACTTCATATAAAGTAAATTGATAGGAAATGTTTGAGTAAAATATCTTGATGCCATAACACAAAACATACAAGAATAAAATGTAACCAGAATTCCAGTGCTATATCCCAGCGCAAGGAATCAAAAGAGAAAACTGAACTACAAGGTAAATTTCATTTTGAACACTTATGATCTATTATGAATTGAATTACAACCCATATATCCATACCTGAGTTTATTACTCCTTTATGAATCCTATTTGTTATATTTCATGAATTTACTAGTTAACTGAAGCATTTAACCGATCCTTTGAACCAGAGTTCTAGTTAAACATAATTCATAGTAAAGAACAAATGAAAATCAATGAAAATCATCTTTGATCAATATTTCATTAATAATCCATGTAACATAACACAATAGGAGACAAAATAAACTCCAAATATTCATGAGTTTGATACAAACATGCTCAAAAACCCTATGATTAACAAAGTTCTCCAATCTGACTCAAAAAAATTTAAAACCTAGACTTACAATTCATACTCTCTATATTACTAGACACTTATTTCTCATATCTTGGATATTTCAACCAACCACTCTCTCGACCCAGAATTCCCTTTTATATAACAAGGGAGCCAGCAAGCTTCAGGTCAGAGAGTACACATATCCATTTGTAATTGGACCACTAACTCCTGATTCGATTACAATTCTATTATGTGAGAGGAGAGCGTAAGACAAAGATCATCATTAGTTGATAAGGAGGAAAGAAAACATTGCTCCAAAGGCCACTCCCCATACATCGAAGGCATGCTTAGCCATTATAGTATTAACTCCACCTCAGCACCCTGTACTTGGAGTCAAAAGGAGAATGCAATTTTAGAATATAATATCTAAGGCCAGACCTGTATTATACATGACCAAGCTATAATTCTCGACTATAACACTCATAATTCTAGTTCATTGGTGAACACCTTTTTCCATAATTCAAACTCCTCCTCGGTAGGCCACTGGAAAGCCACAACCTAATCAACCTTGTTTCGATAGGGAGCATACTTTACCATTATCGATGTGGCCTTTTTATCAAAGTTCTCTAAGAAACTTATAACAAAAGACAACTTTTCCAATGTATTCTCTAGCATGCAGATGTCAGCATTTTTGCATATCTCATGTGTTTGAGACATCATTATATTATTCATTTGCTCCTTCCAAACCTGTAGGGGTTTGAGTTCATCCTGACTATGTAAAATATGAGGCAATGGGGTCAAGTCCTTTCCATCATACACATCTTTCAGCAATTTAATCTTGGATTCCATTGGGATGGAAAATCCATGAAACTTCTGCTCAACAATTCCCTTGACCAATTGATATGTTGCAATAATAGTAGGATATTTATCACCATGATGTTTTTCCCCTACTGCCATGAATCTCAACTTCTCCATTCTAGGGCTCCATTTATTTAGCAATGAGATAGCCAATTCTTTATCCCTTGGAAACATTTTTAGTGCTTGCAACATTAGGACATAATTTGCATGAACATTGTTTAGCTTACTTTGGACCGTTTTGTTTAAATGTTTCAAAACAGTGTCCACTATCACTACATTGTTTCTCCCTACTGCATCTCGGATTTGCTTTACCATCTCCTTATATTCTTCAACCTAATGAATCAGTTTCTCCCTAGAAAGTCCCCCTCCAGGGCTAGTAGCCCTCGGAATAGCGATAAGCACTTGTCCCATATTATATGGAACAATAGCCAAAGACTGTGCTTGTGTAGGATGTTGAGACTGCTCTACTGGTGGGTCGAGAACAATGTGGCTAGAACTGGCTTGCTTTTGAGATCTCATGGTATCCATTTGTTTCCTCAATAAAGCCAATTCAGTTTCTAACTCTGCTACCTTTTGTTGACTCTTATTATATTCAATAATAATGTCATTATATTGGCCTCTCAGAGTATCTCGCTCCTTGGTCAAATCTTCAACAGTTGCTCTGGTGAATTTGGCAACATTCACGACCATATCAGTAGCTTCCAATGTTGGAGTGTCAGCAACTCTCCTCACAACCAAGTGACCACTGAAGTCAGAAGGTTCTGCAACAATTAGCTTTTTAGAGCCAGTAGATAGGGACCAGATTGCCAATGCATCCCATTCCTCACTAAAGGTCGATCCCTTGAGTGCCAATGTAGCCTCCTCTCCAATAGCAAGAAGTGGCTTATTAGCCCTTCTTATTGTGTCAAACACCACAGCATCAGTGATATCCCATTCTAGGAGTAGTAATAGTCCACTTTTTTTGTACCAATTCCCGGCTCTACTCTAGTGTTATTGCTTTGAATCTTTCTCTCATTTGTTCCCTGATCTTAGCTTGAATTACCTTCTCTGGGAGCTCTGGATGCAGACTTCTCTTATGTGCCACCTTCTTAGTATATAATGTAGTATGTGCTCTCCACACAAAATCTTTAAAAGCATCAGTTTGAATAAAAGAGTGATCCATCATGAACTCTCTACAGGCTTCTATTCTCAAGTCATCATTGCTTGTTATTCCTTTGATTTCATCTTCTCCTAACCTCAAAGAAACTATACCTAAACCTGTTGCAATGTCAACTGGTTCCAATGGCATCTCAGGATGCATTTCATCCGGAGTGACAATAATGTCATCATCCTCATCACTATCACAATCAACAATCTTTACCCATTCAAACCTCTGCCTCTTTGGTGATGGTGGGCAAGCCTATTCTGAAAAACTTGGAGGAGAATCCAAATCAACAACATTTGGTACTGACTATCTTGAAGAAGATGGTGCAATATTTTTAGCAACATCTTTAGCCCTACTTCCCTTTCTTCTAGAAAAAACCCTTATCTTCTTTTGGGGCTGATAAGTAGGCCTCTCCTCTTCCTTTACCTCAGGGTACTCCTCGACGGTTTGTGATTTTCCCCTTTCTTCCACAACCCTTTCATCTTTCAAAACCCCAACCAAGCTCTCAAAATTATCAATAGCATACATTGCCCTGCTAAACTCATCTTTAGCATTAGGTATGGGATTGAAATCAGGTATTTTCTCCTACTTACTTTTTACCATTTTAGAGTAGGCAATGTATAGTGCCTTTCTATCATCTTATAATTCCAAATCAAAAATATTCCTGATAATGTCCTCAAGAAAGTAGAAGTTGTGGACAAAAGCTCTTGTCCGATGTTTTTCCTTCATTTGAGAGATAAAACCCTCAGGATCATGATTCCTGGGTGCATAGTCCTTAGCCTATAAGGCCCAAGTAATTGATGCAACTCCTTCCATCCTCTTTTCACCATAACAAAATCGGTAAATGTTGTATATTCAGGGAAGAAAGAACCTTTCTTTTGTTCAGCTAGCAAGTGTACTTCTTGAGCACCCCCCAACTGCCTCATGATTTTAAAAAATCCAAGTCTAAGGGGCACCTCCCTTGGCAGAACCTTTGGATTGACATTAGTGCCAAAAACCCTGAAAATTGTGGTATTACGATAGGGGAAAATGTCTCCCCAATTGTGCATTATGTTCAATTCAGACCTTCTCTCCACCGGCCTCAAGAAGTCATGAATTTCTTTTGGGATCCTTGGGGGGTCATGAACCAGAGCCTCCCTTAATTTAGATCCAAAGACATTGTGGAAAGTTACATAATCAAACTCATGATCATGCATGTCAAGAATCCTAGTCCAATATTGGACAGGCATCTTAATGTTTCCTTCCTTCTTCTTTAATTTCATATCTTTTTTGAACACAGCCTGACCCCTATATAGAAACATGTGGATTAACAAGGAATACCATCTAAATCCAACCCAATTCTTCCCCTCCTTTAGGGCTACCAAACCCATGTGCATCTTCTCTGCCAAATAAGTGGAAAAATCATATATTACATTAAAACTTGGGTGCTAGAGATTTACTGCCATATACATAATATCGGTAGCCAATTTTTTCTTTAAGCTGACTCCCAGAACTTGACATAAAGCCCAAATAGTCTTCTTGAAATAACTGACGAAATAGCCCACAGGAAAAGGTTCGGGCTCATTTCTACCAATTACTACCTTCTTCTAATTTTTTCCTCTTCCTAAGACTGCCAAATGAGGTATTAAGAAGGATGTTCTGAACAAACCCCTAGTATTTCTATATTCTTGTCTGAAAACCTCCAAGTCGACAAGAACCATATCCTGACTCCATTCGTGCAATTTGAAAATCTCTGTAATTTCTTCTTTGGTTATCTTAATCATCTGCACACCAGCATGTGTTCTGATAATTCAGGCCACAGGGTCATATCTAGTAGCAATGTCCTTTAAAAGATATACATCCATATAAACATTAAGAACCACCAATTTACCCAGGTCTAACCTCCAGGGGTTACACAAAGGAACCGACAAATTCATATTCCCAAACCAATTGGAGAACAACTACCACCTGGTGTATGGTAACTCGGCATCTTGAATTGCACATTGCTTGTCTGTCAATCCTTCCAAGATTCGAGGCCCATAGAATAAAACCTTTCCTTCCTACTTCTTGCTAGTAGAGGGTTGTAACAAATCAATAATATCTTTGGATAAAGACCTGGTAGTGGTTTTAGAACTAGAAATCCAGGCCTTGGGTGCTATTTATACTAGACTAATGATAATTCGAACTAGGGTTTGCTTATTTTCAGATAGCAAATAGTTACAATTTTCTCCTTTAGCCTTAACAGAAAATTTTTTAATATTCAAAAAACCCTAGCAATTATCTAGACAAACTCTAAAAGCGAATATATTCAATCAATTCTTCAAAAACAAAGATAGGAAACAATCATGAATTGCCCAGCAAGCAACCATAAAATATTCTGAATTTACAAGAAATGGCGTACTTGCTACTTACGGTTTCAATCACAGAACATCCAGGGTAGAGAAATTGAGAAATCGTAACCACAGCTTGCTTCACTCGATACCAAGCAATTCTTCCTCAATGTAGAGATACAGAACTCAAATAGTAATTCACAAATTTTAGCATTTAATTATGCAAGCAGAGTCAAACTCGGCCATTACTATTCACTCATGTGAGATAAAACGGCTATCGTACAATACCAGTTTATTTTTAAATATGAGTTGTTGATCAATCGCAATGTTGTCCAGGAGAACGGCTCAAATTTAGTCAAAATAGTTTGAAAATGCCACGTTCTTCCTCCAGTCACCAAACAGACAAGAGATTCACCTACTAAGCACCACATCAGCATGGAAATGGGCCCCACCTTTGTTATCAGCACATAGCATCGAAGTCCACGCATCACCAAATCGCACACCTCGCAGCATTATTGAAACTGCAGTTTTAATTGTGTGAGGTCAGCGAGGAACGGCCACGATGCATCGGTACAGAAAAAACTATCGACATCAGCCTTCATAATCGATCAGTAAGAAAAATTGGTCTCCACCATCAAATGTGACAAATGGTAGAATCTCGCATGCCTCACACCATATTTGTGACATTAGCAGAAACCTTGCGAGGTCTGCGAGCAACGGTCAAGATTGAAATCACTTCATCTGATGGCCGCGCAATCTACACACGCAAAAAGGTTATTTCACCTGACTTTTTAATAGTTTTTTTATTTTGCAAGGGGTGTTTTTAATGACCATCG
This sequence comes from Sequoiadendron giganteum, assembly GCA_007115665.2. Taxonomy (NCBI): domain Eukaryota; kingdom Viridiplantae; phylum Streptophyta; class Pinopsida; order Cupressales; family Cupressaceae; genus Sequoiadendron; species Sequoiadendron giganteum. Next base: position 845,173,943 of record CM021100.1, on the reverse strand, counting down.
ATCTTCCTACGATTGATCCTGACCGCTCCCCATGATCTCACAATGATATCACCATTGGTTGTTTGGCGATTGTGATATCACAGGCGAGCGCCATGTGTCCCAAGCTGCCGATGCTGAAAAGGGATTAATAAAGCATTTAATATTTGTGTCGAACTTAAATACGTTATAAAGTGGGTTACTAAAATAGCTGCGAGATGCACGTGCTCAAGATCAATGGTGATCTTATAATCTTGGTAAAAATTTGCTTGACGGTTATGTTTGGTGTTGTTGACTGCTTTTCTTTTAATGACCATCAATCTTCCTACGATTGATCCTGACCGCTCCCCACAATCTCACGATGACATCACTGCTAGTTGTTTGGTGATTGCGATATCACGGGAGAGCGCCATGTGTCCTAAGTTGCCGATGCCGAAAAGGGATTAATAAAGTGTTTAATATTTGTGTCGAACTTAAATACATTATAAATTGGGTTACTAAAATAGCTACAAGATGCACGTGCTCGAGATAAACGGTGATGTTATAATCTTGGTAAAAAGTTGCTCGACGGTTATGTTTGGTGTTGCTGACTGTTGTGTTTTTAATGACCGTCGATCTTCCTATGATTGATCCTGACCACTCCCCGTGATCTCGTGATGACATCACCATTGATTGTTTGGTGATTACGATATCACGGGCAAGTGCCACGTGTCCCAAGATGCCGACGTCGAAAATGGATTAATAAAGCGTTTAATATTTGTGTCGGACTTAAATACATTATAAAGTGGGTTACTAAAATAGTTGTGAGATGTACGTGCTCGAGATTGATGGTGATGTTATAATCTTGGTAAAAATTTGCTCGACAACTATGTTTCGTGCTGCTGACTATTGTGAGTGAACACAATCGCCGATGGTAGGAATCAATGGTTTCCCGCCATCATGTGATCCAAAGATCCAGGATGTTTAGAAATCATGATATCACGGGCGGGCACCATGTGTATTCTTTTGGCACTGCTTCTACAGTGGGCCCTCGATGCTGACATGGAGATTTCATCAGCCCTTTTGAAGATGGCCATTCGATAATCTAACAAAAATAAAAGATCGATGGCTGAATTTTAAATTTGCATCAAATGCGATTGGAGCCCTTGGGGCGGCATGCAAATGAGCTTTAATGGTGGACGAGATGTCTACTGCCTCAATTCAATTGACATAAAGTATCTACTTTTTTTCTATCTTCATCACAAAAGCATTCATGTATTTTCCAAGTAGTTTAGAGCCAAAGATAAAGTTTTTCGAGCAATCACCGTGAAGTTTGGTTCTCTACAAGGCGCGAAATCCCATGAGTTATTTTCTAAACTGCTGGGTTAATTTGACTATGTCTTTGTGAAGGGTTCTATTGTGCTAGTCAAGGGGTTTTGTTAATTATTGTTGTAGGGTTATTGGTTCATTTGAATTATTGGAATTGCACGGTTATGTTGTATTTTTGTGTTCTGGCTACCCCTAGTTTCTTCGAGGATTTGATTTTTTAAAAGAATCCCTAGTTGTTTAAGATGGCACCACCGAAGCAGCACTCTAGCCATGCTGATTATTTGAAGAGTAATTTGTATGATGACTTCTTGGATCAACTCCCATTGTCAACAAATGACAAGAAGAGTGGTTTGGTTTTAATGAATGGAAAGACCCTAGGTGAAGGTATACTGTGGAAAAATTATAAGATTGTGAATGCCAGGATTCCTATGACTGGTCTTGAAATGTTTAGGCTGTGGTATGGACAGCAAAACTTACCTCACCCCTTCTCTAATGCCTAGAGATATGACATGGGGAAACTAATAGTGCCAAATGTGTTCCCTGATGTTGACTTGCTCAGAGCAGTGGTAGCACAGTATGATCTTGTGACAAGGGTCATAAGGGATAATGATGGTGGAATTCTACTAAGCCTAAATGCAGATGAGATTCGACAAATTTTTGATTTGACTGAGTATAGCCCTTTCTTAGTCCAAATATATTTTGAGAAGATGAAGGAGGAGTAAAAAAGGTTAAAGCATCTTTTCAGATTGAATTTGCTTCCTCTTCACCTGGCCAGGGCAGGCAGTTCAATAATTCTTATCAGCCCAAATGACCAGGAGCCTTTCAGGCTGAGCTATTTTGCCAGTCACTTCCTGGTAACATTTTATTCATTGTGCCAAATTTTAGGATTCATCCCTAATACTATGATGCCAGTTGCGTACATGTTTATGGGAGCCCAGATTCAACATCCCAACTTCTCTATGGTATATGACTTTGCATCATTCCTGTCAGAGAAGATGCATGAGGGTTTGATGAAGCTACATGTGGGGGATACTGGCACTCTTTTTTTCTGGTACTCCCTGTTGATGCATATGTTCCTGTACAAGAATTTTGTTTTCTTCTCAGAAAACATGGAGTTGAGATAGGAGGTGAATGGAGAAAGGTTACCAGTACAGGTGTGGAGTGCAGATTTTTCTTACAATAGAGGAGGTGCTAGCTTTGTGCAGTTTGATAACTGTTTTGCCTCCAGACTCAGGACTCGGTTAGTGGTAAATGTGCCAAGAGTCCCTGAAGATTTGCATGACTTCCTCTGACCAAAGGTGAAGAAGCCTAATTTAAAAGTGTGTCACAATTGGGGTGATATCATCTTGTACCCTGTAAGCATTGTCTTGAGGGTGTATGGTTTCTAGGGAACCCCTCATATCCTCCCCTTTAATGTACCATCAAGGATTGGGTTTGCCCAAGTAATATGGCAACTAGGTTGTATTCATGAGGACAACTTAACAAAGAAAGGAAAAGGGACTTTATTCCCTGACTACACTGTTGTTTCTAATTTTGTCTGTTCCAAGGGAGGATGGGTCCACTTCAGAAGGTTTTTTGATGACTTCAATTTGAGGAATGGTCCTAGGAGACAGCATGACCCTAAGGGATTCTTTGCATTGTTCAGACAATGAATTAAAGGTGGAAAATTTGCACATGAATTCAACTTTCCTAAGGACCTAATCAAAAATGAGTTTGAATTGAATAGGCAAGAGTTGAATAAAGAAAAATGGATTGCATATGAAAATTTGTTGGCTATAATACATAAAATGGATCCAAAATATGATCCATTAATGGAGTTCACTCCATTTCACAAGAGAATAGACTTCTTAATGGCTAATTTCAAAAGTATCATGGGCACCTTGATGACCAAGAGGGTCAGTTTGGAATTAGATTTTGGTATAGAAAGACTAGATGTGAGGCCTGAAGAAACAAGGCCAGCTTATCAGCCACCAGTTGACAGGCCTCTATACAAGAGAAAGAGGAATGCGAGCAGTGATGAGGATGAAGGGGATAAGAAGGGAAAACAAGTCATGCAAGCATCATCACAACTAGGTCCAAGGATTAGAGCACCCAGAGGGATAAGGATTATGGATCTAGATTCACCACTAAGAGGTGATCCTGTAGTGTTACCATCAGAGCCAAGCCCTAAGAGGCAGAGAGTTGAAGAAACGCAGGAAACTCTGATGGATGAGATAATTGTGACTGATGAAGACATGCAGGTTGGCATCCCTTCCCCTCCTAGATCAACACAATTGGTGATTTATGACATGGATGTAAAGGGGGAATGTGTACAAGATGTTAGGATGGAGGCCTACAAGGCATTCTTGGATGATGATGCATTTGTAAAGACTCATGTATTCTTGCAACTAGTTTGGAGGATGAAACTAGAAGAGTACTAGAACAAATGCAATAGTAGGAGAGAATCGAGACCTAATAGGTCTGAGCAGGAGAATGATGATGAGGTCAAGGCTAAATTAATGGAAGAATTCAAAGGCATCACTCCTGAGGAGGGAAGAAGACTTGTGACTCAAGTTGGTGTCTTACTTTTTCCTGAATGGGACATAGCTGATGCGATTGCATTCAATGCTATCTTACAGTCCAAGCACCCTATACAAAACAGTGAAGAAGAGGTTAAAGCAGATCTGCAGGACTCTGCCTTCAGTGAGGAGTATGAAACTCTGGCCATATGGGCATTGGCACCCCAAGGTAGAAAGCCAAATGTAACTGATATTAGCCCACACCGAAGGGGAGGCCTAATCATCAAGAGAGCTTCTCAAACTTCAACAACAAAAACTACAAGCCTGACAGTGAATGTGGCCAAATTGGCCCAAAATATAGCTAAGATAGAAGAGGTTGAAAAGAAGAGTCTGATGGAGAAATACAATATGATAATTGCAGAATATAGTAGGATGCAGCAAAGGAATGTTGAGCTGCAATTTGAAGTAGATAGGTTGAAATATGGGCAGGTGGGAGAATCCTCCAATGCTCCTCGTATCAAAGCATTACCTTCTATTGCATGATTGGTCCCCCATACTAATCTGATTGTTTCAACTCTGGGGTCCTCCATCCAGGCACCTGCTCTTAGTCCTACACTAGGGCCAGTTGAAGAAGAAGTTGAATATTCTGTGGATCCCACCAAAAAGAAAATGTTGAATAGGATCACAGAATTGCAGGATACCTTAAAGGAAAGTGAGGATGATGCAATTGCCAAACAAAGTGAGGTGGTTGACATAGTTTCCAGGCATCTTAATGAAAATTTTGATGGTAAATTACCATCTGAACATTCTTTGTATTCTTTATTCTTGGATGGAATAAAAAATATCAATAGGGATCAGGAAATAGTTTTGCCTTTGGTTAGAAATGGATCCCTAGGGCCAATGATCTGGATATTATGTACAAAGCTTCTAGGTTTGATGCGGACAATAGGCCCCAATCATTGAAGCCTAATCAAAACTTTGTAAAATCATTGAGCGGATTCTAGGCCCCAGTCATTGAAGCCTACTCAAAACTTTGTAAAATCATTGAGCGGATTCTAGGCCCTACCTGATGATTTCAGTAGAAGAATTAGGGAGCTGATAAAGAGCTTTAATGACTTGGAATGATACATTTTTTCTAGACCTTATTGATGCACAAGGAAATGTTAAGAAATTACAGCAGTGGCAGGATGGGGCAGAAAAAGTTATCAATGTGCAAATCAAATCAATTTGTGATGATTCAAACTATGATTTGCTGGTAAATAGTATGGATAAGATAATTAACACTAGAACATTCTTAGAGTTTTTTGAAACGGAAGCCAATCAAGTTGCAGTGAAGTACACACCTTACAATACTAAGGTGAATGAGGTCATGAAATTTTGCTGGCCAACAGATGAAGAGTATCAGAGATGGGTGGACAAGTACTTAACCGAAGAGGAGTAAAACAGTGTTTATTACCACAAGATGGATGAAGGAATGCCAGATGATGATGCAAAAAATTCTAGAGACAGCCACAGGAAATGATTTAATAATGGACAGGGCATGTGAATAGAATGAGAAGATGTTCAAAATGGAGCTAGCCATAAGGAATGCATTGGAGGATGTTGATACACACAAGCGGCTAGCTTACCGAGATTATCTATCAAAACATCTATTTATGGCTTAATAGAGCATAATATCTAGTTTGTTATTGTTTTTAAGCAAAAGACATTTCTCAAAGGATGTACCCTTTCACAATTTTGATATATTTATATCTGTTTCATAATGTAAAATAGATATAGGCGGATAGGAGAAAGATACAGTAGATAGTTTACAATGAAACTTTCCTTTAAAAGACTCAGATGCATGTATGAATTTTGATGAAGTTAACGAAGATGTCTGAACTTGTGGCTTAATCTTGGTATCATCTATTTTTGGAATTATACAGTTATCTGGTTGTCTCCATTTTGATGCTTTTTTGTTGTCTAAATTGATATATGAAGCATACAAATATATTCAGTTTACCGATACACATTTGCTATATTTGTGTGATGTGATTATTTGGTTCTTTCAAGTAAAGATTAAACCCTTCTATTCAATCACAGTAACTGAAGAGTATTAATTGGATCAATAAGAAGAATCACATAACTAGGATTGTCATTCTATCTCAAGTAGAGTTTGTCAATCATTTACTTGCACATTTATACAAGTTATAAACTACATCTGTGTGCCAAACACTTTGAATTATTTCCATCATAGATTACACTTTTATAGATCTTCATTAGACACCATACACCCAACAAGGCAGTGGTCTCATGCTTTCATCTTTTGGTTTATCCATTTTATTTTTTACATCTGTTAACTGAACATATTCTAATATAATTCAAATATAATTAAAATTAAAAACATCATAAATTAATTATGTAACCACATAAGTCAAATATAATTCTATCAAGAAATTAATATCAAATAGATAATACAATCACATAACTCATACATTTCAATGTCATTGATCTTCTTCATCCAACTCTTTGTCTGTATCATCTAATCCATATTCAACATTGTAAGGATTGGTTATATCATCATCATCATCATTGATATCAGTTTCGATAATGTCATCATCCACACAGATATCATCTTCATGAACATTAACTCCTACATCATCATGATCTAGTTCCTCCTCTTCGACATCTTCTTCAAGCACATCATCAACTAACTGTTGATCCTGATCATCATCTACATCATCTTCTATTTCTTTAGTATCTTGTTCTTCTACCACATTATACTTTACCGGCCTTACTCTTGGATCATGTCTAACAACATATGACCAACCTGCTTTACCTGGAACCTCTGAGTAAAATACCTACTCACATTGGCTTGGAAGAACATAGGGTTCATTTTCAGCTCGCTCAAAATACCTTATATTAACCATGGTAAATCCATTATCATGTTCAATAATATTTCTCTCGAGATCATTTTCATTCAATCGTAGCTTGTACCATAGGACAACAAATAGAACTAATTTGAAGGACTTAAAGTCACACTCAAGTATATCATCCAAAATCCCATAGTATTGATTTTCTGAGACTTCTGGATGTATGTCGCTTCTAGATGAAACATTAGTCACCTGGAAGACTGCAGTTATCCCAAAATCATAAGTTTTCTTTGTGTCATCCAACTTTTTGATTCGAAATTTATGACCATTGCACCACATAGCCTTGTGGTGTTTCACCTGCAATATGTCAAACATGTAAAACTTATTGCAATATCATCAGTTGATAAACATATTTATTCTTGGCCGAATGTATGCAAAGAAAAAAAAATTTCAACATATATATACATCAATATAATTGAAAATATTTAAATAATATGGGTGATTGATATATTTATACATACCTGTTTATCTCTTAAACCATATGCTAAATCAATTTCCCTTGGTGTAACATTGGAGTCTCCATTACGATGAGCTTCTTTAACCAATGAAGCCACACCTTCCCATGTTAATGCGCGACTAGATTGTTGACATCGTTCAATCCATACCGTCATCCAATCAAGATTGTTTTCGACGTACAAATGTAGTGCATCCCACTCTCAACCAACTGTATCAAAAAAAATTGAAATTCACAAACGATGTATAATTAGTTAATTACCACGGTATACGACCTTAATTTATAATTGATGAATATTGAAAGATTAATAATTAAATAAGTATAATATACATAAAATCCAAATGTAAAATGTATTCTAATTAATCTTCATGACTATCTTATAATTCCCTGTCACTTTCCTCAATCTACCTTTCCCCATCAGGTACTCCCCTTCGAATTTTTTAATGGAGTTGGGATCCCAAATGTGATCTACATGGATCTTTGTTGCAAACTTAGGAAGATATTTAGTAATGTACACCATGGTCTGGTATACCATGTATCCCTCCACCATAGAACCCTCAGGATGTGCTCTTTTTCTAACCAAAGCCTTCAAAAATTTCAAGTGCCTCTCAACCATCCACATTGACTTTGTGTGTATAGGTCCACACAATTCAATCTCCTCAACTTGGTGTATGAGGTAGTGTTCTTGTGCATTGAAAAATGTCGAAGGTAGACACTTTTGCATTTCACACATTAGATGAGGAATTTTTCTCTTCCAATAATTTATATCTTCTTTATGGATTGCTTTAGATGACAGCCATCTACAAGTGATTCAAAGCACAAATATATTAACAAGATTTAACAAAAATATACAATGAATTGAACAAATATTTCTACTTACCTCATGTATTTTCCAAGATCATATATAACTTGCTTGACATTGTTGTCGAAGTTGTCTGGGAGAGATAGAGGTAGAATGTACTGCAACAATTATAAAATGATCTTTTCATTAATATTTTTCCAAAAGTAGTAAACATAATAAACTGAAAAGTACATGCAGTATACATATATATATAATATACCAGAATAATTACCTTAGTGAAGGTATTCCAATCATGCATTTTCATCCCTAACCCAAATTCACCTTTCTTTGTTATGATATTGTTTATGTTCGCAGCAAATCCTGTGGGAAATCGAATTTTTTCGTATGACTTGTTTTATAGCATTGCTTTGCTGCTCTGTTAATAACCAAGGAAGGGAACTTATATTAATTTGGTCTCTATTGCTATTTAATTGAATGACATTTTTTATTGCATGACTGGCTTCCTGAATGTCACTACAAATTTTGACAATTTTTTCTTTGTCATGCCTTCCATCAAATATTTTCCATAATGTTTCTGTCATATTCTTTTTGATATGCATTGTATCAAACAAATGCACAATTTGTAGCTGCTCATAGTAGGGCAACCTACTAAATTGTCTAGGATAACTTTTCAGTCCCTGTGGAAGCCGACCGTTAATGCCTTGATGACCTTCATGAAGCATATAAGGTAAACAAATTAACAACGACAATCATTTTCAATTACAGCATGAGTAAACACAGCACAATATAAAAATATAAATTCAAAACATATCATAAATGATAGATAAATAATTTGATCCAATGTATAACCTTGACAATTAATTCTATTATATTCCAACTTTCATAGGCGAGGTGCCATTCTTCGTGGTTTTGATGTAGTCTCTTCTTTCCCATTGAAAATATTTTTTTATGTAGTTTGATACTTATGATTTATGTGGAGGAAGTGCCTATACTCATCAAACACCTGCTTTCCTAAACTTGTTGAATGACGAGATTTCATCTTTGGACCACAAATTGGACATGCAAATTTTTCCTTTGTTTGAAGACCTACAAATCATATATAATTGGATTAAATATGTCAATTTTTATAATTATATATAATGAATAGATTACTTAAAAAACATGCATGATATCTACTTCATAAAATTAAATATTGTTAAAGTCATGCAGTCGAACGTTATAACATACCAGAAAAATGTGTTAGCCATGGGGCATCATGAATTGTCCATACAAGCGTTGCATGGAATTGAAATTGTCTTTGTCCTATTGGTCTAGATACGTCATACATAGTGACGCCATTCCATAACTTTAGTAACTCGTCAATAAGAGGCTCAATATATACATTCATATCTTTAACTTAGTACTTACCTAGTTGAATGAATATAAACATTACATAATTATTATAACCATTTTACTACAATATATATAAATTCATGTACATGACTATTAAATGAAAAAATATATAAGTCATTATGCAACAAATAAGACAAATGAGATGCTACTACGTTAAAGAAAATTGATGTAAACAAATACCTAGAACAATCATTGCCAACATTATGTGCTCCTTCTTTATTGACATCCATGGAGGAATGTTATTGTTGATAACAAAAACATGCCACACCGAGTAAATAGATCTCAGCTCTCCAAATGGATTGACACCGTCCACTACCAATGAAAGTATAAGATTGTGAGATTCTTCTTTAAAGTGTGGCCATTTTTCCTCCATGTCCCTAAATATAGATCTATCCATAGGAATTCAAAGAATCTCATCTCCACTTCTATTACATGCATGGTAATCCATAAATTGCGCTAAGCTTTCACACCTAAATAATTGTTGCATATGTGGAATAATGGGAATATAACGAAGAACCTTGCGAGGCACCTTTTTTGTTAGTTGATTTATTTGATATCTACTGATATAACATTTTGGGCATTCTGTAGCAAATTCATGTTGTTTATGATATATAATATGATCATTGAGACATGCATCTATTGCTTGATACTCCATTCCAATATCTTTCATAATACCAAATAAATCTCGGTATGAGCGAGGTAAAATATTTGATGGTGGTAACAAAAATTCACCAATCAATCTACAACAAAAAATAATTTCTTAATATAAAGAATATTAATGGTACATACTTCATCCTTTATTTACTAGCGATGAACTAAGAACAATTAAAATAGATGAAAAAAGATGACATATATGACATACCTTAACATCCGTGAGATTGTTGTGTTGGATAGACCATTCATAACCTTCAAGTTCACCAGCAACAATACAACAGAGAGAAGAGTTATTTGGGAGCCTTCATAAAGGGGCTCATATGCCTTCTCAAGTACAGGTAAATCATGAACATCATCAAAGTCATCTTGATCAACATGATCAGATGTGCCACTACATGTGTCATGGATCAATGTATTTGTACCATCATCTTCAATTGTGTTTTCTGGCGCATGATCATCTTCTTCCATAGGATCATTAACTTCATCTTCGTTATTCACAGCTCCATGTTCCTCCGCTTGCAAAACCACATCCTCTGGGCCGTGATAATTCATATCGTGTGCCCTAGGGCACCCCACCTTTATAGTAATGACAGACACAAATAAACCATGATCATGATCAAGTGATTTTTTTTATATATATCAAATGTTAAAAAAATATAAATATTTGCAAATTCAATCAATATAAACACATATAATGAACAACTTACCAATGGACGATAATCATGCCCCCCTTCAACGTGACCATGCTGCCTACAATGTTTCTCAGCTGTTGTGATTAAAAGTCTTCTCGTCTTTAAGCCCTTGCAATTATTGCAAGGACAATAACATTTCCCATCACCCTTTCTTTTCAATATAGCCCACAATCTAGCAACTGTCTCTTCATTTTGTTTTGGACTAATATTATTTGACATGATTTTTCTTTACCAAGCTTGAATATTTAGATCTTCAAAAAATATCAAACTCACACTCCAATAATTTTTAATCATACACAGGTAACAAAATATAATAATTATGATATTTTACACCAAAAAAATTTGGCATGCAACCACCCCTACAAAAGAGAAGATAGTCTGAAGTTAATGAACCCAAAAAACACTTTCAAATGCTAATTTCAAAAATTATTAAATTATGTTTTTACTATGATTTCCAACTGTTAGACTCCTAAAATCAGAATATTGAACTTGCACAACAAAATCTGGAAATGAAAATCTCAAAATGCAGCTAATAGGCCTCAACAATTAAGGCCTACTCAAGACTTTGTGAAGTCACTGCAAGGTTTCCAGGCCTTACTTGATGATTTCAGCAGGAGGATTAAAGAGTTGGTAAAGAGTTTTGATGACTAGAGTGACACATCTTTACTAGATATTGTAGATGCCCAAGGAAATGTTAGATCACTACAGCAATGGAAGGATAGGGTAGATGAAATCATCAATGCACAAATCAAATTGATTTGTGATGACTCAGATTATGACATGCTGATGAGCTAGCACATTTTTTGAATCTTTTGAAATGGAGGCAAATCAAGTAGCAATAAAGTATACACCTTACAGTGCCAAGGTAAATGAGGTGGTAAATTCTAATTGGCCAATGAATGAGGAATATCAAGGATGGGTAGAAAATTATTTAACTGAACAAGAATAGGATAGAGTCTACAACCGACAGTTAACAGCTCAACAGTTATGGTTATAACAAATTTTGGTTGTCTTGGTGGCAGTTTTGGTGCAATATTTCAAAGTTTGGAAAATGCACCAGTTATTCTCTAGTGGACGGGATGAACAAGAAGATTCTCTAGAGACTCAGCTATTGTAACCAATTTTTGAAATGTCATAAGGCGGTCCAAGTGACCAGTGACAAGTGTATTTCTAGTCTGATGCTTTTTTGCTCCTTCATTTTCCTTATAAGAAGGATTTCAGGACCAGAAATACGGGTTAGCAAGTTAGATATCTTTAGGTCGAGTCTAATTGAAGTTGCAGAGTGAATTTGTAAAGAGCTTGATATTATAGTGAAAATACTATTCTTAGGTTTGTTGTCATTTTGTTGTAGGTTTTAGTTTCAAAGGTACTTAATTTTCAAGACAGTACTAGCATCTGAATGAAAATTACTCATTTCAAGGTCATGTATCTCCATTGTATGAATATATTATTATCTTGAATAAAATGATCAAGGGTTATTTTGTTCATCTCACTATTATGGTGTGTGTAATTCTCATTTTGGCTTTAATTCAAGGAATTAATTAAAATGTTTGAGTGAGGTTATAGGTGACTATGTTCATATAAGGATTTGATAAGTAGTATTGGGTTAGAATATAGATTGATGGTATTGTAAGGCAGTATTATCTGAGATTTTATATGCTATGTGTCTAGAAGATTAACTTGGTTACAGTAAAAAACAACCAACACCTTTGATATTATCTAGCTATGGCTCCCAAATCTATTGCAAATTGATCATTAGGGTTAAAATTGAAACCTTGCAAATATAATCTTTGTCCAAATCCATCAAGAATTTTCCATCAGTTATAAACAATTCCCTTATAAAGAATTTGTGAAGCGAGGTCTAAAATCTGGAAATGAAATTCTAAAAATGCACAAGAATAAAAATGAAATCTGATGAGATGTTGCTTTAAAATATGATTTTCAAACTTGGAAGTACAAATCTGACTTCACAAATGAATTCTAGAAAAATACAATGACTACCCTCAACCTAGCGATATCTTCTTGGGTTTCTTCTGATTTTCTCCAAGAAAATTGTCGAGCAAAACACTATCACAATAAATAGTCGAGCTCATTTCAATTTATGCCCGCCACAATTAAACTTTGCAGGTCCATCGCAATTTCGGCGAAAGATCTTCGTCGAAACATTGATGAAACAAAGGTTCATTGAGATTCTGATGAATGTCGGGGATAAAAATTAACAAAAATGAAAATTCTCACAAGTGCCCGATGATACATCTGATTATATAGCTTTCGTCGAAAGGTTTCATCAGAAATTGGGGTCAAATGAGTTAGTGTTGAGATTAAGATATCTAAATTATTTGTTCTCAACAATATTCAATGAAAGTGGGATTATGCATGAACTTGGTAAAATTTACAATACCCAACACTCATATACCTAAGAACTATCCACTTTCATAGGTCTATTACTTGTTGTTTGACATAAGTTTATCATACATTCAGGCCTACAACTAAGATCACCCTCTTGAGTCCTGTGGAGCTTAAAGTGCAAAAGGCTTTCATAAGCCTTGTTCATCGACTTTTCTTGTCTTCAATCTCTTGATAGTGCAGATTACTTGCCCTAAACACTTAATCCCCTAGTTTAGACATTGTGTTTCTCCTTAGAATTGAAGGTTGCAAGAAAAATAACCAATAGATTTGACACTTGGTCTACTCCCTAGAGATCTAGAATCTTGCCATGCCCACAAGGAGCTTGCATCCCCAAACATGAGCCACTGATAGCACCTTCAAATTTTGCAAATTTGAAGCACCTATGTCCTTTCAGTTTGATGACAGAGGCTAGGTCTGCATCCTGCTAAATGCACCTTGCAGCCCATCTTTGCCAATTAAAATTTTGCAACTCAGAGGTCATCTCAAAAATCCACTTGGTAGAATATTTTTTGGTACATATGGTAATATTCCTATTCGTTTTCAAGCCCCCAAGATGAGTTTTGATATGCTATTTAATCCTTTAATAATCATGATCAGGCTAAAATTGGTGTTCTAAAAAGTTTCAAATTTCACAACGCTAAAGGAAACCCATTTATTTTTTTGGTCTAAAACATCTCCACTTCTGATTTCGTCAAAAACAGAGGCCATCTCATACATTATTTTAATGTATTTTGGTTGTGGCAAACACGTCTTAAGGGCCAGTTTACAAAGGAGGTACCAATTTTTTTATGTTTGGGAAAAATCTGATTTAAAACCCATATTTAAAATAATTGATTATAGTTGCACATAAAAAATCATGGATCCAAGTGTCTTCATTTGCACACAGTGAATTTTCCTTGTTTAAGCAGCAGGCGAAATTAAAATTTCACTCATTTCCTAATGTTTTAAGTGAAAATGTTTAAAATATTTTAAACATTTTAAATAATTTTAAATAGAAAAGAGTGGGTCGAAGATTTTTAAATCTTTAAAATGCATTATTAAGACTTTGTTGAACATTTCAAGTATTGTATTGAGCCTTTGTATGTTGCTCGCCAACCCGGAGCTGCAAGTATTGTCGTGAGAGTTTTTGTGCGAGGAAGTAGAAAACAAGGAAATGGTTCTTCTTGGGCATGTTTTTCATTTTTTCATCATGTGTAGATGTAATTTGGGGTATTTTAGAGTTGTTTAAGAGTTGAATTTTTCTTTTCAACTTGCAAAAATTATTTGAAGCTTCTTCAACAATAGGTTTTAGCATAAATTTGTCAAATTTCTTACTACCGAGAACATGAAAATGGTTTGCAAATTTTATCATGCCCCTACAATATTTTGCATAACATTTGGAGCATTTTTTAAATGCTCATTAGCAAGAGAAACAACCCAGCAATCAAATGAATGTCCTTACATCATTGAGATTGGATTGTAATGCTTCTCAAATCCATAGAAATTGAAGATCAATCACGTTTTTTACATTTGGGACAAATTTTTCAGAGTATTTGTTGGTTCAATATGATTGTGTCTTCATCTATCTTTCCCAATATATTCCTTATGCCTTGGGAGTATTTTTGCAACATTTTGAGCTTTTGTAGAGTGTTAGTAAACAAAGAAATGACCCAAATGCAATATCAAATTAAGAAGCTAAGGAATTTATAACTTTTTGAAAATTTTACTAAGTTAAAATGTATAGTAAAATAAAAATTTAATTGTCAGTAAGTGATTTTTTACCCAGGAGTGATACTTTTCACTTGTAAAGTGAAAATAGAGCTGTAAATGACTTTTTACAAATAGGGTAAAAAGTTTGCACATGAAATGCAAATGAAGGAAGATTGAAGAGGGGAAATGAGGAATGAGTAGAATCTTCTAAAGGCCAAGTGGTTGTAGATCAAGGGAGCTAAGAGATGCCATGTCTCGATGATGGATTCTTTTTAGGGTTTTTCTATTCTCTTCTCCTTTCTCTTAAGTGAGAAGTTGTTCATTATAAGAGGGTTCTAATTTCTAGGAAGGCTCTTAGCTTTATGTTTTGGCCATGAAAGAGGATATGTACTGTAATTGTTGAATGCTAAAGGTATAGGTCCATATTTTTTAAGTCCATATATTGTAATACTCTTGTAACTTGATTGTGAAGACATAAATATACACAGTTATCTAATTGTCTCCATGTCTAGAATGTAATATATTTTGAATTGAAATAACAAAGTTATTGAGATTTTTCAAACATATTTGTTGTTTGAGTTACCCTTTTGTTTTCTTTCCATTCAAGGAATGGTGTAAATTCTTGCATATAGGTAACTGAGGTATTATATTTTTTAGATAGATTACGAAGTATGATTTCATGATAGGATTAAGCATAAATTTCTATCATAATGTGGTAGAATTTTGTAGGTCATCAAGATTATGTTATAGTATTATGGTATTATGTGCATAATATGTGACTCTATAGCCCAAGGTAGGCAATGGTCTTGCACAATTGTCTTTCCCCATCCTTAGAAACAATCTTCAAATAAATTCAACCTTTCAATGATTTAGTTTTATGGTTATTTTGTGTCTCAAATTCATGCCTTTAATGAAATGAGAACAAGGGGTGTACCATTATTTGAGGTAGCCATACACACTCTTATTGTATTGTATGAATTTTATCTGCTTTACACTGTATTGTGTTAGAGTAAAGGTTTTAACTTAATTATTTTAATTAAGTTACCTTTATTCCTTTTTTAATATTTGCCTTTAGTTTGCATATTTTGACATTTAATAATTATATTAATTATTAAATGTCTACCTATTAGGGTTACTTTTAGGTCTGCATGATCTCCTTTCTTAAGGATTGATCCATTGTATATTTTTTATTTTTCTATTCTTTGGTAATATACATCTTTCATATTACAGAGCTCAAAACCCTTTCTTGTTTTTTTCTCCATTCTCTTCCTTGTCACAGGTATCCCTTTGCATGCAGGTGTTCTTGGACTTTGAAGTTGTTTTTGTCAACTTCTACATGGTATCAAAGTGGACTTGTTCCAACCTATTCTTATTTTGAAGAATTTGGAGCTACGAGGGTTTGATCCGGCTTTCACAGGTTTTCAATTTGATTCTTTATGGATCTGGCATACTTCATTTTTTGGGTTCATTTTGGGCCCAAACAAACCTCGCCATTGAGTTTGCAGCACCCAAAAATGACTTTTCATTCATCCATTTTGGACAAAGTTGATTAGAGAGGCAATAAAAATTGCCAAAGAGGTCGTACGACCTCCCCAGCATGAGTTTCGAGGCAAAATTTTCAAAAAATCAAAAAAAAACCAAAGTTTTTTTTGAAAAAAACTATGCCTCCCATTGTAAAGGAGGTCGCCACCCTCCCACCACTCAATGGCCACCAGCCACCGCAATGCTACTAATGGCTCCCCTCCAAGCGTTGTCGCCAGCAACTGACCCACAACCCCCTTTTGTTCGGTCTTGGTCACTTTGGGGACTGATCCCCACAGATTAGCCCCCTACCAGATTAAGCCCCCGTCAAGGTTCTTTGGAGGACCAAGGGTTGCGCCCACAAGCCTGGCATTTATTTTTCCAGCCCTTGAGCACACTAACATATGAGCGACCAAGGGCCAGAGCTGAAGGCACTTAAGTTTTGACCCTGTTTAGCATTAAAGGTGCCCAAATCAGGCCTTTTTTTGTTTTTGTGTAACTTTTGCACACGGAGACCTTTTTTCACAAATGAGATATTGTTGGAAAGCTGGTTTGATAAAATTCATGATGGTGTCAGAATTTTTCCAAAATTTTGCAGTTTGGTTGCCTTATTTTGAAACAAAATGTCAGATGATCGTTTTGCACTCTGGGAGGCATAACTTGGTCATTTTTTCTCCGTTTTTCAAAAATGAATAGGAATCGAAAATCTATTCTCACGCTCTATTCAAATCTTACATTCTTTTTTCATATAAATAACCAAATACACAAGATTCAATTTGAAACATTTTTTTTCTTTTTCCTTCTTTTTTGCTAAAAAATCATTACTGGGGTTTGGTTTCTTGCATTGTGGGGGAAGTTTTTTTTCTTGCTTTCTATCATTTACTTTAGAAAATTAGAAAATCTTCACATTAAACATTCATTAAACCTCTCCAAACATGGCCAAAAACTCTTCTTATGTTGAACTTCTCACACCTCATAACTATCATACATGGAAGGCATTCATGACACGTCTTCTCAGATCAAAGGGGTTGTGGTCCTATTTAGATATGGTTCAAATAGTTTTGACACGGCCATTTGAGGTTATGCAGCATAGAAATAAGATGGATGAGGCTATGGGTTTGATTTCCTTACATGTTTCAGACAACTTGTTGTTTCATCTTGATGGGTGTAACAGTCCTCTTGAAATGTGGACCAAGTTCAATGATTTATTTGGTACCAGTAATTAGTTATGTGCACTACAGATTGAGGCAGAGTTGACTTCACTTGTACCTAATTATTTTCCCTCCATGGAGGACTTTCTGATGAAATTCAAACAATAGAGATCTCTTCTACAGGGTTGTGGTAAGGTTAAGACTGATACAGAGTATATTTACCTGATTTTATCAAAGATTCGTGGGAACTTTCAAATATTCTCATCTACCTTCCATTCCACTATGGATTCCTTTGGTGCACATTTTACCATGCCTACTTTTGAGGTGTTTTTTGATCATTTGACATGAGAGAAGGCCAATATATCACAGTTGGATGCTCACACATGATCACAGCACCAAGCATTGGTAGCATAATCATCTCAGGGGAAGCAGAAGCATAAGGAGAAATAGAAACCAAAGACCACAGAGCATTGCAAGGATTCTAGTTCACAGAACACCTTTGATTCACCTTCTCCTAAGGGGGAATCATCGAAGAAAGAAAAACCTAAGTTTTCTTATTGTACTAATCTAGGACAAGATGAGTCCAAGTGTTATGAGAAGAAGATAGACGGATATGCAAAATAAGTTTCAGATTTGATATCTCTTCTTGAGAGGAATAATATTCATCACTCTTCTTCATCTACATCAGGCAGGTCTTATTCTTCACCATCATTCCAAATAGATGGATAGGCCCCACATAAGGGTCATGCATCATGTGCAACCACCGGTTCACATTCATCTAGATGGCTACTGGATTCAGGTGCTTCACACCATATGGCATCTTCTCAAGACATGTTCTCATCTTTCGAGGTTGCATCCTCATTACACATATTGATGGGTAATAACACCTTTATGAGTGTATGTGGGAAAGGTTATATTGATATTAATGATGGTACATTCAATGATGTACTATGTGTACCATCTTTGTCCACTAACCTTCTCTCCATCTATTAGATTGCTCACAATGGGATAGGGAAGATAGTTGAGTTCACACCTGATTCATTGCACATCAGAGACATTCAGACTAGCAACATTGTTGCAATAGGTATAGTTGATCATTCTTCTCGAATGTATGCATTCACACACTTTGGTTCACCATCTCCACTATTTGGGTATTCCTCTCTTTCTACAAGAGAGCATGCAATATCTGAGGATAATTTTGGTCACTTGAACTTATGTGTTCTGCCATCTATTCATAAGACTAGTGTTGATACTTCTACACCTCTACCTCCTATTGAGATCACATTTGTTCAGCAAGATTCCTCTTCAACTATGACTGACATTGTAGCTCCACTCCTCAAGCCACCAAGTGCAGTTGTTGAGGCCATATCAGAGGATATTCCTTTCCTCATAGATGACAAATTCAGCACACCTGTTATCCCTTCTTCATTGGAGATTCCATTTCAGGATCATCTTGAGTTGTTTGATTCACCATTTTGTTATTCAGACACTCATAATATAGTTCGGTTATTTAGTGAGAATCATCCACGACTTCCATTTTCACCTCACATCTAAGGATTTCCTCTTCCTCAACCATTGGATTTGTTTCTTCCTTCAAGGAGACACATTGGTTTGATCATTGGCATAGGGGTTCTTTCATTTTGGGGGGACTTTGGAGTCTCCACTCTCTCTCATGGGGGGTTATCTGATTGTATATCTACATATGTTCTTGAGAGAGTCTCTTGAGACATTCCATTTGTACTTTCTGTTTGCATCTCTTTTAGGAGAGGAGTTTTTTCCTATGTGGTTTTCTCCTTTACTCCGCTTTACAGAGATTTGGTTGTATTCAAGTACCTAATCAAGCCTAGTTGTTGGGACCCTTGTTTACTTTCATGTATTGTAGTTACTTTTACTTTCTTGCACATGTTTGTAGTTGCACTCGTGCTCATCTTAGGGGGGGGTGTTAGAGTAAAGGTTTTAACTTAATTATTTTAATTAAGTTACCTTTATCCCTCTCTTAAGATTTCACTTTAGTTTTCATATTGTGACATTTAATAATTATATTAATTATTAAATGTCTACCTATTAGGGTTAATTTTAGGTTTGCATGATCTCCTTTCTTAAGGATTGATCCATTGTATATTTTTTATTTTTCTATTCTTTGGTAATATGCATCTTTCATATTAAAGAGCTCAAAACCCTTTCTTGCTTTTTTCTCCATTCTCTTCCTTGTGACAGGTATCCCTTTGCATGCAGGTGCTCTTGGGCTTTGAAGTTGTTTTTTCCAACTTCTACATATTGCACCATAGGTTTGATATATGCATCCAATGTCACATAGGATCACCCTCCTAGGTTTTGTAGAGCTTGAAGTGTAGGGGAGAAAAGTGTAATATCTATCTCTCGTTCATTGGCCATTAATCTTGAAGTTCTTGAACACAAGGGTTGGCTACCCTTTAGAGGATTTTCAAGGTTCTTCTACAAAAAACACCAACATAACTTATGGATTTTCCATTCCCAATGGTTAGCTATCTGGAGGGATTAGTCAATGAATAGGTGAAAGTTTTCAAAACCCGGGAGGGTGATACCTACAATGCAATTTAAGATACTCATACGCCAATTACCTCATACATTGTATAATAACATATATATTCTCCTATATGGTGCTTGATAGATGAAATACCTTAAATATTTGGCTAACCTTTACAACATCTAGCATTCTAAAGCATGAGAATATGGTAGAAATTTATTCCAACATACATTTTTAAACAAAAATTAAAGATTTAATGATTTTGAATGTATTGGCTTGTGAAATACCAAGAAGATGTAACATAGGCATGACTTAAAATGATCAATGTCTTATCCTAGGGTATGGAGTCTTAACTAATGCAATTGAAAACATATAACAATGTTTCACCTAAAAATAACAAAGCTACTTAATGATTTTTAACACCACTAAACTCAAACATCTAAACCAATAATAGTTAAATGATCCATATAAAAGCTCACATAAATCTTTATTTGTATTAAAGAAAATTTAACTCGCTCTTTGAACAAGTGCATTAACAATAAATAAACATTCAAAGGAAATAAAATGAAGATGAATTGAAATATCTTTGATCTTTTTCATTTATAATTCATGTGAAATATATAGTAGGAGACACTAGCTTTGAATTTTTACCATTTTAATCCAGAAATGATAGTACTATTCTACAACATTAACAATCACAAAGACTCAAAACTCAAAACATAGAAAAATAATTAGGCAAAAAGTATATTTTCTTTGTATTACAAAATTTCTTCAAGAAAATCAATCAACCCCTGTAAATGGCCTTGAATTCCCTTTTATAAAACAAGGAAGCAATTAGCTTTAGGCCACTAAAAATTTCATATTTTCATTTGAAACTGATTTACATTTCAAAATACAAGTGCAATTGCAAGATCGTGGAGGGAATATTATGTGTAAAGTAGTTACAAAATATGTTACATCCATCATACTTTCCTAAAATATCTGAAACAGTTAGTTGATGCCTTTTTCACTTCATTTCTTCATTCCTCTTGTTTTGGACCCAGGAGAGCTGAGCTAGCAGGAAAAGGTAAAATCTTGTTGTGCAAGATGACAAAACACATTTTTTGACACCCATGAAGACCTCTGAGATTGTTGAATATGAAAAATAAACAAAAAATTGTTTCCACATCACCACTAAAGAAGGTTACAAATTAGGAATATCATTGTACTTTTTATCCCAAGCATTATAGTCCTCTTATGTGGTCCAATTAGAGGCAAAGAATTCATCCAAATTTGTTCTATAAGAACCATACCTTGACATCATTTGATCTGCATCTTTCTTAAACTCCTCTAGGAATTTTCTAGTGATACAAAACTTGTTCATGCTTTCCTTCAACATATCTATGTTGACATCCCCATGCTCACAAAGTAAAGTAGCTTTTGTAGGAATAGTAGCATCCATATGAGCTCTCCACTATTCATAATATTTTATAGCTTCATTATTATCAAGAATGTATGGAAATAAGCCAAGACCATTCTCATCTAGCTACCAGAGAAATGCTTTGATCAACTTCTCAAGTGGATCCACTAACCCTTGGAAATCAATAATTTCTTTCACTTCTTTGTATGTTGGGGCAATTTGTAATGGATTTTCTTTATTATGTTTGGATCCCGTTACCATACTCTTCAATGCACCCAGCCTTGGAACACATGTTTAAATTAGTGGAATAGAAACTGACTTATCTCTTTCAAACATTTTTATTTAATTGAACATCAAAGAATAATTTGAGTGAACATTTTATTTATTTTTCTGAACAATTCTCCAAAACATTAGAAACTTTAAAAATATTTTTTTATCATTATGCAACGCAAAAAATTCTTCATATGCCTCTAGTTGCTCAACTAATTCCTTTCTGCTTAGTTTTCCTACTGGAGAAAATGTTGAAGTACTAGGGGCAAGATATGCAATTGGCACATCTTCCTCATTGTAGACCACCATTTCCAAGGTAGGTGGAGGAGGTGAGTGGATAGGAGGAGGTGGTGGAGAAGATGGAACATCATCCTAAACTTGTGGCATAGGTGGAATTGATTTCCCTTGTTATATTGGTTGTTGAGTTTTCAACATCTCATTCTCCAATTCCAGTTCTACCAATCTTATCTTGTCCTTATTATAAGAAATTAACAGATCATTATATCTTCTTATCTCCACATCACATTTTTCTTGCAGAGACTACATAGTTTCTTTGGTAAACTAAACTATATTTACATTCAAAGTAGTTGCCTCAACTACTGAGGTATCTAAAACCATTTTGATAATAAGGCCACCTCTTAAATCAGCAGTAAGCTCTACAACTTCAGGTTTGTTAGTATTAGGAGCTAAGGCCCAAATAGCCAATGTATCCCATTGTGAACTAAAAGTTAATCCCCTCAATGTAATTGTGGCCTCTTCATCCATTACAAATACTTGTGATTCTTGTCTTCTCATGGTATCAAAAGTGATTGTTGATGCTAAGTCCCATTCTGGTAAGAGCAATAGACCTCTTTCTCTTACTAGTCCCCTTCCTTCTTAAGGGTTAATTTCATTTTGTTTTTCCCTCATAGCTGTTGACACCCTTTTTTCAATTTCTCTTGGTAGCTCAAGGGATTTTTCCATTTCATCCTTCACATTGTTATCAAATTCACCCCTCTTAGTCCTCTACTTATATTCTTTGAATACATCTGTCTGAAAAAATGCATCACCATTCATAAAGTTTTTGTAGGCCTTCTCCCTGACATCATCTAGACCATCCAAACCAATTAACAATGTTGTTGTAACCCTATCCCATGGAGCCGGAAGGTCAACCACTCTTATAGGTGATGGAATATTTTTTATTATATCATCAGAGGTTACAATAACCTCATCATCTAAGTCTTTAGGGTAATAAACCAACCCTAGTTCCTATTCTATTTTTCTCTTCTTAGGAGAGAATTCTCTTGGTGGTGAATCAAGATCAATAACATTTTGTGTAGATGACACTAGAGATGGAGATGGTGGTGCTTTTTGCATAGGATATTGAGGTCTAGACTCCTCTGACTTAGTAGGAGTGGTCATAACCTACTCTTTTCTAACAATATCCTTCCTCCTTGAAAATACATATTGTCTCTTTGGTGGTTGGTATGTTGGCCTCTCCTCTAGCACAAGAGCTTACCACTTATCATGCTCCCATATCTACTCTCTAAGCCTCCCCACAATCTTATCATTTTTTTTCAAAATTGTTTCAACTCTCAACATCTCATCCCTAATATCCATAAGGCTACCTTTGAACGTGCAATCTTTTTCTCACTTTTCTCTCTCCAATTTTGTGAAATCCATCCATTTTACTTTCCTATTATTTGCCTTCTAAGGATCCAATTGATTCCTAATGATATCTTTAGGATAGTTAAAGTTATGCCAAAACCTTACCCCTTTGATCCTCTCCTTCAATGTTGCCATGAAACCTTCTGGATCATGATTTCTCGCTCTTCATCTTTAATGTTGAAAGTTTTGGAAGAATATTCTTCCACCCATCTCTAATCATTACAAAGTCTGAGAACATTGTGTAGCTTGGGAAAAAGGTTCCCTTCTTCTATCCTACTAGGTAATTGTCCTCAACTTTTCCCAATTGCCACATTACTTCCAGAAAACCAATTCTTGGTGGTACAATTCTTTGCAAGACATGTGGAGTTATATATGTGAGCCATACACTATGATGATTGTAATGCTTTCATAAAGGATAAAATCTCTCCAATTATGATCAATTTTTGACTCTGGCCTCCTTTCTTTAGGCCTTAAGAATTCATGTAACTCTTTAGGAATCCTTAGTAGATCGCTCACCAGAAAACTCTTCAACTAAGAAGCAAACATATTTGGAAAGGCAACAAAGCTTGAAGTCTGACAATGCATGTCAAGAAGATGTGTCCACATTTGAACAAAAAGGTTCTCATTCTTTTCAGCCTTCAAATTCAACTATATATCCTACCTAACTCATTTTTCCTCTAGCCATAAACATGTATCATATCAAAGAATACCACCAACACCTTACTCCCTTCTCACCAACCTTGATGGCTACTAATACCTTATGGATGGAATCAAATAAATAACCAGCAAAATCATACTCCTTATTCACAATAGGATTCAAAATATTAGCAACCATGTACATGAAGGTGGAAACCATCCTTTGTGGAGGGTGAAACCCTATGATTTGGCATAAAGTATGACAGGTTCTAACAATGTAGAAATCAAACCTATCAATTGGGAAAGGCTCCTTGTTAGCAGATGTAAACTTCAATTTACTTCCCCCTTTTTCCTTTTATCATGAACATGGGAAAGATTGTCACCCTATATGTGCTCCTGATGTTTTCATATTCATTCTTTAATGCCTCCAAGTTGATTGGTTGAGTGGCATCAAGGTTTAGGTTGAAAACATCAATTACTCCTTCCCTAGTCAAATCTATCATTATAAAACTAGCCAATGATCTCACAACCCTAATATTAGGGTCACAATTTTCATCTATGACCTTTAGGAGGTCAACATATAGGTACACATTAGGAACTGCTAGCTTTCCCATGTCTAGAACCCAACCATTATAGGTCAGAACACTAGAAAATGTATTTCCAAACTAGTACTTGAAAAATTCCCACCTAGAAGTCTATGTTATTTCAACATCTCAACAAGCATGATACTTGTCAATAATTCCTTTATTTTCCCTATGGCCTTGAAACATAATCTTACCCACATTCTTATCATTAGTAGAACTAGGTGATTGGTCAATCAAATCTTCATCGAGGCCTCTCTTTGGGGGTGTCATTTTATCAATTGAGTGACCTAGGGTTTCTTGTAATCAAACTTGAGTTTTTACAAAGTGATTCAAGTGTTCTTAAGTAGTCACACACAAACTAGGGTGAAATTTTAAGAAATTTGACAATAATTCAATGAATGTCAAACCTTAAAAGAAAACTAGCATGCAATTTAAAACATAGAGAAAGCAAGCGCATGCAAATTTTCCAAAAATTGGGCATAAAAGGTTTACATTTCACTTACTGGTGTTTGAAATGCAGAAAATCCTAGTTCTTGGGCATTGAAAGCTCAAAAATGTTGCAATTGATCTCTAGATTCTCAAGGGTGCTTTGATAAATCAGAGTTGTGCTTTAAATCCTACCTTTATGGTGAAAAAATCCTTTAGTTTGGTGATAAAACATCATGTCTACCATTATTGCTTGATCATGTGAACCAAAACGAATTTGTTAACCCAATTTAATAATTTCAAATCATATCCATTGATCTTGTGATGGTTTGGATCATCAAACAACTCAAACAAAGTCAATTGATTTTGAAAACTTGACTCAAGTTGACCTTAACATTGGACCAATGAGAAAATTCCATGTGGAGAAGCCTTCCATTGTCACCATGGGCTCCACCATCCTTTGGAAGCCTTTTAAAATTATTACATTTCGCTTCCCCATAATCTTGCATGAGTATACCGGAAAGCAAGTCAAGGGTTGTAGGTGTAGACACATAAAAATGACTAAGGCCTGCAAGCACTATTTTACCACTTTCGTCCTAACATAATTATGACATTTTAATTATGTTTCTAACCCACCTTCAACTATTAATTAAATAATTCATAATTATTTAATTAATTCATGATCTTTCATTCTTCATGATCATTAAATAAATAAATCTTATTTATTTATTTATTTATTTATTTAATGTGTCACTAATTATCAAATTCTTCTCATAATTAAATAAAATCCTCAATTTATTTAATTAATCTTTATCAATAATGTCCTCCTGATTATTAAATAGGTATATTTTAATATATTGATTTAATATGTCACTAATTCCTAAATCCTCTCTTAATTAAATAGATTCATTAATTTATTTAATTAATTAACCACCTCTTCTAAATTAAATAATTATTTTTAATTATTTAATTGCTTTATGTGACACTTCCATCTTTTTAAATAAAAACAATTTATTTTAAAATGTCACATGGTTAACTGATTCTTCTTTTAGTAATTAATTTCAAAAATCAATTACTCATTATCTCACAAATCCATATTTTGAATTAATTTAATTCAAAATGGAAATATTCTTCTACAAATCAAGTAATTGCTAAAATTACTGATTTTCTAAAATCTCATCTCCTTGTCTTCTGATTTTTACTAATTTCATCTCAATGTCACATTTATTCTCCACCATTGATTTAATTTCCTAAATTAAATCTTGTCCACACATTTGGGAATTTTACCCTAACCCTAATTGACAGTTGTCACTTTGAATCTTAACCATTGATTCTAGGGAATTTCTCAATCTCTCATCTCATCCATCTGTTCAAGATTGCATTTTCTATAAAATGACAATCTTGTTCTCATTTTCGACATCGCTTAATCTCTTATCAATCTTGTTTAAAATCTTATCTCTTTACCATCTCTTGCATTTTTTTCATTTTAGCCACTTGCATTATAGAATTAATTTTCTTGTGCAATCCTATTTTACGAATCCTTCAAAGTCTTGTTTAGGTCTAGGCATTGTAGAGTTTTCTCATCAAAATCTAAGGGCATTCATTATCACAGAGAGCTAAGGAGGTACAATGGAAATCAATCATGGAGGGAAGAAGATTGGGTGAGACTGTTCTAGTTTCATTTCTTTTCTCATTTATCTCCCATGTATTTCATTGTTTATTGGATTTGATTTAATATATGCATGTATGTTAACCTAATCTATTGTGCAAAAATCCATTATTACATTGGTGAACCCTACCTTTTAACACATTTTTGCAGGTACATGAGTACGGAATGATGCAACTGCTAGCCTCTATGATGCAAACGCTCTATTGTGCCACATTTGCGCTTGTGAACGATGCATTCAACCTGTTGCGCCGCATTTGAGCTCGCGAACGATGCATTTGACCTGTCACAACGTACTTGACCTCCTGAGAAATGCAATCGACCTGTTGTGCCGCATTTGACATCCTGCGATGCAAGCAACTGGTAAACTTTTTTGTTTTCGATTTTCTTTCAAATTCTATTTTTGTTCTCTTTCTTTTCTGTTTCTAGATTAGTGATTTCTCAAGTTACTAATATTTCTTGTGACAACATGTGTCCAGCTGGATTTAATTAGTTGTGTTGTTTTTCTTTTCCTTTTTTTCAATCAACTTGCATTTTACACGCATTGGTTAAAAAGAAAAGATATGCAAGTGCATTGGTTAAAAAGAACAACACACTTTGTTTTTCATTAGGTTTAAAATTAACTCCTAGATTAGAAAATACTACAAACGGATAAAATAAACCCCCTTGTCTGACAAATATTACAAATGGATAAAATGAACCTTGTGCTTTCTCTCTTTGTTCACATTTCAATTTTGGTTTTAAAAGAACACCATGTGAGTGTGATCCGAAATATTCATGTGCTCTCTCTTTGTTTTTAAACAAAGATCGATCAAACTATGAATATTTTTGGTCGCTTTTGTTGAGCTTTAGAAAATTGGGCCTGCTTTGGTGGGAAAAATTACTCACCCCAAAGCGACTCAAACTAGGAACACGCTAAAGCCAAGCGATGCCCAACCGATATATAAATTCGAATGTTAAGGAAAACTTGGCATTACAAAACTTCTTGTGGACTAGCAATTGACTCCCCAGTACCCTTGTGGTGCATCGAAACTTGTAGGGCATAACCTCTGTAGACTAGGATGATAATGCCTCTCGCGTGGCCTTCTGAAGAGGTGCTCGAATTAAATCCTTTCATATAGAAAGCCAAAAACCTTCTATTCTTTGGTGCAGCAACGGTCATTGCCAAGGCACCTGCACCTGCACACTTCATAGTAGAAATGATCAATCTGCCATGGGATTTTCATGGAAATTGAAAGCTTGGTTGCCCTGAGAAGTGAGCGCACTGTAAGGGGGAGCCCGTGGGGCCAAGCTTTTGAATTCATTCATTATGGATGTTAGTGGGATCCAAAAGAATATTGTCTTTGCAGCCTTAGGATTTTTGTCAATGGCTTCCATGTGATTGATTTTTTAATTGTTTTTACAACACCAAGTGTTTGCCAAACTATTTTCAAAAAACTTCAACAAACTAAACATCAAAAAATCTGAGTCAAAACTGGTCAAATCTACAAAACATTTTTTTTCCAAAAAATTGCTTACTGCGACGCAAACGCTCTGTCAAAATACATTCGCTATATTTTGAGCCACAATCACTCTGATGAGCCACATTTGAAGCATTCAGAATCATAATTTCTCTAATGTACCGCATTTGAAACATCCCGCATTGCATTCACCATTCTAAACCGCATTTGTCAATATCAAACCGCAATCGCCAGTTTCTAAACCGCATTCGCTACTCTGAGCTACATTCGCTCTGTCATACCACATTCATTGTGACACATTTGACAAACCTCCATAACCATCTTCTCATTGTCAAAATTGAAACCCAAAACTTGTCTTTTCCAGAATTACATCAAGTCTTCCTTCACTATTACTTTTTAAACCGAACACTTATTTCCTCAACTTCCCTTAAACATTGCATTATAGGTACCATTTTTAGGATCACAGTAGGATTCCATTTCCATTCCTTTAGTTGCATTGGTAACTCTACCATCTCCTGAGACACTTATCTTTTGTAGATTTTAGGAATAGACTCTTACCATCCATTGTCAAAACTTTGCATTCAATAGTAGGTTATCATTGGACCCAATTACCCTTTTTAATTTAGTCAAATCTTTTGTGAATTATTTCCCACTCAATAGTCTAGTGTGGAAACTTCACTTTGTCCTCTTTTAGTTCTTTTATAGTCCATTGGTATTCCAAACTTGAATCATTGTCAAAACTTTGTTTGCTCAAGTAGTCATCTCCTTAGATTTCTCAATAGTGAGTGCATCTTAGGCTCCTTTTAGTTGCATACCATTTATAGTCTCCATTTTCATCACACCATTTGCATCTCATAAACATTCTTTAGGTCTCATTCGCATCTCATAAACATTCTTAAATTTCCAAAAAACCCAAAAACATACTATCATATTTAGATCATTTTCCCACATCATCCCAAAGTTGAGAAAAACTTTTATGGTTGAAACTAGATTACAGAAAAAGAAAAGACTCATGGATTCCTTTGGACGAGACACCAACTTTCTTGGTTTCACAACTGGCATGGATTCCTTCCCTAATGACATGAACAATCCTTCCTATAACATGGGAAATTCCAATGTCAATCCTTTCAGTGAGATGAATATGCCACCTTCCCCACAAGATCTTTTTGAACAATTTATCCACAGAGACTCAAATGGGGAAGTCTTTGAAGAAGACATATTAGTTGTTGCTCAACACCCAGAAGTTGCTACTTTTATGGAAGAAGTAGTCTTAAATGACTCTTTTAGATTCCTAGCTATTCTCCTTGACCAAGGGGCTAAGTTACCAAATGGATTTGATCTTAACACTCTTAGAGAAACATCTCCCAATCCCCCATCACACAATCCTTCCATGGGAGCTTCTTCAATAAATTTCATCAACACCATCAATGCTAACTCCCTTGGTCATACTACCAACACAACATCTATTGGGGGGTCATCTACCCAAAACAACACCGCATCTCAATCAATTACCAACAAACATCCACCATCCCTTCACAAACAATGGGTGCAACCACCTCAAATCTCTTTGGAACTTCATCTAGTTCCATAGGTGCATCAGCAAACCTGTTATTAGGTTCTTCAAATGTTATGCAAAACCAAATCATCCAACCCTTTTGGGAGAAATAAATGAAGATTTGTTATTCAAGGCACCCAACCTACTTCCTCATAGGTTAATACCAACATTCTTGTGAGCCAAAACACCAACATTCCTCATGGCCACAATTCCTTATTTGGGCAAGGCAGTCAAGGTGCTCAATCCTTCACTCCATTTGGGCATCAACAAGCTCAAAATCATCAAGGCCCTCAATCCTTCACTCCATTTGGGCATCAACAAGCTCAAAATCATCAAGGTCCTCAAATTCAGTCCAACATGGCAGGATCTCACATCCCCACTTATGCCTCTCAAGTCTATACATAGCAACACATCCCTCATCAAAACACTCATTTCCAACAACCGCATAATCAGAACACTCATTTTTCTCACCAACAACCAATTCCAAATCAACACATCTCATCACAATAGGTGGGCACTCAAGCCATCCCTATCACCAACATGTGTGATTCTACCAACAACCCAATTTTGGAAGCACTCACACTCCAACTTGTTGCTCTTCAAATGCAAGTGGAGACCTTGCAATAATCCAATAAAAAGTCTTACATGTCACATGACTTGTGTCCATATCCATTCAACACAACCTTGTATATGCCACCCTTTCCTCATGGATATGTGGTACCTCATTTTCCCAAATACAAAGGCAAAAAGAAACCTATTGAACATATAAGAGAATTCACCACTAGTTGCATGGACATTGCATATGAGAAAACATATCTCATGAGACTTTTTTCTAGAAGTCTCGTAGGTCATGCACTAGAATGGTTCTCTCTATTGCCTAAACGAATTAAAGCATGGGATGAATTGGAAAACAAGTTTGTTGAAAATTATGCATATAACATTGACACAGATATCGACATTGCCTCCTTATGCAGACTTACCCAAGAGGATGCAAGAGAGACTTTTATCCCATTTTTTCAAAGATAGAGAACCTTAGCAAGCAGATGTCCGGTAGAAATACCTAAAAAGGATAAAGTCACCATGTGTGTACAAACTCTCCTAGGACCATTAAGGTATGGCTTACAAGTCCATTGTTGCACCACCTTTGTTGACCTTGTTGAAAAGGGTGTTCAACTTGAGAAAGCCTTGATCGCCAAAGGAAAATTAAAGTATGGTGGAAAAACCATCAATGCCACCACAAATAATAACCCAAGTAGCTCCAATGACAAAACAAAATGCTGGGTTAAGAACAAACACATCACCAATGACGGTGTGGTCGATGCAAAAACTGTCAATGCAATAGGTCATTTACTCACCATCAAAGGAGTGAAAAATCAAAACGTACCTATAACTACACCAACACCAAATACCAATGCTATTCAAAGAAATCCTGCTCAAGCTAATCAAAGGTAGTTGTGTCAACCCCGACAATTCCAAAAACGCACATACACCCCTTTGGGTGAACCTATTGAAATTGTCTTGAAGAAAATTCTTCAAAATGGCATCATAACATTGGAAGAACCTAAACCATATGACCCTAGTTAGTTCAAGCCATCATGGTGGGATGACAGCGCATTTTGTGATTACCACCATGCCAAAGGGCACAAAACCTCCTCTTGTCGTCAATTGTGAAATCTAGTACAAGATCTCATTGAGAACCACACCATTGAGTTAGGTGGTCAATCATTCATGTCTAATGCGGATCATACTATTCACAAGAACCCACTAAAAGACCATGGTAAACCTTCCTCATTTGGCATGAAGAATAATAATAACCAAGCCAATCACATCCATCTTCCTACAATAACGTCTATCCTACTTGCAATTATCCCGACGGTACCATTATTCACAATCTTCACATTGCTCATGAAGATAAGTGTGTTAATACCATTACCATTAAAAAGGCCCTAGAATGCAATGTCACCATGCATAAAGGCAAGGTCACTATCCTAGGTCCCTCTACATGTCAATCTAAGATCACCATACCCGGTCCGTCTACCAAGCAGTCAAACCCTAAACCAGAGTTCAACCTTATTGAGCAGTTGAATAAAACACCCGCTCAAATATACATTCTCAAATTGCTTTGTATCTCACTCGAACATAAGGCCATCTTGGATAAAGTCCTATAAGAGTAGTCTGTCCCAACCAACATTGATGTCAACCACTTTGAGACTATGGTCGGATATCTGAATTTTCCTCATCACATCACCTTTTCAGATAGTGACTATTCCTCACCCAAACCATCTCATAATGTTGCCCTTCACATCAAGGTTTTTGTCCACAAACATAAGGTTAGACGAGTATTAGTAGATGGTGGAGCAGGATTGAATATCTGCTCTTTAAAATTGGTTAAAGCTCTTGGCTTCTCTGATGCATGTGTAGATGCTAGCAAGAGCATTGTCCTCAAGACATACGATGATGAAGAACATAATTCTAAAGGCGTCATTACAATTCCGCTCCGTGTGGGACCAATTATCATAGAGACAACATGCCAAGTCCTAGATCATGACATTCATTACAATATCTTACTTGGTTGCGCTTGGATTCATGCTCTAAAAGCCATTCCATCCACATACCACAAATGCCTGAAATTCCCTTTTGATGGTACTAAAATCACTATCCCAAGAGATCCTGATCCATTTGAATACTATACCAATCTATGAGCCACTGCTGAGCACCAAGTACCCATCAATCAAGAAGCCTTAGTTTCCATCTCGTCCAAGTATATTGACCCATCTACACACACCAAATCATCCATTCCATCAACTTCTGCCACACCATCTTCCTCAACCTCCATACCATGTTAAGACCTTCAGATCTAGGACCTTGGCTATGGAGAATTCAAATTGAATACGGCTTACTGTATCACCACAATACCTAAGTCACCTAAAGTCTATGGTAGACCGTGTTTCACCGTCGAGCCCAAAACAACTTTCAAGGTTCCACCAAAAAGTGTTTTCACACTATGGGGCGATATGGGTAATGAATTCATCATTAACATAGATAAATAGATCTACAAAGACCCAGAAGAGTTGCCTCCCCTACTAATGCATCTCTATCAAAAGGCTATGATATATGCAAGTCCCTAGGTTTTGATGGCACAAGTGGTCTTGGAAAGGACAAAAATGGAAGGAGGGAACCTATTATCATTTCTGCAAGACCAAGGTACATAGGGCTAGGGTTTGACCAACTTGGAATTGACTATCAACGTACCTATGAACTTTCAAGCGAGGGTGTAACAGCTACAGAAAGTGTCGAGACATGCATAGAATTCCTTACCGAAACTGACTCAAATGAATGGGAATGGGGATCTGAAAAAACCTTAAGTGACTATAATATTGACGAACTATTCCTGGATCTTGGTCAAATCCCTTTTGAAGAACGATTCCTACAAGAATATAACATTGACCCTATTGACCGATGTTCCAAAAATAAGGAATGGGTAAGCATTCCTTGGAATCCAGAAGAACATAAAGTATTGTTGGCAACACCCGAAATATCCCACCCCATTCCTAAGCCCACCCTTGAGCCTAACTTATCTGAGCCCGCTATCCATACTTCTAAAATATCAACCACTAGTCATGATGTTGATAATTTTATCCCCTATTATGACTTTCAGTTCGAATCATCTAACTCAGAGTATGGTCCATCCATTGCATCTGACACGGAAGTTGAAATTGACAACTTTGCCTTTGCACTTCAGGCTTCAATTTGCACACTTTCCGCATCTTCCCCATCCTTTACCAACACTGATGATGGGATACCCTTTGTTTACCCACAACTAATTGAATGGGACCAATAGGATCCACCAGTGATGGACATCTTTCAGAATGATGAGGCAATTGCAGAATTCATGGGGCTCCAAGAAGGTATTTCGTGGGGTGATCACAAAACGGGGTTTTCCATTTATCTAGATTGTGCAGCTTATTTCGGGGAGACTGTGCAATCCTACAGTTGCAAAAATACAAAGAATAAAACAAAAGAAGAACTGTCTTTAGGTGAAAACCACAAGGCACTTTCTGATAGCAAAATAGTAAAAACAAAGGACGTATTTGAAGGTGAAAACCTATCTGAGGTGCCTAAGGATGGAGGATTGGACTTTCTTCCTATGCCATAAGAAAAATCAGTTATTCTCATTTAAGACACAATGGAAGTTAACATAGCCACACCAAAGAATCCAAAAATGATTCTCTTGGCCACATCATTGTCAGAGGAAGAAAAACCTGAATTTCAACAATTCTTCACAAACAGGTGTAGACACCCAAAATTGTCCATGCCATAACATTACCTAGTCGATACATGACCTTGTAAGACATTTTGTAATATTTTATCCTAGTTCATTACATCATCTCACTTATCCCATTTATTCCACTTAATCACCTTCCCAATTAATTAATTAAATCTCATTTATTTAATTAATTCCCCCTTCACATGTCTCAAAATAATTCAAATTAAATATTTTAATTAATCCCTCACTTTTACCACATTGCAACACGTGTAACTTAACTACAACTCTTCACATGCACACATAATTTAAATAATTTTATTATTTAAATTATGAGATTCCCACTCACATCCTATTTTTACCCCCATTCATTATGCGTCATAAGCATCTTTTCTTCCAAAATAAAGAATAGAATCCCACTTATTTCCTCACATCCTAATTTTGGTCTCATGCCATAATCCACTTAATGTGCGTCATAGACACTAAAATAAACTTTTAATCCTAGCCATGCATGTCACAAATGTGACTTTTAATCTTGTCCATCGAATCAAATCAGCCTTCTCCTATAAATCAAGCCTTTCACATGCCATTTGGGGAATCTTCTTCTAGCATCCTCACTCTGCCAAAATTTCTCTCAATCTTCTTATCTATCTATCTATTTTTCTTCTATTATCTTCATCTTATCGTTATGCTGCGAAAATGAGCAATCAACATATCAAATCATTCAATCCTTCAAAATATTGCATTCTCATGCAGGTGGAGAAGAGCAATGGAGATAAATCAAATCTAGCTTGGAGATCGATTTGGTTTGCTTTCTTGTTTTGATTTTCATGCTAATGTGTGCTCTATTGTGCTTGTTAGCGTTTTCATATCTTGTTGTTTTAGTTTTATATTTGATTTTCCCTAACTACATTTGGTGAACCTGACATGAATCATTTGATCCAGCTTGCTTTTTATAGGTTTTATTGGTTTTTTTGTTGCAGATTTACCAATTTTTGGATGAAACCTAAGGTTTTACAAATTTCATCATATATTTCAAATGGGTGATCATAAGGAGCTTTAGTAGAAGCAATATCAGTCATATAAAATCATATTGGAAAGCAAAAATCTTTGAGTGCATTCATTCTATTATATTTATCTCTTATTTGATCAATCAATCTTGTTTGCAAAACACTTGAATTTGGGGTTTTAAAATGAACATCTTGTTTGCAATCACACTTTAAAATTGGGCTTAAAAAGAATCATTGTCTTCCATCACATTTTGACTTTGGGTTAAAAATAATAGTTGTTTGAATTTTTTTACACACATTTCAATTTTCTAAAGGGAAATTAACAATTGCGAGTGTGAATCAAGTGTGTGTGATAAAAAAACACTTCACTTGGTTCACTTTTGTCATACCTTTCATAGGAGGCCTGCTAGGGGATTTCATCACCCCTAGGGACGACCTCAATCAAGGTGTGAATCAAAAGACACGCTTCTTTGAGAGTTAAAATCTTGTCACTCTTGGCTAAGCCCCAAAGAACTTTATACCTTTGGGAAGTGAAGGTGAAGGGTGGGTTACCCCTTTCTCCCGGCTGTGTGGCAAGATTTTTCTTTCAAATTATCCCTAGTCAACCTCGTGCATCCTAGCTTAAGACCTAATTAGCCATACCCACTTGACTAGTTATAGAACTTGTTGATGTGTCTTCTTCAAGTGCGTGCTTAATCATCACATTCATAACTTCAAATTCAAACTTGCTTATGTGTCTTGCATGTGTGATTCATGTGTGTACATGTGTAATCATTTATTTGCAAATTGTCATATCAAGCTATAAACACCAACACATAAACATATCATTCTAATCATCCTAATCATCCTTTTTTCTAATCACATTCAAATCAATTTCATCCTAATCAATCCAAGTCATCCAATCTAATCATTCCACATCATCATCGCCTTAATCCTAAGGAAGCACTTGCTAAAATGGTCCTAATATTTAATGATCTTAGTCACAAGCCCAATTTCATACATCGAGAAGCCCCTTCACCTAATCATGAAGATAATCCAAAACCATATATCCTCCAAGGTGGGTCAATTTTTTTTCCTAGTGATGATGAAAACTTTGTAGATCTTAGTGATGATGAAAACTTTGTTGAAATCTTAGGTCACCTTAATGATACTTTTGACAAGGGAAATACCACTATAATTTTGGAATCATACACCATTCCATTTACTAGTCCTCCATCTCCATCTAATAAAATTCCTATCTCAAAGCACACTAGTCCTACACCAACACCACCATCCAACTTCTCAAGCTCTAATCCATCAACCAAAGAATCCTTTAATGGTTTTCTCCAAAGACTACTAGCACGAAATAGACCATCCCCATGTCAAGCACCCATTAATGAGCTTACCAACGAACCTTTGAATGGCATGCCTATTCTTCCAACTCCATCATGTGGTCCACAACCTATTGATCTTATATGTCTAAGTCAAATTCCATCATGCCTTCATGTTGTTGATCATAAAGAACATACCAAGCCTATTCTAGAGCCTTCCACTTCCATTTCCACTCAAATCCAAGAGCTATGTCAAGAGCATTATCCTAAGCATGAAGAAACATTAACCTCTCATTCTAATCAAGATCTAGGCCCTTCTAATGATCCCACTCATAACATACTTGGTCATATTCATGACGAAGCTTCCCTCTATGATCTAGATCCTACCTATGATCAAGAATACCGTGATGACCCTCTTAGCCAACTCTATGCATTTCATGGTCAAGAGCCTATCACTTCACCTATCCATGAGCAAGAAACCTCCATTTCTCCTATAGACCCCCTACTTTGTCCTATCCATGATCCCACATTATCCACTTGTCATGATGAGAAACATGCCTCCCAAGTAAATGTAGAAGATCAAACCAATAGTGTGGATCTAAATGAACATAATCAAGATCCTAATGATCCTTCCACATCCACTATAAACCCCATTTCAAATCCACCAACATGTCCTATTGGTCTATCCATATTTATTCATGAATGTTCCTCCTTAGAACAACAAAAACCTTTATCCACTTCACCTTCTTCATTTAATAATGAACTCAAGTCTAATGTCCAAAACACACCTAGTCCCATTGTCCATCGTATGCTTCAAAACATGAACTACCAAGGTAAAGGTTTAGGCCTTCATGAACAAGGTATTTTGGAGCCAATCCATGTCAAGGTCCCTCCACACTCTTATGGCCTTGGATATACACCACAAGGACACCAATCTAAAGATGTTGGTGCTTCCTCCATCCATCATAAGTCCTCTTTCCACCATAAATCCTATCATATGCCTAAAACATATGTTGCCATCCCTCCTCCATCATCTTACAAATGTCAAAAGCATGTGACCGTACATCTTCCACCATCAACTTTGCCACCATTGCTTCCAAATCCTAATATCCATCCATCCAATCTACCTCCACTACTACCAACACCTAATATCCCCATTATCCAATCCCCTTATCCACCTATCCATAAATCCTCTAAAAATCCTAATCATGACCAATCAATGCACACATTGTCTAAACATGAAGCTTTCACTCATTCCACTATACCCATGGGATTCAAAAGCAAAAATTTTGATGCCTCTATCTATAAATCAAAAAATATGAAGGGTCCCCATGCCCTAGAATACAAAAGCAAAGAACCAAAGAAAAATCCATCCAAAAAGCAATATAAGATCATACTTTCAAAAGAAAAGTCTAAAAAAAAAATGGTTTGGGTACCTAAGAAAAAGGAAAACAAGTCAAATGATGCATCTACATCTCAAAAATTCCAACCATCCACTTCCACCTCACATTCCCACTCTATTCAAGAATCTCATATTCCATCCCACAAGAAAAATAAAAGTCATAAAAATACTAAATCTATGTGGGTACCTAAAGCACTTCATCACCCATCTCCTAAGCAACCATCTCTATTGCTTCCTACACCCCCTCCACAACAAAAGCTTCAACGTTTATCACAATGTGTGCAACCATTGGTCATGGTTCCCTTCCATTTCATAACGATTCCACATACCTCCATCTCCTCACCCTTCACTCATTATCCTACATATCTCCCCCATCACATTCCTATGGTCCATGCTTTTGGCTAAGTCTCCCATCCCTCTTCCCTAGATAATCCACATCATAATCCACCAATCCCTCCATAATCCACATCATAATCCATCATCTACCTACTCCATCTCCCTTTCATGTCATCCCTTACCAACATCTATGAGCATAATGACATTTGACATGGTCCATGTGATGACATCCATCTCTAGTGGGACTATCATCTTTCATGGAACTAGAAACTTGAGTCCCTCCTATCCATATTCCCCTTCTCTTATCCAAAAATTAAAAAAAGTCAAAAAAAAAAAAAGAGTAAAGAGAAATCCCTTCATCCAACGGTGAAAACCTGGTAAAAAGGCACCCTGGATAAGTACCATGATGAAAACTGGCAAACAGGCGTCATGTGTAGGTTTATCTTCTATGTCACTTACACTTGGGGGCACTTTGTCTCATCTGCACTATCTATCCTATCATGTCATTTCTTATCATATCATGTCCATCCTACCTACCATATTTATCTATCATACCCATATACTTACCATGTTGAGTCCATTCATCCTCTCTTCCTCTTTTTGATCTTGATAAAAATATGGGGCAAAATGTTGAAACATGCTTTGGATATCTTTTGATATACCCCATCCTTCCAAACAAGCCTATCATTATCCTAGTGTCATAAGCTTTGTCATGAATAATCCTAAGTATTGTACCTAGAATGGGGCATGTTATTCCTATGCGACATAGTCTTTGGAGATCACATCCCTGCCCTCTTATCATGCATACATCCTGTCATTTTTTATCCATCCATATATCATGAGCCTTTTTGTCCCTTATCCTATCACCCACCCTTTCATCCATCAATCACATCTATATCCTTGTACCTAGACTCGGTTTTCCCTTGTCATTGGTATCTAGCACAAAGGCTACCCAAATTGTCATCCATTGACATCTCAAAACATTTCAAAAATCCAAAAAAATCACATAGGCCAAAAATAAAAAAAATATATATATATATATTCCAAAAATCCAAAAAAATCAAAACATTTCGAAAATCCAAAAAAATCAAATATTCCAAAAATCCAAAAAAATCAAAACATTTCGAAAAAATCTAAAAATAAATCAAGACATTTCAAAAATCCAAAAAATCAAAACATTTCAAGAATCCAAGCAATAAAATCAAACCAAATCACTTCAACGCATCAATTCAACTTCTTCAAATCAATTTTTTCATCAAATTATCTAATCACATCACTTCTTCTAATCAAATTCATTCTTCTAATCAATCACATCACTTCTTCTAATCAAACCCATTCTTCTAATCAATCTAATAATTATCATCAAATCAAATCATTTCTTCATCAATCCAATCAATCAAAATCATTCCAAGTAAATTATTCGTCGATTTAATTCAACAATCATCATCTAAATCTTCAACTCAAGCATCTTCAATCCTTCCAAGCAATAATCCAAATGCAAGTCAATCCTTAATCCATACCAACGAAGCTAATCAATCTTTCCAAATTATCCAATCACATCCTTTGGTCTTGATCCTAATCTTGTTGTAAACCCAATCAATCAGTCAATCATCCTTGTGTTGATCTAGGGATATATCGTTCCCCGCAATGACAACACTATCATCATCATCAATCAATCAATCAATTATCCTTGTGTTGATCTAGGGATATATCGTTCCCCACAATGACAACACTATCATCATCACCAGTCAATCAATTAATCATCAGTTTACAACTTGATAGGGGCAATACCTTGTTTGTTTTTGTATCATTTGTGCATGCTTGCTTGCTTGTGTGTTTTATCATTTCAATTTGCATTTGCATCAAATCTGAATCACTCCTAGCTAATATTCATATCTTGTATCTAGACAAGGTTGTATTATGCTGGGGCACGAGACACATCGTCACCTTGGTCCTTATAACTTGGTGCATAACGTCTAGTGCTATATCAAACATATGATTGCTCACTTTATTGCAGCATAACGTGTCATTTTTCTTTTTCATCTACTTCTTATCTTGTATCATTCATCTTATCCCTCCTTTATCATTTCATTCATTTCAAGAGAATATTCGTGTTTATGCAACCCGCCTATCCTCTCGAGGGGGCACCATCATCATTATCATATCCTATATCATCATCCCATTTCTTCATATCTTTTGCATCATCATATTCTTCTATCATCCCTTTCCTTCATTCATCATACTCCTCACTTCTTCAAGTGGTTGGGGCATCATCTTTTTTTCATCTATCCATACCTTAGCTTCTTTGAAATGATGTTACTCGACATAAATTTCACCATCTTGAACATCATCTCAAAGAGGGGAAAAATGTAGACACCCAAAATTGTCCATGTCATAACATTACCTAGTCGATACATGACCTTGTAAAACATCTTGTAATATTTTACCCTAGGTCATTACATTATCCCACTTATCCCATTTATTCCACTTAATCACCTTCCCAATTAATTTAATAAATCTCATTTATTTAATTAATTCCCCCTTCACATGTCTCAAAATAATTCAAATTAAATATTTTAATTAATCCCTCACTTATTGTCACATTGCAACATGTGTCACATGACTACAACTCTTCACATGCATAAATAATTTTATTATTTAAATTATGAGATTCTCACTCACATCCTATTTTTTCCCCCATTCATTGTGTGTCATAAGAATTGTTTTCTTCCAAAATAAATAAAAGAATCTCACTATTCCCTCACATATTAATTTTGGTCTCATGTCATAACCCACTTATTATGCATCATAGACACTAAAATAAACTTTTAATCCTAGCCATACATATCAAAAATTTGACTTTTAATCTTGGCCATTGAATCAAATCAGCCTTCTCCTATAAATCAAGCCTTTCATAGATCATTTGGAGAATCTTCTTCTAGCATCCTTACTCTGCCAAAATTCCTCTCAATGTTCTCATCTATCTATCTATTTTTCTTCTATCATATTCATCTTATTATTATGCTGCAAAAATGAGCAATCAACATATCAAATCATTCAATCCTTCAAAATCTTGCATTCTCATGCAGGTGGAGAAGAGCAATGGAGATAAATCAAATCTAGCTTGGAGATCGGTTTGCATTCGCTTGTTATTTTTATTTTCATGCTAGTGTGTGCTCTATTGTGCTTGTTAGGGTTTTTCATTATAATTTATTTATGCATTTGCTCTAAT